>OX637864.1:12782802-13382802 GCA_951802705.1 Netelia virgata
ACATTTTGCGCAATCGCTTTGTGTAATAAAGCAGAGAACCTGTTCTACGTAAGTTAACGTATGTTATTGTACGGTTGATGTGTAGCTTGCGTATGCTGAACGTTCATGACCCCCCCCCCCCCTCTCTTTCTCCACCTCCACTGCCCCTGAGACATATTACACTAGTTTCAATGCTCTTCTGGCTGAACAAAAAAATAAGTCTCGCGTGACTTCGCCGTAATAATTAAACGATATTGTCCGGTAAAACTCGTTCTTCCGGCAATAAGCGTGTGTGAAATATGCGTGTGTACTTTTAGGCCCTTAAAATAAAACTTTCCCATCATCATTGACCCCGGCTTGTTAGATAAAAGAGGTACTTATTTTGTTTCGTACGTTACAGTTAAGAGACAAATTATAAATTCTTGACTATCGTTTAATTAAGAGATCTGATAAGACTTTATTCAAACCGGTGGGATATAACGTTAAATATTAACGAAATTAAAAAGAAAAAAAAAAAAAAAACACGAAAAATCCGAAAACGTCGATAAAATTTCTATCGTCAAAACGAGCTGCGAAACGGAATGATTTATTTTAATGTGCAAATCGTACGAGATTAAAAAAAAAGAAGACTAACGATATTCCGGTTTTATCAACGACTTCCTTCTCCCAATGAATATTTTTAAAGACACGAAGTGTTGGAATGTAAAAAAATCGTTCTCGAATATTTTAACGAGAGTCTCTCTCATTAGTTGTCACCGTTCGGCTTAATCGTGTCGGAGAAGAATTTTTCTTTCGTCGTTTTTTTTTTCTTCAAATACGAATATAAGTTTCTTATCGTTATTTTATACGGTGAGTAGCACACGAGGGAGTTTGTCGTGAATATGAGAAATGATATTTACGCCTACGCGTTACGTGCCTCGAGGCATCGCGGCTTGAACAGTTGCAGAAAACGTTGCAGAAAACACCGAGAGAATCCGGACTGGGAGAAACGCCTTCGAGAGTCTACGAAGAGGAAAAGAGGAGATCGAGCGAAGTAAACTGGAAACTGGAGAGAGAGAAAGAAAAAGAGAAAAAGAAAGAAAGAGAGAAAGACAGAGAGAATAATCCAACCGAAGCGGCAAAAGGAGGAGCTGGACTAGCACGTCTCGCAAACGGCAAAGTACTCTATCGCGTATTATACGAGAGACTCTCTTCTCGCAGGCTCGAAGAAAATTCCTATTCTTGCTCAAGACCTCGAATAATGGCTCGCGAGATATTTCATACACAAATAAATATATACGTATGTGTATGCGAGCAATCGTCTTGACTCTCGTGTACAAAATAAATAAATAAATAAAGCTTTGATTGCCGGAGCGGCTAAAGCAGTCGACTGTGGAATTGCGAGTGTACTATGTACGGTGGTATGTATAGCTCGGCAATATCGATATAAATCTGGATTAATTCCAAGCCTCGTCCGATCTCAATAGCCATTTAGCTTCATGGAATATTTGCATTTATATTGACATAGTTGGCATGTCCGAGAAAAATAATCGCCGAGAGCTAGATCGAGGACGATTTTCTCGCTTCCATTAGCGTCTCTTGATTACCTTCGAGAAAAAAAAAACGTACGCGCGCGTACTTTGTATCCTACCTGTTGAATTACTGCTGTTTTTATCGACCAACCGTAGTTAAAAAATTCTTTTCAATCCTTCATTGATATTTTTATTATTTACGAAAAATTATTATCGTTGAAAAAATTGAATTTTGTCGCTTTTATCGATTAAAGATATTTTAAAAACAAATTTCATTTATCGTTAATAATTTTCATCATTTTTTGGAATAAAAAAATACATTTTTTCCAACCGCGAGCAAGTTCGACGAGAGAAATTAAAAAAAAGTGTAAGAAGAGAGCCGTGCGAGTGAAACGTGGCGGGGGTAAAGAAAGGGATTCTCGCGTTAAATTATTGCGAGTTACCGGAGGAGCCTCGAAGCGACGCGCTGATTTTGCATACCGTGAGCTCGCGAGAGTGCACACACACACAAACACACGAACACATGAACACACAAGTTCACAAATAAACACATGAAGCGTGTTCGCATAAAAGGGAGAAAGAGAAGGATTTCCCGAGCGCAAACTCTCGGAGTGAATTTCTCTCTCTCTCTCTCTCTCTCTCTCTCTCTCTCTCTCTCTCTCTCTCTCTCTTCTCGAGCTGTATTTCGCTGTGAACGTGACCTTAGCCTCGGAAGTACCCGCCGCGGGTTCTGCCGCGCTCCTCGTGGAGCAGCAGGAGCAGCCTCTTCACGAGAGAACACAAATCCTCTATCCTCGTGTATTTCTTTTATTATTCTTTTACCTGCACGCGTTACGTACGGTTGCTGGTAAAAGTACCTCGCGTGTCTACGGGAGTGTTTCATTTTCCACGTGAAACATTCTCTCTCTCTTGTAATAACGTATGCAGTAATACGTATCGTAACGTCGAATAGACACACGCACGAGCGTATCTCGGTTTATTTTAGAACTCGCGAGTTTCGACTTTATATTTTATTTTACTTCCTTCCATTGTCCGACAATTTTAATTCACGCGTTAATTTACGACTTTATCAAACTCGTTATCGAATAAGAATTACACAAATTCTATTTATCATCATTATTATTATTATTATTATTATTTCATTTACATTTCAAAATTTAATTATATTTTCTCGTGAGAAACTACAAATTTCATTTCCCCTACGAACACACCTCGAGTATATTGTCCGAGGAGTCTTCTAACAAAAGGCGCCATTTTCAACCGAAGATGTATAATAGTCGAGGAGAAAAAAAGGAAGACGACCTATGCGTTTACCCTTCTTCGTTTCAACGTGTTATACGTTTATAATACGGAACAATTTCTCAAGTGAACTCAAGGCGATTCGAACGAGTCCGAGGTTCCTCCCAGCGACGAGGCGAAGTTCCGAGATCTAAATACACTACAGAACGTTGGAGTGGTTGGCTAGAAGAGGCGAGATTCTGAATAGAATAGAGCACGGTGAGTATAATGGATTATTCTATTCTGAAGAGCCAAGATGGGCTTCTGTCTTTCTCCAAGTTTGCATATGTGTATGTGTGTGTGTGTGTGTGAAAGAAAAAGAGAGGACGATGTGAAAACGACGTTTCGTGAGCTGCGAGCGTACTCGGCACATATCAGGGTCTCAGCAGTGCCCAGATCTGGTTCTTGGCTCGTTTATTTCGCTGCCCACGCGGAGGGCATTGCTTTTATGAACGTTAACTGCCACCCAGGGATACCGATACTTCCATCTCTCTCTCTCTCTCTTTCTTTCTCTCTCTCTGTCTCTCCCTCTCTCTCTAGAAGCACGAGTACAGTATATAAAATCTCATAAACTATAGCCCATAAATATAGTTATACCACGATGTACAATAGCGAGTAGTAAGTAACTTCAGTGACGGATCTCAGTCACTGTCAGACCGCGGTGCCCCGTTCACGTGATAGGGTGTTTCTCGTTCCGAGGATTTCCATCCAGTCGACACGAGTCGCGCGTGTCGCACGCGGTAGCAACGAGAAAGTTAGAAAAGCGAGTACCGCGAGAAAATCGTACGATGTAAAAAACAATACGGCCCAATGTCAACAAAACTACCATTTTAAAAATTGACAAAATATCCAAATAGCAGAGAAAGGAGAAATGTTTCGAATATCTTCTTGGAATCAGATACGAGCGTTGTATCGTTCGCGAGGGAAGAACCTCGAAACGCTCGAGCGTTCTATAGAGTAGAGGAGTGGGGGGAGCAGCGCGCGCAGACCGTTGCGCAGAGTGAGAGACCAATGATCCGACGAACGCCTCGACTAGTTTATAGGTGGCGCAGAGAGGAGAGGGGGAAGACATACACAGTGGTACGTAAGGGCAAGACGCGAAGAGTTCATAGAGGCTGCGTACGCGCGTACGCCGGCTCGAGACCGTGTGTAGAGTGTTATAGGCAGGCGTGCATGAGAGAAGAGAGGCGCGAGTCGAGGCGAATGAAGCGACGGAGACAGAAAAACTCAGTATGTACCGGGCGTTCATCTCACTCGCACTCGCGTAGCTATCGACTGGTCTATAGCAGCCCCGACGTCGGACTATCGTTCGCTCGTATCCTTCCAACTGTTTCGTATATCTATATGTATCTACATATTTTATGTATTTATATACATATATATATATGAACGGGCGGGTTCGAATCACAAGCAATGTATCCATGTACTTGTGTGTGTTTGTGTGTGTGTTTCTGTCCGCCTCTCTCTCTCTCCAAGATCTCCTGTTCTCCCCGTGCTACGCACTTTATGCCTCGCTCAACGGCATAAATCAGCTCCGAGCGCATAACCCACCCGCTCTCTCGCTCTTTCGCTTCCTCGATCTTACATCCTCCGCAACAGGAGAGACCACGAGACTATCGTGAATGTTACAATGTTATATACCGAGGGAGAGAGAGAGAGAGAGAGAGAGAGAGAGAGAAAGGGCATGGTGTGTGGGTGCCAGAGCTCAGGATTTGTTGCGGTATCTACGCTAGGTTCCTCGGTATAATAATAAACCGTAAGAATATAGAAGAATATATATGTATATATATGTTTGTGTGTATATGTACGAGAGTCGTAAGAACACGAGATTGACGATGAATTCAACGTTGGATATATAATATCCCCATTCGGAGCCCTTTTGAATCCGTTCGATATCTTCGCTGGCATAAGCGGAGACGATGTTAGGAATATTACAGGGAATTAGGTATATACGAGACTCGCGCCATGTGTTTTCTTCAACGTGTGAATATTTCTTCGGCAGACCTCGAGATCGTACGTAGCAAACCGCGTATGTGTTTACGTTTTATATCGTTGAATTTATCAATTACACGGGTGTTGGTACCCCGATTCGACCTTAGCTTCGATCTATTCAAACGGTTAACATCGACCTATCGTGTTAATCATATATGTTTAACAATACGATAGCGCGATAATCCCGAAGGCTTCGAGGCACGAGAGTGTTCGTAGTCGAGCGACGGAGATTTGGTACGATTCTCAGGAAATTCTAACTCCGTCTCGATATAATAATAATGATAATAATAATAATATTGGAGAATAATAAATGATAAAATTAGAAACTTGATAATAGAATTAGAAAAATTTAAATACATTGTTTTGTTTTTTTTATTATCAGAAATTTTAAACGATTGTAAAATTCGACGAGACAATTTCTCGAATACAATCTTCTTTTAATTATAATACTTTTTGTTTCGTCTAATTTATAATTCTAACGCGTTCGACCGTTTGCTAAAACCCAGTTGTAACCACCAAGCTTTCCATTGTGAAAAAAACATCAATAGCGCCGATGAAGAGGAAATTACTTTACGGTAGTATTAGAAAACAGACTGGAGAAATGCAAGTTGCGAACGATCTTCGAGCGATGGCGAGTTCGAGATGCGGCGAGTATAAAGTATTCGTGTGGCAACGCGGTATTTGTGTATATATATATATATATATATATATACCTACTTATGCGTACCAGGGAGATGGAGATAGGCGTAGAACGCATGTTACGGATTCGATACACACAAGTATAATACGTATTTCTACCGGGGTAAGTTTGTATCGAAACCGCGGAATCTCGCACGTCCGATTAATCCGTTGGGCGTGCGATAAATCGTTCGACTCGCTTCGATCGATAGAACAGTTTCTAATTAGCGAACTCGAGCATCGTGCACGTACTCAAACGCGTAATCTCTACGTACTCGACACTGTGACGATATATTTGCATCTATAGATATATGTATTACTTTATGAGGAAGTAAGAGCCTCTATAAACAAATTTTTAAAATCGAATCGACCATAAATGTATTCCTGCTCGATGTGGGTTACACAAGGTTGCTCGAGATTAGTCGAGTCTAGATAAACTCGCGTTAGGTTCGCTAACATTGAATTAGGTTGAACAAACTCGTAAAATTATAATTGAACGGTATAAAAAAAATTAATAAATACAAATTATTTTTATCGATTAGAAATTATATTTAGCTCGATCGTTAAATTATCGAGGCTTGCCGGATAGGAAACGAAGATACTAAAAATATGTGTGATTTAGAGAACGAGGGTTGAATTCGAAAGGACTAAAGATGAAGATCGAGAAAACGAGCGGTCGAAGATTGAATCGTTAAAAGCGATACGATGCGTAAACGCAGGGGACTACCGCATCGACGCAAAGAATGAAAAATTGACGATTTAGTTGTTCCGTGGATGCAACGAAATGCAGGAGAGAATATCCATGGAAAGGCCCACCCCTCGCCCTTAGAATAGTTACGACCTCGTCCTTGCTACATCCTCTCCCTCCCCTCGCCCTTTTCCCAATGTACAAACGACAGGCCTTTAAACCGCGCGGTTTAAAGACCCTGAGCAACGAACACCCCGGTTGTCCGAATGCATGCGACGTTATTCGAAAGAGCGTCGAACGAGTCCCTCGTAAAATTTATCGTTACGTCGAACCCGCAGGGATAAATTAATTTAAGAACCTGAAATTAAACGACGCTGACCCAAGAACAAGGCGAGCTTATAAACATATTTTAGAAAATATTTCTAATTTGAGAAATAAAAATCGATCGGTTTGTTTACGTAAAAAAATATTGACTAATCTTTTGAAAAAATAGTAAATATCTTAAAAAAAAAAGAAAAAGAAAAGAAAAAGTTGTCGAAGAAATCGGAGGATATGTCGCTGTCGTACGTGTTTAAAAAAATTGGCTCGGTAGTGTGTAAGAGTTCGCATACATGACGTCGTTGCTGGGTTTCCTGGCACGCGGTTGCTCAAGAACTCTATAAGACCGAGAGAGAGAAAGAACGAAAGAGAGAGAGAGAGAGAGAGAGAGAGAGAGAAAGAAAGAAAGAGAGAGGTGGGGTCGCCACGGTTGTGGTCCGCCTGGGAAAGAAGATGAAGTAGACGGACGAAAGAAGCGCGCAGCGGTGCGAGAAGGGAACGAGGGGAGCGAAGAAACACAGAAGGGCGTACGGGGGGTTGGGGGTGATCGCGGCAAAAGCAAAAGACAGGCGAAGAAATAATGAAAGAAAGAAAGAGTCGAGCACACATAACGCATTGTGCGATATTTATGATGTGTGTGTATGTGAGCGCGCGCAAGACAACGAGGGAGGAAGGGGAACACGCATGTACCGAGTAAGAGAAAGGGAGAGCGAGCGAGAGAGAGAGAGAGAGAGCAGACTATGTTCCACCTCCCACCATCGCGGCCACGCTAGGCTGACCCTAGGCTCTCGAATTAAGCATCTACCTCGTTGCGCGCGCGCTTGTAATGAAATACTCGACCGACCCTGTTGAGTGTACCTGTTACTCCGGGTAATCGTACCACCCTCCTCTCTCTCGCTCCTCTTCTTACAGACTTTCCTTCTTCCTCTTCTTTCATTTTGCCGAAGCTCTCTTGTTTTACTATGTTTAACAGAGAGGGAGAGAGAGAGAGAGAGAGAGAGAGAGCAATACACTGAGATTTTTATTCCATCCTGCACCTATTTATATATTTCCCTCTTAAAATAAAAGATCTGAGAGTTTAGAAAGTTTGAAAAAATTATATATTTAAAAAAATGAATTTTGACTTGAAAGAAATCAGTGGGGGTTTTTTTGTCTTTAAATGTTTGGTAGAAAATTTAATTTTTGCACGACTTGGATGCGAACAATTTTCAAGACATCTTCTCGGAGTTTAAACAAAGGTGTTTATCGAATTTAAATTAATTTTGTAATTTATTGGCGGATTTGAAAAATATATTTTTTGATGATACGTGCCGTGGACAGGTGAGAGTTTGATGATGGCACCTACTTATATCTATTACGCATGCGAAACGTTACTCATATTTCGTGAGCTAAAAAAGAATCCCCCAGCAGGCAGACCGGAACGAAGACAAAAATGTTTATTCCGGCGAGACAACGTACCACGTACTTTTATGAACTTTTGTCGACTCTCGTTGTATTCAGGGATGTACTTGTATCGCGGACGTTCTTGCGAAACTCTCGATTCGCAGGGGTCATTAGCGGCAAAGACTTTATGATTACATATCGAAAAGAACGACGCTCTCGATTTCTCTCTCGAGCCAGTACTGTTGATTTTCTTTGTCGATAGGACAATTCCTTTTGTACGTTATAATTGCTTTATTCCTGCATTCGGAGGATTCGTAAAGCTGTGTTTAATGTCGCATGAGCGAAACCATCACGTGGCCAAGGTTGAGAGAAATTTTTACGAACGACACATTTTTACATGAATAATGACCAGTTTGACAAAACTCTGACGAATTATGACGAAGGGACGATGCTACGTTGCCACGAATAATTATTAAATCAATTTAAATTATTGGGTATGAAAAAAAAAATAAAAAAATCCAGATTCGTTCGATATTTTTGTTCAGAAAAACGTGCAATGAGAATTTTTGTGAATAAACGAATCTTGAAGATCCAATTTAAATGCAAAGTTCGAAGGATAAGGGTAGTTATTTTGATCTACGAATAATTCAGATTTTGCGGGTTTCAGAGCGAGACGTTCAAAATGCCAATTTAAGGAAATACAGGTGCGACAGTCACGTTAAAAAATGAACATAATTTGACATTTTCGTACAAGGGTTATTTCTAAAAATTCCTGAACTTATCTAGTCTCAAGTTATATTATACAGTATAATGTAACATTCAAAAGTCGAAACATAACATGGTAATTGAATCGAGACGAATTATTAGAACAACCTTCTTGGCTGCAGTCAAAAACTTTTAGCAGCGCTTGTCCAATTTGATCAGCTGATGCTATTTCATATCATTCTAATCGTACGTATAGTAGCATCGTTGACATCGCGACTCGTTCGGTCGGTCTTGTTTCGTCGTTTATTAAATACTTCGAAAATTTATAACTTGGGATGTATGTGGTAAAAAGTAGTATTTTTTTTCAAAATCATCGTCAAGTGCTCGTTTATAATTTCTCACTTTTGTATTATTTTCTGTCTCAAAGTATTATAATTATTAATGGATATATTCTAAATTACATCACGAGCCCTATGGCAGAGTGTGTTAAAAATGCAATTTTCAATCGCGAATATCTCCAGTAATCAAAACTTTCTGTCCCACGCGTTTTTGAAACGTAGTACCTTAACAACGATCAAAATATTCGTGTACGAAGTCACAAAAAAACTGACAATAAAGATAATAAAAATATTCAAGCGTTACTCACCCTCGGGACAGCTGCATTCGTAGTCAAGTTGATTGATCGGTCGACACGAGCCACCGTTTTCGCACGGCGATGGATCGCAGGGTATGTACTCATTCTCACAATTTTGTCCAGTATATCCGGTCGTGCACATACATCTGCAAAAAATTCGTGAAAAAGACCAAATCGTTAATAAAAAAGAAAAATATTGACAAAAAATATATTTATTTTAAAATAACAGCGCTATAAACTTTGTAAAACGGAATTTTTTTATTTCATCATTAACAAATGACTAATCGTGCTCGATCTTGACCACGTAAAATTGCAATGTACGTATATCCGCCGCGCGATTAAAAATTATCGTTCGAGGATCGCGAGAGAGCTGAGCTTGTAAATTTTCTAGCTCGTATATCGGGAATCCGAGAGACGAGTATCATCTTCGAGTCGTTACGTTTGCAACAAGTGTGAGCGCGCGGTATTGACGGATTAAAATTAAACTCGGAAAACAACGGGCTTTATTGTTTCGAGCCGGGGGGGATCGCGTGTCTCGGGGCTACCGACGTGTCGTAGGGGAAGGGGGGGGGGGGGGGGGGGCAGGGATCTCTCTTCTTATCGAACGCGAATATCGGCTTTCCGCACAATATCCGGCGACTTTACACGCGCGTGACATGCGCGAAACTGGGGAATAAAAACCCATTGACAATAGCCATGGAAAACATACGTCACGTGAGATCTTTTTTTATTTTCATATTTTTCTTTTTATTGAATTATTTTTGTTCAAAGCCTTCTCACGAGTCTCCGGCTACGAGTTTCGACGCGTTCCGACGGCGTACGACTCAATGGGGGGAAAAAAACATACTCGCTATGATTCACGTCGAGTGTGTAATTGTATTTTTGTTTCTCTCGGATTTACAGAGTGAATGAAACAAAAATAAAAGATTATTACTGCACCTCGAACTCGCTGCCAGCAGGAGCACCAGGAACAGACTCGTGAATTTCATTTTTAGTGGTTTTTGGAGCCCGCGAGTAACTCCAGGGCGTAGTCCACATATTTCATTTAAAATCACGAGTTCTCTTCCTTCCTTGTCATTTAATCCTTTGTCGTTTCTCGCGCTACGTCATTTTTGTTTTGCTCATAAATCACACTTTTTTGCACGAGCGCAAACGCTTTTTTTTTTTTTTTTTTTAATAATATATAAACACGCGAATTATTGGAATGCGATAAAATTTTATATAAAACGCACTTTATCACGAAACTTTAGTGGCACTGACACGAAAAAGAAAAAAAAATTGCACCAAGTCACCCGCGTCGAGTTATCACGATATCGGCAATGATGATAAATAAGGTTATTAAAATATTAATATATATGTATATGTATATATATATCCGTGGTTCACTAGAACGTTGAAAATTGCACCGTTCCACGTTGTATCTTCGTTGTAAACTCCTCGTTTCCTCCTCTTACTACAGCTGGTATATATATATATATATAATCCGAGATTTGATTTATCACAATTCAGCGAGAGCCCGAGTCTCGATATATTTCAATTTTTCTTCTTTTTTATCTTGTACGACCGACGATAATTTAATTGTACGTCGATATTATTTCCTCGTTGATACGCGAAGAAATGTCATTGCGCGGATAACCTTTCGTCGTGTTGCATCGTCCATCAACCACAATTTCACACGGTCCGATAACACCGCGAGAGAAAAATGAAAAAAAAAAATAAAGTGAGGTTAGAGTTCACGGTTTCAATGCAAGCATTACGGACGAAGATAGAGTTCCCGCGGTTTCCTGTTTTCACTCGAAAACGTTGACGTCACTTTTATCGCGTTGTTTATTTTTTGTTTTCGTTCGTACACCATAGACAGTTTGTCGCTTGTATAATTTGTTGTTGTTGTTTCTTTTGAAACGGGTGTTGCGACGTAAACAACGTGGTTCTTTTTATCGGGCAACGCTCATTTTCGACGCTTCGTTGTGTCCTGACAGGCTTTCCCACGTTTTTCCGTACGAACGATGGAACAGCCCACCCCTTACCCGTGCCGCTAGACACCGCATGCCCTGCGCGCGCATACGTACGTACACATGTACGGAAAATACACAACACACACACGCGCACACACACTCACGGACACCAAGCTACACGCGCGCGCAGTCGCAGAAGAGCGTTTGACGAGCGCGGTGCAGCCCGCCCAATACCGGTGCACGGCCCTTCGTTCGTGATCGAGTTATATCCTCTCGGTTACACTTCCTATGCAGCACCGAACTCTCCGACGTGTGTCATATATATACGCTCGTGATGTTCACGTATACGATACGAACCAACTGTGGTGCTCTCTCCTACGTATATACAGATTTATATATGTATATATATACATATATTTATGGTACAGAGTGTCCACTCGAGAGTAGTCGCTAAACTCGCTCAAATTGCCTTTATCCTGTGTTACGACGAATCACCGTGCTATCCATGACCGGGAGCCCCGCAGCGATCGCGAGGCGTTGCCAAATCACCGAGCATCAAAATCGCATCTGACCGATTCTCACGAAATCTCGTCGAAACGTGCGAGGGTGTGGAGCGAGAGAGAATTTATGTCAAAATAATGATAATCCTATTTTTCGTCACTCGATTGAAAAATTGTCGAAAAACTTTGTTGTCTACACGTGTGTATATTAAATATCCAACATCCCGTGGGCACACTGATCTCAAACCACTGTTTACTCTTTTTTTCTCCTCATTCTCTTGTTCGCGTGACGATTAACGCGAATTTGTCAAAGACACTTTTCACTCGAATTTCACCGAAACGTAAAACTGAAATTTTGTAAAAAAAAAACAAATATCTTCACGTGATCTCTCACGCCGTCATCCGTCGAGCGAGCCTGTGTAAATATCCATGACCTTTGCGGTATCCTCGCGGTGCGTTCTCATCGACAGTCCATCGACGATATTATCCCAACTAAAAACGCGTTGATTTCGTTCGTACACAACAATAATACGGCACACTTCACACCATGTATCACCGCTGATCGCGAACACGCGGTAGCGTTCTATCGCGTGTGAGGAAAATTAATAAAAAAAACAAATAAGAAACTTGGCGAAATAATTTATACGAGGATATTCCCGATAACAAACGTGTGTTACGCTCTCGGACGGCTGAGACCGACTGGCTAGGCACCGCTAGCTCTCTCCTGCGCCGCTGCGGTGGCGCACGGGTTGCTCGTACGTTTCCGTGAGAACTCGGCTTCTCAGGACCCCCATCGCTCTTTCTCTCTCTCCCTCTCTCTCTCTCTCACTCGCAAACTCCCTGCGTACAAGTCCCTATACCCCCACTCGAGCTCGACTCTCGAGGATCTCTCATCGTTTGGGCACGGAGAAGTGAGATGGCGACTTTTTTCCTTTCTCTCTCTCTCTCTCTCTCTCGTTTTCCTTCGCTCCTCTCGCACTACTCATCGGCTTACACGTTACTTCTCGTCTCTCGTTCTTCGTAGTTTTCTCATCTTCGTCTTTTTCCCTCCCTCGCACTTGACGATCGTATTCGAAGCTCGCGTTCTCCAGCCTTTTTCCCGGTCTTTCTCGTTTACCTATGGAAAGAGGCAGAGCTGAGGGGGCGAGGCCCTTTCTCTATCTTTCTCGCTGAACGACCACCTGGGGTATTCTCGCCAGATCTTCCCGTGTATAGAGTCGAGACTCTCACCCGTCGCAAAACTCGATGTTCTTTCTCTATTTTTACTTTCCTCTTCGCTCGTTCCATCGTGTCGATCCCTCTGACCATGGAGTCGTCTCGTCTCTCAAGCTCGTTGCACGCACGCCCGTCTCGACGCTGACAATTTCACGCGACTGAGAGAAAGCTTAAAGTCTTGCCTTCGTTACTCGCCTTATTCGCACGTTGCATTTACCGCATTTACTGTTACGAATCATTTTGATCCCTATAGTAATGAGAGCTCGTTTACCTCTGATAGTTTTTCTAAATAAATAAATTCAAAGGAAATATAAAATACAACGAAACACGTAAACAATTTGAAACGCATAGCTCTTAGTCCATAGAAAGGCCAAGGGGGGCGCTGGCGATACATCAAGGCTGAATATCCGTATAATTTTCCAGGATTAAAAGGGTCGTCGTTGTCGTTGTCGTCACAAACAAATATACGTAGAGTAAGTATCAACCGGCGAGATATATACGTATTACATAAAGAACGACGGGCTTATCGATAGAACAGGATAGTTTTAATCCAACGCCACGCGATGCGTAGATCGAGGCAGTTTAATTTTCACTTGTTTGCCGGATGTCACCGAGTAGAGCGCGTACGACCCACTACCCCTCCCTCTCTGGGTCCCTTTCACTCGGGGCGAGTGGAAACACAATGGGCGAGGGGTCGGACGCGAGCGTGGCAGGCGCTATATACATAGACGGACGAAAAGCCGTCGGGTGTTACCGGATCTCTACGCCCTTAGGGGCCCACGTTTCCAACGAAGATGACGAAACTACTACTACGAGAGGATTTTTACCCTTGCTTCGCCGATCTCGACGCCGATCACGTGGGGTTCGTGTGGACGAGAGCGTCAGGCTTGTAAATACGGAATATATAGAAGTATATATATATATATAGGTATGTGTTGTGTATGTGTGAAGGATGAGCTGACCTCCAATCTTGGACGACGAAAGAAACATTCGCGACTCGCTCGCTCGCTCGCACACGATTTTACGTTCGTTGCATTCGCTCTATCACAGGCCGAGTTCTTCATCTCCGATGCTCGTTCGCTTTCTCGCTCGATATTTTTCTTGCTTCGTGCACGAATCACGAGGAGTCACTTTTGGGAATGAGACGAGAACACAAACACTCTCGATGGGGTAGCTCGTGAGAGAAAGAGAGAGGGAGGGAGGGAGAGAGGGAGAGAGAGAGAATTCACGAGCATATAAACGGCCTCGACGAAAATATGTCAGTCCGACTGGCTCTGTTATTTCGCCCGCGATCCTCGAACCAGTCTCGCATACTGCAAACCGGCAACGGATCTGGTTTTCATTTCGCCGTATAAACCCCCCGCGCGGTTGTTGGTCGCCGCGATGAGTCGCGGTTTGGTTAGAACGAATCGCGACTACGCTCTCGACGTCAACTTTACAATATTCTTCTGTAATACAATTTTCGGGCTAATAAAGAAATTGAGAGAATTTTGAAAGGTCGTGTGTAGGATAAGAATATACAATTGTCAACATTTTCTCGAAACGTGTCCGGGAGAAATTATCGAGCGTAAGGTTGATATTTTTGTGAAAAAATAGTATCGGTGGGTTTCTACCTGGGAGAAGATCGATTCTCTTATGTATTTTTGAACAATCGGCGATTTTGAATGTAGAATAGAAGTGAAATTCGTCGCGACGCGTCTTCCTCGATGGTTCTTCTCCAAACGCCACTACGCAGCAGCGACGTCGGTATTAGGGATGGCGAAAAAATGTCGATATATCGATATTTTTCGTTCGATATATCGATATTTTCATGCGATATTTTTTATTTCGATATATCGATATAAAATTTCAAGTATCGAAAAGGAAACAATGGGAACACCGACTGTATTTGGCGTCAACCGTAAACTTGACTGTCCCAAACAATCGCAGTCGACTTTCAGCTGACCATGTCAACGAAAGAGTTGTTTTTGTTATCTCTTTCTGATAAATATTGGTTAAAGTAAACCGATCCTCTACGTGACTTAATAAAAAAACATATTTTTTACCTATCTTATTTACGTACCATTTTCGATTAATTACAAAATCTCACCGATATATCGATATTTTTTTTCGATATATCGATATCGATATTGATATTTTTTTTAAATATCGATACTTTTTTACCTTTCCGACATCCCTAACCAATATGCAAAGTTAGAACCGAGGACGGCCACGCGGTGGCGCTACTTGGCGAGGGCAGAGGCCGTCCTTATTGTAAGATGGAAGTTTGCATAATTGCAATAAAATATATATATATATATATATATATATATGTCGTACGTATTTGATGTATTTACGTATTTAGTGTCCAAAATTTAAAAAACATTTAAAAATTGTGAATTTTGGAACTAAAGCCCTATTGAAATAGCAATTACAAGAATAAAAGTGAAACGTAAGCGAGAATGATACGATAGGTGATGAAAGCGAATGGTGTTAAAATGGAACGAGTGTACGCGAGAATACAAATGAAAGAAGAAAAAAAACAAAAGAAAAGAACTAAAGAAAAAAACAAAAAGGACGCGGTGTGTAGTCCTGCCGTGAATAATCGCGCGCTTCGAGACCTCGATTCTTTTTCTCGGTAATTAATTATTGTCCCTAAGGCTAATTAATTAGGCAACTGGGATCCTGAACGAACTAGAGTCACGTGAAGATGTATGCCTCGTTGCCAATTAAGACCTCAGGAGTCACGGGGCGTCTAGTCGCGGGGCACAATATACATACGGACTTACAGGGTCCCTTAATCGCGAGGGACCTACCTACGTATATATTCGACCGGGGACTACCTATTCTTCGCGAAGAGCACGGAACTAGCTATCCCCTTACTCTTCTTTCCTACCTCTTGTCGTCGCTCGCTCAATCCTTCGCCTACATTCCTATCTATATGCATAATTTTCATTTGTTCATTTATTTTATTAGAAATATGTTTAATTTTATTTTCTATTAATTTATTATTTATTTTTATTAAAATTATATACATAGGTACATATAACTATAATTTTAATAAAAATATATATAAAAACGAGTGAATTAAAAAAATAAATAAAAGATTTATACGCGAAATTGTATAATATCATCTTTTATAAATGATATATTATATCTATATATGTATATGTTGCAGGATCATCTCGTAGATTTGCGAGTAATACGGTATTAACGTTATTACACACTCGTGAAATTAACGACGCGGTTCAGAGACGGGCGTTACGAAGAGAGAGCCAAAGAGGAAGAGGTAAAAGAGCACGAGAGGATAGTGCAAGGATCCGTTATCGTTGCGCTCGAGTGGGCGCGAATCGATCTCCTTCGATCCACGAGCTGTATCTCGTTAATTTTCCAAACACCGAGGTGGTTATTCTCTCTCTCTCTCTCTCTCTCTCACTCGTTCCTTCTTAAAGCACCATCCTTCTCGGTGTCTCTCGGCTGAATAAGCGCGCATCACTTTCGAGAAGGAATGGCTCGCGCGAGGTCGAACACTTCGAACGATCATCCCGATCCGTATTTAGCATCGTACGAGTAACGACCCAGGGAAATAAATTTGCGCAAATACCGAATTTTTTTCTTTTCATATCCCGAAAAAATTAAATTTCTCTACTGCACGCGGGAGAAAACAATAAAACAATAAGAAGAAAAACTACGTTAACCGTGATAATCGTCGCGCATGCGCGGTACCTTCGCTTCGAAACAAAACCAGGACCGATTTAATATTCTCGTCGTGTATATGTTTTCATCGAGAAATTTGATTGCCTCGCCAAAAAGGCCGAACGGACGACGCGGCACTCCTCTTCTTTTAATTTTCATTCACCTCGGCCCATATAATGTACAAACATCGAGTATATACGTGTACCCCAACACTGTACGTGTGTGCGTGCCGCTCGATCGCTTCTTTTTATTCATCCACTCTTCGTGGATCCAATCTTCGCTCGAGCCCAATTTGACGTCAATTAAACGGAGCCCGAGGAAGAAGTCGCTTGGTCGAGGCGATCGGTGGAGTTGGGGGAGGGGGGAGACACCATGGGCCAGGCTATCAACACGCGCGACCGCGCAGGCGCGCATTAATTTTTGTGAACCCTGCGTGAGCGCTAATGACAAAACTGGTCGAAGCGACTCGCGTTATAAGCGAGAACGTTCTATGTATATATATATATATGTATAAATAAGGATCGAGAAGCGAGGGGAGACGCGAATACGGGAGTCCCTCGTTAGGTTCCGCAAGCTTTTCTTTCTATCCACGCTATAATATAATATATTGTACGATACTTGACATAATTACCTCTCATATATTATCAGTTTTTGCCTTTCGTTCTGCTGTCGTTGTTGTCGTTTCTTTTTTTTATTCTTTCTTTTCTTTTTGTTGTTATTATTTTCTTTTCGGTACCTAATTTCGAATCCCTTTATTACACGCAACTATAACCATGCGATATATCATTAATACTTCGATCCATCAAACTTTTGCTTTTGTAAGATTTGAATTCGTTTCACTTGTATGAACTATATACGTATAGTACACGGTTCTATGACTATAGATCGATTTATTAGACACGTATACATGTTCGTTTCAGGGTTAGGATTTATGTATAACGTACATTTATATCTACGAATATATATTATGGACTTTTTTTATTGGTTGTACCCATCGTTATAATCTTTCGAGTTTTTACGAACTGTCCCTTTTTTTCTAGTTCTTTCGTACCCCGCACTTTGCTCACCAAATCTATTTTTCTGGATGCGTATGTAGACGGCTTTCTAAGACTGTACTTCATTTTCCGAGAGAACGAGGAAATTGTGGATAATTCGTGCCGTACAGTCGGCTCTTTCAAAGTCCAATGTGTTGTTCATATGTTCCTGTCTAATGTCGAGCGGTCACCGCACCAAGTATTGGCAGCGTGAAATGCTGCTTAACCTCAGTGTTCGCCCGAGTCGCAGGCTGATCGCGTACCCATCGTTGTCGTAATATGAATATGTATGAAAATATGAAATGTTGAGAAACGAGAGTAGAGCAAATTCTAGGTAATATACGTGGCATGATTAATTCACATTGAAAAAGTTCTGGAATGTAGATTAAAATTCAGTGTCATAATTCATCTCGAGATATGCCTCGCGTTCGTATTTTTCCTCGAGTTATACCTTTCGCGATTCTTGTCAATGAGTCGTCAACGGTGCACGAACCTTGAAACGCGCGATCATTGTCGATATATTAATGATATTCAGTCGAGGGTGTACGCGCAAAAATTCTACAGGTCGTGGCAAAAAATTATATTACACGCATCGAGACTCATCGATGCGAGAATAAGAACGATAGAAAAGAGTTGTTCCCGAGTGCGACGAGGAACGATAGTTTTAAAGCGCATGCGCGTGGAGCAATGTTGCATAGCGAGAGACTCACGACGATGCAAGGCAATAGAATTTTTTTGCTTTAATTATGGGCGTAGGCACAATCAAGTCCCGCTGTGCATATCTAATAAATTTATACCAACATGCGTTATCGCCAGTTGTTTATCAAGTTTTGCTGTTTTTATGATCGATCGAGCGATTAAAAATTTGTTTTTATCATTATTATATTTTGCTATAAAAAAAATAAATATAAAATTCTATAGATAATTAAAATTTGTATCGATCTCAATATATTTTTAGACATTGACAACTTTACGATAAATTACGATAAATGGCCAAAGAGCAAAAAATATCGACTGGCAAAAAATGCCCCTATTGATAAGGAATCACTCATGTGCGACATTCTGTCTACAACCCAATAATTATTTCGTCACAAGCTCGAGAAAAAGAAGAAAAGAAGAATTGATTCGAGGGGTTAATTGAAATTCGTTTCGAACAAAACTTTTCGTCGATTCCGTCATCGATGGTCGACTCATTTATCGATAGAGCGAAAATACAGCTATTCACTTGACTCGAGACTGGCAACGGACACGCCTAACGGATAATTAGAACACGAGCATTGATTATATAGTACACGTTGGAACTCGATACTCTCGATCGACGATAGAGAGAATACTTCACGTCGATAATAGATTGAGCGAGGTCGAGGTTTGCCGCACGAGTTTAAGGCCGTCACCTGGGACTGGACGTTGCGCGAGAGCGAGCGCGCATGCGCTAATACCGAAGTACCAATTATAATCAATATCGCGATAAATAATATTCTCGGAAAAATTTTATTCGATCGAGCTTCCTACGCACGTAAGCGAATTGATATTCTCGCAACGTACGCGTTACACGCGTTTTCATAATTAACTGGCGCGATTTCTCAGGATCATTTTAATTCGGATCGTTGACCTCGAGTTATGTTTCCCTCGATGTTTCCATTTTGCGTACAATTCGCACGTTTCATCGCGCTCTTTCATAGAAACGATGACGATGATGTTTCATTCGTCGAGAGAATTATGAATTACCAAGTGTTTTCCGCAAATTCATATTTGTCATTTGAATGGAGAAAAGAAGAGAGTTTCGCTCGCGCTAGCCGATATAACGTACGATAACTTTCATAAGCGAATTTAACGTCACACGAGAATTCCACGATGACTGGTAAAACTATGCATTTACATGCGGATCGTGACCTAAGAGTTTTTTTTTCTCTTCCTTTTTTTACCGTGTAGTTCAAAGAGATATATATGTAAAAAAAAAAGCTCGTAAAATTTTGGATATTCCCGGGAGATGATTACTAAGTGGCCGACAAAATTTAATCGCACGTGAGAATTGCGAATGTCGCCGCAGCTTTTTTTCATCGTTTTTTTTCTTTTTTTATTGTAGAAATTTTTTGTTCGCCACGCTAGAGGCAAAAAAGCGTATGACTATTATTGTAGTCGCGAACGAGAATGGAAATCTCTAGGAGTAACAAAAAAAAACGGGGCAATCTCGCATCCGGTGACCGCGTGGTAGAAATTCTCACGCGAGTAATTCGAGTCACGTATATGAACCGAGAGACTTCAAAATTATAATATTCCATGGTCCTCCGAGTCCTCGTGAATTTGGAACTCGCACTGACCAGTCACGTCCCTCATATATTTCCGACGAATCATCCCGCGATCACAATGATCAAACACGTTTTTCTACGAATTTATCCCTCTTTGGATCTGTTCGAGTTTCTTTTTTTCTAATCTTTCTATTATTTGGTCCTTCTGTAACTTTTGCCGACTATTGGACGGAATAGGAATAGGCGAAATTTTCGTATCTATAATGCGAGAGATAAATAGACGGTACGCAAATTTAATGTTGAAATGTTGAAAATGTTAAGTATTTTATCACATCTGGTAAATAATGAATGCATAGTTTTGGTTCGCAGAGGGTTGGGGAAACCTAATTCTTGGAAACCTACAAGGGGTTAAGATTTACGACGAAGAAAGCTCGATGACTCTTGCAGGTGTTGAAGGTCGTCGACCTTGAGGAATCCCTTTTATTGCCCTCTAGCCTGCGAAATAAGGAACGGATTCCTTTCGCAGGTGGTCTCGCATCGAGCGGGACGTTCCGCGCGGTTGGTCAGCTGGAAACTTCTCTCGTTTATGTGCAGTAATCCTCAAACTATCGGCAGCGAGTGTCGCCTAACATTGTCGGCTTTTTTTGTTAGTTTTTTTTTTTTAATTGGCTTACAAAGATGAACAACATTAGATTTTTCACTTTTTTTGACATTTTGACTGACAAATTGTGACTGGCAAAGACGGGATATTCGTACGCTACGAGAAAATTTCCGATTCTGTAACGTCCCTATATAAAAAGTCTTTTTGGACGAAACAAAAAATTTGTGAGAATTAAATTACGAATGTGAACCATCGACACCTCGAGAGGGATAAAAAAATTGTTTCCGTCCAAAAAGGCTTTATCGGGTGCTTGCGAAATCAAAAATTTCCTGTACAACAAGAATATCGTATTTTTAATTTCTGTTTCTTGCAATTTGCTCCTAAAATGTGAAAAACATGAAAATTCAGTTTTCAGAGCTTTTGATCCACGGGTTGAAACAAAAAGTTAAATAATCAAAACTTGTTATGTCCGAAAATACTTTATCGGGGTTTTGTGGAATCAGAAATTTTTCGTCCTTACAATGATCTATCTTGGATAAAAGAACATCAATGTACATGTAACAAATCATAACATCCGACAACAACGATGGAATCACTAGAACTATTTTTCCATTCGTACCTGGAAAAAGGATGAAAGATTTTAATGACCCACAAGACTGCTCGTTCCTCTTTCTTTTTTTGTAGATGTCTCTCTTATCTCTCCCGTCCTCCACTATATTCATACTCGTATTACCCGAGGCATCACCTGCTGCAACATTATGCCAGGATGAATCCGTGATCAATCGGTAATTGCAAGCGACAAACACGAGAGGAGGACACACATACAAACCGTCGCTTCAGAAACTCGTATGTACAGGAGAACGCCTTAGAAAGTCCTTCGTAGAACCCATGGTGTATTATAGGTACGAACAAATGTTCGCATCATCCAACCCCCACAGGAACACCAGAGAGTCACAGAGAACACCGTCCAGAGAACACCGTCCTCCTTCTCGTCTTTACTCATACTCGTCTCCTCAATCTTCTACCTTTCTTTTCCACATCGTTCTCATCCTCTTTTTATTCTTTTTCCTCGTTCGCTCTTTTTCTTCCAAGAGTATTTCTACCTACTTGGACGTGCTGACGCCTCTCTTGGTAAAAGCCACAACCCATTATTCCATACCGTCTTTTCTCTCTTCGGCAAAAGCAGAGTCAATCTCGTCATAGCCGCCAATGGTTCTCGCTGTACCGAAGCGAGTGATTCCAATACACCGTATACATCGATGGGCGCGCGCGCTTGTCCAACGATTTAGGTAATCATGGGTTAAAAAGAAATAATCATGGGTTATAAATCAAGTATACCGCGGGGTATGTATCGATACTATAGGTTCCATATTCGGGCGACAAAAACATCGGCCCTTGTACACACGCGGTCTACCGAATCGGACTTGGAACGAGATGGACAGGGTTTGCGAGCTTCGAACGTAAAAACTTCCGTGTTTGTCCTTTTCGATATAAAAAAAGTATTATTTTTATGAAAATATAATCTCTTATAATCGATCGACAAACACCTTGAAGATTTATAGCTTATATACTTCGATATCTAAAAATCGTGTTTATAAAAACTGCAATTTTCGACACGTTTCAAGTTTTTTTTTTTTTTATTTTTCATTCCAACGTACATAACGATAATTTCCTTCGATTGGATAGAATCGATTTTGGTACAGACTGAGGAACCTAAAGTCGATTGAAGTATTGACAAAATTGCGTTTAAATAAATCCATCGTCCCGACATTGCAAAATTTGCCAAATCACCAATCGACATGGCAAGGTCTCGTGCCACGCCATGTCGAGTTGGTGATTTAGTGATTTAGAGAATTGTGTCGAGTCAGGATTTGTGAGTCAGCGATATGTTGAGTCGAAGCTTGTTAAAATAAAGTAACAACGTGTAAAAAAAATTAATGTAAACGAGCTAACGTAAAATGAAACGCGACGAACTAAAACGATAAACGAGTTATACATTCGACGAATTCATGGGATAACGTTGTTCGCTTACTTGTAAGATCCATGGGTGTTCTTGCAGCCCCCGTGTTTGCAGGGATCGCGATCGCACTCGTCGATGTCCTCGTCACAATTCGATCCCGTGAATCCCGGTGCGCATGTGCAACGATAATCGTCGTCGAGCGAGTTGCACTCGGCGCCATTTCGACAAGGCGACGAGGCGCAATGGTCGAGCCTTTGACAATGATCACCTGAATTAAGAAACATAATTTGTCAAACAAAAAATTGAGAGAAACATATAAAACAATTTTTTCGAGAATGATAAATATTTAATATCCGCGTGGGAAAAACCGTGATAGATTTTCAAGATTTAAAGATAGGAATAAAAAAAGGCATGTTTCTCCAGGCAAATATTCCTTCCATTAGTTACAACGTTCTATTAGTCAACGCGAATCGACACAAAAAATATTAACCTCCACTTAACCGGCGATAGTTTTGAGAGTTTTCCCGTAATAATAGGATTATGGTCAATAAATCAAATCCTCGAGCTCGATCGGAGCGACGTCGAGTCGGAAGAGGTCGAACACGCGTGCGTCGATCGGATCGTACGGGAAGTGGACGAGAGGTCTTTGCCTATACCGGCGTTGATTAGTGGATTAGTAGAACTAATTACCGGGTCTCGCTACTTATTACATGACATCATAACAACGAAGAGTTCATCATATTTCTCTCGGTCTCTTTTTCTAGACGCAAGGCAAAGAACGGAAGAAGGGACGAGAAGATGACCCTTTTTTTTTCTTTCAAGGATAACGCTCGCTAGTTCCACCTGACTCCCGAGACTAGAGTTTCTCAACCGCGCGTTTCGACGTTTCCTCGAAGTGAATCGATCATTATTTTTTTTATTCGAGGAATCGCGATACTTTTTTTTTACGATCGACCGATCGAACATGGATTTACGGTTTTTCAAAGTTTTCGAGACTTTTGTGGCAACGTGAATCGAGGAAGTACGTTTTGAACTAGAGGAGAAAACATATAACTTCGTGGAAGTTATAAATCGAGAGTCACTGGACCAAAGGGAACGCCGCTCGAACGTTTCTCTCTCACAGCCTCTTTCTCTCTCGCTCCCTCTTTCTCGCCAATTATCCACCGAGCTCTCGACGTCTCTCGCACGGTCTATCTATCCTCACGGATTCCACGAGTTTACCGATTTATTCGTCAACGTTGTTCGAACGCCGCACGTGCCACGATACCACCGGACGCTCGGCAAGAATTTCATTTCAATTAAATTTCTCGAATACCACCCGCATATTTATTTTCCATTCTCTCGTTCAACGATATAATACCACCTTTTTAGTATTCTTAATATCTGTTATTTTTGTAATCGAATCGACGTTTGCGCATTTTTTTTATCGATTTTTATAAATTCGTCCGATATTTATAATCGACTGCTAATTGCTTGAATTGTTTATTTCTAGACTAACGATTCGACTTTCGATACAATAAATACAATGGCGATCAATATTTAAAAATCGATAAACTATTTTTCATAATCTCTCCGATAATTTTTTTGTTATTTTATTATTAGACAAGATTAATGTTTATTGAAAAGTCTCCAACTGTTAACGACGATAATCTAGTTCGTGTTAATATTCAATGTCACGTCTATAATACTCGTTCGCAGAAAATACTGTTTGCGTATCACTAAAAAGAAAAAAGAAAGAGAGAGAGAGAGAGAGAAAAGAGAATCTCGCGTCCGGCAATCGAGATATCACGATTTCCCACGCTCAACTACGGAGCGTATAATTATCGTCGATATGTGTAATACGAAAATGTTTTTCCTCTGTATATATCCGGTCACACCTCGTTACCTTGCACCACACGACGCAACTAACGTTTCGTACCTACGTATGATAATTATACATATGACTCGATTAACGGTTTTCTTGGACACAGAAAACTTATGTTTTATATATATTTAAATATATATACGTGTAATAAGTACGAAAGTACCATGGATAGCTCGATCGTGTAATCAACGTGATCGCCTTCGCTGTCTCAATTTTATTACACCTTGATTCAAGCCCACGCCGATACTTTATGGAAATGCGAGACTTGGCAAACGTCCGATTGTTACGTTTCTTCGCGCATTACTATACGTTTTTTAAACGCCTTATTCTTTTTTCTTTCTATAATTTTTTTTCTATATTTCCCTCTCTCTCTCTCTTCTCGCACCTTTGTCATGCATAATAAAGCCGCAAGGACGAGCGAGAGCGCTTCATCGTTCGATCAGCGTCACGCTTCTGTGATTCTCGATGACACACGCGAACTAAACGAATTACAAAGGCGACTCATTGTGACGGAGAGAAGAAAAAGAAAAAACTTCTTCGGTAATTCATACACCCGCGCAATTAATTCTCGCATACCGACAGATTTTACGATGGAATGTGATTGTATGTTTTTTTTTAATTATTAAAAAAGATGTAATATGCGTAATTTTGTTTGTTCGTTAACTCACCGGTGTAGCCCGTTGCGCATGTGCAGACGTAGTCGGAGAGCGATTTGAGTATGCAATTTGCTCCGTTGTAACAGGGGGACGAGTCGCACGCGTTTTCGAGAGGAATCTCGCAGAGACTCGCGCTGAAACCAACGGGGCACGAGCACACGAACGAGGGTGTACCGCCGTCGACACCCTCGCGTACTCGACACGAACCACCGTTCTGACAACGCGGACCCTTGTGACACGGATTCAGGTGTTGACAGTACTCGCCCACGTACTTCGATGTGCAACTGAAAAATAAATACAAACAATTACAATAAATCGCCATTAATTAAAAATAATTAGAATTAAAATAATTACTTTTCATAATAATGCGTAATTAATCAATAATTGCGACGAAATGTGGGATAAATTGCGAAATAACAAAAAAATAACAAAACAATCTGTGAAAAATAAAAATTTGCTGAAAGTTTTTTCATTTTTTTTTTCAAAAGGATTATTTTTTACGTGGACGACAATTGTCGGTGAAGAATTTAAAGAACGGTCGACGAAAGCGGGGATTTTTTTTCTGTTTTCTTTAACTCGGTCCTGGTCGTTGGACAACGCGAAGATCTCTTGGTTGATTGGCCTGCTGTAAAAGAGAATCGAGAAAGCGCGGAAGAGGAGTCGACGAAGAAAAAAGAGATTCTCGAGGGCGGCAGGAGTTTCGCTTCTTAAGGAGCGCGAGCTCGAGCCTATAAAGATTTTTCTTGCCGTCGATATCCCGCACTGTTCTTCAGCAAGGCTAACCACAACCTCTATCGATATTCTCTAGGATCGTTGCTTTCCGTAGCTTGGCAATTTTTTCTTTTTTTGTTTTTTTTTTTGTTTTTGCCACAGCCGTTCGATCTTCACTGTCACGTTTCTCGAGGGATATGGAGAACCGATCGCGTCTAAGATTTATGCACTCCCGCATGTTCGCCCCCCTGTCGCGTCCAACAGGTTCGATATTCATTGCAACTTGTACCTAGTGCAATATATAAAAAAAAAGAAATCTCTCGATATCTTCCCGAACTGTTGATCGAGCTTCACCATCGTTGTTGCAGTGGAACGAACAAATTTCATGTTTTAAAAGAACAACGTCGATTCTAAGATTATTAAATAAAAACTGGAGCAACCTAATCAATTAATATCGAGGGTAAAATCATTTGGACAACAACTTAGTAAATTATAATAATTAACGAATGTCGAGTCTAAAATTATTTGCTCGAAAATTGAGCAATAAAAAGAAAATTGTATTTTCCAGAGATTTGACGATTTCACATTATTGTCATAAACCTCGAGAAAACCTAGCACGAAGTAATTAACAGATTTTTCGTATTTCTCGCACGGTGCGTAAGTGAGAAAACTTTCGCAAAGAATTCTCCGGTTTGCGGTTCGTCGTTCTCCATTCGCTGTTCCCTCCGTCTGTATTCAATCCCACTTTGGTCCTGTGATCTCGCGCTATACGATGTTTCTTTATACGGAGTATCATAATACTACGTTCTTCGAGAAAACATTCTCCCATATATCTATATATATATGTATATACTTTCGTAAAAGAATAAACCAGGAACGTGTAACACGAGAAACAATTGAGATAACGAGACGCGCTGCGCCCCTTCTTACAATTCCCTCCACCCTGCTTATTCCCGAAACAAGCAAAACAATGAATATAAATTGCAATAAAAAATAATTGATCCAATCATATATGTATATAGAGGCTTGCGAAACAAATTTTAAATTGAACCCGCGGACTCTTTTCCTCGTATCGAAGTCGCGGACTTGGTTTCTTCCTTTTCGATATCGACGGTGCATTATACGAAGCTCCGATATGCGTTTCCCTCTGACGATATTTGCACTGGGGGGAAGCTGGAGAATCGAAGGTGGATAACGCGTTGCGCGCGATCATCATCGAAATCATCATCATCATCATCATCATCATCACACAGTCACGTAGTTTATAATACGTTCATACACGTATACAACATATACGCACGATATCGATTCGCATTTCGATACGAATTGCCGACCACTCGAGTATGCAGGGACCATCGGCCGGAAGAAAACGAAAATAAGACGAAAAAAAGAATATCGTTACGGCTCGTTTGTTTCTTTCGAATTATAATTCGCGTTCACTCCAACGACTCCAAAGAATCGAGATTGCGGACTGGCTTATAATAAATATATCTATACGTGTATATATATATATATATATAGAGTGGAGGTAATATAGATTCGTTAATTGGTAAGTCGAGAAATCGTGAGTCTCGCCTCGAGACCTAAAGTGCTTTTTAACAATAACTTGGACACTGTACAAACACGGCGAACGGAATGATGAAAAAAGAAAAATGTTTAAAGATCGAGTTTCCGTGGGGGAGTAATTATAGAAACGCTCGAGATTATTCCGACGATTTGTGACTGGTGTAATTTTTATGCTGGTAGTATATTGAATGGAGACGCACAGTGAGTATAAGAGAACAGAGATGGAAGCTGGGTGGGCTTTAATATTATTGAAATATATATATATATATTTTTTTTGTTTTTTCAAGTTCTGCTGGTGGACATTTATTCACACGAAGGACAGAGAATTCATATAAAAGCCGACAAAAGCAACGCGAGCGAGAGTGGCGCGTACGTCGTAGGGTCCTTATTATTAAATTCCTCAAAGGACACCGCGAGTTACCGACTCTCGTATATCTGTGTTGGCCGTTCGGATCTGAGATTTTCCGGCTCTTGTCGAGCCAATTAGCGCTTCCCTGCCAGAAGGAAGACGTACATACTCGTATGTGTGTGTGTGTGTGACGTAGGTCCACCGACATTGTAACAGATGTGAACTTTGACCAGCTGGTAAAAATGACGTATGTGCCTTAAGGTCGAGAGAGAGGGGGAAAGTCAAAAAAAAATTTCTTTGAGTTATTAATTAGAATTCTTACCGAAGTCGTTTCCCCGTTTGCGCTCAGTCAAACTATTTAAACTTCCTTTTATCGGTCGAAAAACTTCAATCTATAAGTGTTCAAATATTTGGGTGGTTGATTTTCAAATTAACTTTCTTCTTTTATTTGAATAATTTATTAATATTTATTACATATTTACAAAAAATTGCGATCGAAAACCGGTTTATTTCTTTTACGAATTTTCATGAATCTCTAAATGTCAGACGGTCTCTGTTTTTGTGTTTGTCGATGCGAGACAGAAGTTAACGGAAATCGACGGAAGCAAGCCCAGAAGCAGAAGGTTCATGCAGTGAGATGAAAGCAGCTGTAAAATATTTCATTACAGATGCCCACTGCGGCAGCCACGAAGCTATAATAAATGTTTATGATGGACCTCCGCGTACGTACCTAGGTGTATACACTTATACGTGTCTATATATATATATATATATATATACGTGATGTGAAAACTATCACGTACAATAAATATATATATATATATATTGTACGTGATAGTTTTCACACCCGCGTCGATAAGGTTCGCCGCGGGGACGCTCCGGGTTATTACCCTTCGGTGAATATAATACGTCACCGAAGATCTATGCTCTCTAAACACATCTATACGCATAAAATCCGACTTCTTCATCGATTTTTTTTCACTTCCGACTTTTATTCGAGATTTACGATCACTTTATTTCTCGAATCAACGAGCGAAACAAAATTCACGATAAACTTCTTCAGCTCTATCGAAAGAAATAAAATCATTCGCGCCAAGATTCAATTTTTAAGAATCGATTAATCATCTTTTCGATAATTAATACAAAAAAAAAGATTGCGAATTAATTAAATATTGATTGAAAAAATCGTGGTCCGAGGGAATTTTTGGTAATCGTCGTATAGACACGCGACGATAAGGAATAACGAGAAGGGGCGCGAGAGGATAAGAGAAATCCTCGGGAAAGAGGAAGAAGAAAAGGAGTGGAAAAGAGACGAGGAGAGAAGAATGAGAGATCGATTGCCGAGATTTCAGCGAAGTTATCGGCCTTGGTATCGTCCGGAAATTAACGGATCGAACGGCTGAAATTGCATCGTAAATTGTCCGCCCGGGCAACTCGAGTACAGCACCAAAGCAAACCCCCTCCCCTATCTTTCTTTTTCTCTTTCTCTCTCATTCTCTCTCTTACTTTTATAACGCAAACTGAACTCGCGAGATGAAGCGAAACGAAAGAGAGTTGATGCTTCTCTAATAGGGGAATATGCACGAGAGACCGGTCCATTGGACTTTTTCTCTCTCTTTCTCTCCGTTCGTTGGAGCTGCTGATGCTGATGTTGCACGGCGTGACGAATGGCCAAAGCCGAATCGACGGGGCTATATCTAAACGAGCATCTTAAACGGCAATACGAGGAGATGCAACGAGGTAAGACGAACGCGTCTCTACGTCCACCATGAAGAATATACGCCCGAAATTACACGTGGAAGCACAGCAGGGTGGAAACAAGATTTCTGTATTGAAACGGGGAAAGAAACGCCGAAATTTCGAGAGGCAATCGGTAAAAACGAAATTCCACGGTCAGTCACCCTGGATAAAATTGTTATTATTATTATTGGAGAGAAAGCAAATTAAAAGAAAAATTATTCAAAAACTAAATTATAAATGGACACAATGTACAATATAGAAAAATATTTCTATCATGACCAAATTTCTCTCTCGGATAATGATTGATTTATTTATTATTACTTATAATTTAATTGAAATAAGAATAATCAATGGAATAAAAATTGAAGAATTTCGTTCGACCGGAATGTGAAATGTAATCCATAACAATTGAGTCAACTTTGATCATGACAGTAACGACCGCTGTTATATAAGTTATGGGTGGTGGCGTTTAAGCGTGCCTCGCGGAACGAAAAAGTCGCTAAATACTCGTGACATCGGGGACGATCGTAATTTTTACGACACAAAAAGATACCTATGTTGGAAAAGGACTGAGAAAAATGGGCGTAATAAATAATAACAACAATGAAAATAATTCGAATAATAATAATAATAATAATAATAATAATAAATAATAATAATATCGGAGCGTATGTGCCACGAGGATCGAGCGGTTAGTCCTGTGGTCCCCGTGCACTGGACGAGATACATAATGCGCGGCACTTAGCACTAAAATGGCAGCCTCCGGTGTCATTACGAATCGTCCACTTAGTCGGTAATAACCTGGTCAGTGTTGCGTTCTGTCTCTTTCTCCCACCGGCTCGAGCCGTTAGGGGCATATATACGAACGGAAAGTGAAACGCGAACAAAACGAATTGTGATGCCTGCACCCTGGACTCTCTTGGCATTGGAATAATGTTCGAGAGAGAGAGAGAGAGAGAGAGGGAGAGAGAATGCGAAAAGGACGAGAGACAGAGAGAGAGAGAATGAGAGAATGAGAGAATGAGAAAAGGACGAGATGAGAGTATATCGAGAATGGCACGATGGCCATTAGGCAATCTCGTGCAGGGTAGGTAGGTAGGTAGGTAGGTAGGTAGGTAGGTAGGTAACTCGCGACAAACTCGGATTTCCCTTATAAGGTCCACCTTATACGCGCGCGCGCCTCGAGGATCATCGAGATACAAAAAGTGATGAAATAAAAATGGAGATAAAATGAAAATAAAATAAAATAAAGTATTAAACCATCGATGAAAAATAAGATCGAGCAATATCAATATAACGAGAGCGAACGAAGGGAACTGAGTGGCCGTGCTCACAATCAAGGACGGATCGAATCGATCGATAAATGCTCGCAAGGATTAAACGATGCGGACATTATACAAGATACATTTTGTTAACGTCTCGTATATAGTATTTGTATTATATTCGTTCGTCGAAAGTATTTCGTATTGATATTTTATTCACAACGAGAGTATAAGTATACGTTTGAAAAAAAGGGCTTGGAAATAAATAGATCGTTGAAATCAATAAAAATCGATAAAAGTATGGATCGTGGGAAAAATAATAACGCAATAACACGTTCGTTGTCTTTTAGCGATTCGAATCTCGATAACAATCGTTCCAAGGAACGATCGATATGGACTCTAGTGTCAATAGCACACATCCACAATGTATTTTATATTTATAACATACGGTTGTGAGGCTGAAGATCGCGGGGCAAAAATAAGAACGCGAACAGGAACGAGAGACATAGGACGATGATGATGATGATGATGATGATGATGATGATGATAGTGATGGGAATCGGAAAGATTTACGAGCAGCGAGATACAGATGAAAGTATATCCGTAAGATAGCCCGACGACGAAGAAATAAACGAACGGGAAGAAATAAGAACATCTCCGCGAACAATCATTGCGCTCGATCGAGACGCGATTTACCCATCAAAAATTTCGAAGTGGAACGAATACAGCGCCTATTTACGATTCGACGTGTAATACGCTTCGAAAATCATAATATTCTCTCGTCCTCCGTGGACTTACAAGGACCATTCCGTGTCAACTCGAATCTCGTCGTAAATTCCGACCGTTTGAAATTTTATTCATAAACTTTCACACTTTTTTCCCCCGTTCAACCTGACAAATTGTACTTGTTAAATTATTTTTCAACTACAACGTAATATTGATTCGCCATTTTTGTTTTTGAATTACTAAATAGTAGAATGAATTTTATGTAAATATTTCATAAATATATAATTCAGTAATTGAGTTTAAAAAACGATAATAATTAAATGAAAGACATTGTATTAAATAAAATTGATTAATTATGAAAAATGAGGAATAAGAGTGTTCGAGTTGGCATGGAAGTTCCTCGACGATGTCTTTTTTGGCACGAACGCTATCCGGTGGCGATGTTTTTCGCGACGAAGTGCGAACGTGAGGTGATGTAAAGGTGGTAAACCTCGAGTGAACGACGAGGTTAAAAAAAGCAGCTGTTATTGGTTATCCTGTTTTTAAGTGTGCACCGCGATTGTACAGTCGAGTCAATCAAACGTAATGATTTGAAAAATGGCACCTCGTTACTTCCGTAAAGTAAAATAAATTTCTAAGTCCGTGGATCTCGACCAAATTGTACAAAGACTACTTAATCCAGAAGAAATGAACAATTATCAAAATACACAGAGATTAAACGCGGCCGTTGGCAATTCACCCGCCAGTCTTCTCTCAATTTTCATTGAATTTAATTCGTAAAATTGGTCCAATTTTTACGAGTCTTAATTTATTTCTCCCTCCCTTTTTTCTCTGCAAACAACACTCGCGCCAACGGCGATAAATTGACCAAAGCTCCGATAGACTCAACGAAACAAAATTATAATATTCGAATTTCTCGTCGTATGTTTTTTTTTCAAAATTATTTTACAACAATAATTTGTCTCGCCGAATATTCTTTTGTTTACGAATGTTCGATAGTCGATCGAGCCGACTGTACTGCACGAAACTTAACGACTATCGTCGTCACATTGTGACCACACGAGCCGACGAGCCACGATCGCAATTTTTTTTTTCATCCTCCTGACTGTGCGAGCGACCGCTCCATAACCCACGGCATCCTGGCAGTTCAGAGAGGAAGAAAATAAAACAAAGAGAGAACGAGCGAGCGAGAGAAAGATAGATAGAAAGAAAGAGAGAGAGAGAAAAATCGAGAGAGAGAAGACAGTGTCGGCACTTTTTCGCGAAGAGATCCGTCGGAGAGGCGCGCGTGAGCGGCTCTCATCGTCGTGTAACGCACGTATAATCCATCGTACTCGAACGTGCCATGCGCACACACACACGAGCGCACACATCTCGTGCCATAATGATCCTTTCGTCTCGAATATGCGAGGGCAAAAGGAACGAACCATCCTCGGATTTGTAAGACGCGTGTGCTATCACTTCGCTCGAATATAATCGGGCGGAAAGGGTTTGGTGAGGAACGAAGGTGGGGAGAGGGAGATATACGAAAGAGAACGCGAATTCCAATTGCCCAATAACCATCAAACCATCGGGATCGTATGTCCGCGACGATTAGCGAGAGTAAGAAACTTTTCGTGCCTCGCTATATCCTCGTTCAATTGAGCGGGAATTCAACATTTTTTTTCACCCCCTCGACTTCTCCGCCCGGTCGCGCTTTAATCCTCATTTTTTCGTTTTTCGCACCGCGACGATAGTTCTTCAACATCCATTTGCCATCTGCGATCGGCCGTTGTGACGCATCGCGATCTTCGAGGCGAAAATTGTCGATCGTTTCTTTTAATTCATCTATAATACGAGCTTCGATCGAACAGAGTGCGAGGAGAGGAGAGGGACGGATCGCTTTTTCGGCTTGCTAATTTTTTTTTGTTTAGTATTCTTTTTTTTCTCGTTGGTCGATCGGTCGTTCGCACTTTGATATTTCGTTCACAATCGAGCGAGTATTGAAAAGAGAATGGAAGCAACGAGAAATGAGTGACTGACGGACGGACCGACCGACGGACGGCTGAGTTCTCCGCGCACTCCAGACACTCAACGCCCTCTCTCAGCCTCTCTTACCGAATGGACCCAGAGTCCTCTATTTTTCTTTCTCTTCTCGTCGTATATTCCGCGTGTTGTATGGATATATAAAGACGCTCTTTTCTCTCACCGAGGTCCATTAGCCTCTCTCGCACTCTCGCGGCTTGTAATTTGCCGTGCCGAATGTTAATGGCGCCCGAGGGACTCACGGGCAAACGCCCTGTAACGCTTCCTGCGGTGGGTTATGGACAGTAGCTGCGATCAACACATGCATATATATCCCTGCACAGGCGTATATATAAATATAAATACATATATAAATACATATATGAATGAAAAACAATATTTTTTTTAAATAGTAATAAAAATATTTGGGCGTGGTGTAGAAGGATCGAGGTAGTAAAATACCGGATATCATATATTTCAAAGGACGAAAAAGAATTTGTAGATTTTATACGTTATAATAATATACGTCGAATATATAGTCTCGATATTTTAACGTTTTAAATACGTTTGCCACATGAACCATGCGCAAATAACCTGATTTCAGTGTCTGCGCATCTATGAGATTTCACACGCTTTAAAATCCCTCGGGCACTCTGAGTCAAACGAGTAAAAATTTCAGTTTTTTTGGGTTCAATGCAAAAATTGACTGTTTCTGGTGTACCTGCGTCTACTACAAGAGGGTCATTTCAAAACTCGAAGTAAAATGAAAAGTAGAACAAAAATTTGTAACAGAATAATTCAAATTTGAAATTTGTTTTTTCTATTATCTCAAAACAGCAAATTTTGAGATACGACACTCTTGCAGCAACTGAGCGATGTGTCACTATCCCAAAACACATATATAGAACGTAGTCACGACAGCATGCGCAAACAATGGATTTCGGACTTTTGCGCAGCATTGCAAACAACGCTAGGCGATTTTGCGAACAATGCACAAGTTTTTACCGTAAACTTTGCGCATCGAGCGAAAACAGCACGACAATAAAATACGTCGATTTCGAAGACCGTACTCTCTTTAAGTTTCACACTTCGCTGACCTAATTTCCATCGACGAACGTAAGCGCAAGGTGCGAAAAAAAATCGTCATGCTGGGATGATATACATATACATATATGTTCATCATATATACATTCAACTTTCCACGGACTCGAACACGTTTCCGTAATATATAGTTGAAGACACGACGTAGTTCGACACACACGTACAAATTTGTGTGTACGAACGATGCTCGCACGACGCTTCGCTCTCACACGCACGGTCGATCAGCTGTGGCCAAGAAATCGATAATCTCCCTCGTCCCCTCGATCGCCGCTCGACAGAGTTCCTGGCCTGTCTCAATGCTCGAGGTCTTACGCAGTCCGTCACGATGTCCCAATAAGACAGACGACGATACTAAGGGCCAGTGTTATTTTGTTTTCTTTTTCTTGGTTCGTATCGCGATAAACGACATTACGTTCACTCTGCCGATCGTTCAACGCAGGAGCATTATCAGATTTTTTTGTAAACGCATGAATGCGCACGCAGCGTCTGGACTAAAACAGTCGCAAAGTTCGAATCGTCGTTTCATCGTTGCGCGACAAGGAGGCGTTTTATTGCTTGGGCTCGTCGCAATGACAGTCGAAAATGCGTTTTTTCTCTAGTTATTTAAGGAGGTTTATCTGGTCAACGAATTAACAAACAGATTGTGATGCAAAAATCGGAATATAATTATATTCCGATTCAGTATGTAAAAAGTCATCTCTTAAAATTTCAAGACCCGAGGATAGCTTGTTCGTGAGAAATAAATAAAAACATATTTCCTAAATTAACATGGGCGTTTATGGGTTTCACTGATTTTTCCGTCTATAAACATTAAATTCACAATTATTGACAAACAGTTTTTGACGAAAATTGCAGAATTGATGAAAACAAATATTTAAAGAACATTTGTAGAACTTCATAAAATCGATCGAAAACTCATGAGGTTCATAATAAATTAATTTAACTCGAATAATGCTGATTTCTGTGAGGCTAAGCTTAAGGAGGTTTATCTGGTCAAAGAATTAACAAACAGATATTGATGAAAACATCAGAATATAATTATCAGTATGTAAAAACTCATCTCTTAAAATTTCAAGACCCGAGGATAGCTTGTTCGTGAGAAATAAATAAAAACATATTTCCTAAATTAACATGGGCGTTTATGGGTTTCACTGATTTTTCCGTCTATAAACATTAAATTCATAATTATTGACAAACAGTTTTTGACGAAAATTGCAGAATTGATGAAAACAAATATTTGAACAACATTTGTAGAGCTTCATAAAATCGATCGAGTACTCATGAGATTCATAATAAATTAATTTGACTCGAATAATGGTGATTTCTGTGAGGCTAACCTTGACAGTACTCTAATCATGTCAATGTAGGGTGTCTTCCATTGTCCGATAGCTCGATGATAAAGCGACAACACGAGTGACAAAATTCTCGTTCTACGACAGCTGTACAAGTTACGTGATCGCGGCGTTGTCAAGCGTAATAAACTCACTACTCTAGTCACAAATTATTTCCTTTTGACTTACTCGGTACCAGATAAACCTCCTTAAATTTATATCTTAAAAATTAATTTTTCCTCTTGTATTCTTCACAACGAGTCGCTCTTTTGTTTTACGATCAGAGATGTAACACCCCATCTGAGACGCCCATGAGTTATTCGTGCCTTTTCGCCCAACTATATGTGGTGGCAGACGTGAACGTCTAATTAGCCCCGGCTAACGCTAATTATAGGTGACGCGAGTCCGAAAGTAATATCGAACGGAGGAGAGAACGAGAGATAGCGAGAGAAAGAGAGAGGGGTGGGGGATAGAAAGAAAGAGAGAGAGAGAGAGAGAGAGAGAGAGAGAGAGAGAGAGAGAGAGAGAGAGAGAGAGAGAGAGAGAGAGAGAGAGAGAGAGAGAGAGGCTTCTCTATGCGCCCTATACACTCACCACCCTGTGATCACTAATTAAAATACAAGTCAGCGGGCATTATCAAGCCGAATCACCGTTACGCACGCATCGTTTCAACACACACACACACACAGATGAAAAAAAACACGATTCTCAAGCCGACAGCATAGCGAAGTTCTATCGGATCTCGAAGTTTCTTTTGATGAAGCGAGAGCCGATAATTGAGAGATCCCGATCGGTGAAATCATTAGAAAAGCAAAGACTTTGTGAGTAGCGTTGAAAACCTACTGATCTATCATCGAACCCTGTCTATGTATTAGAAACACGTAGGCAAATATACGTGGGAATATAAATTCGTGAAACAACATTACGGGATATAATAGCCTGTATCTACAACGGAAATTCAATGGATAATAAGAAGAGAAAAAAGGAACCCGCCATAACATAAAGACGAAAAAATCGAGCTACGTTCCATCATTTTCTCACGTATGAAATTTCTCATCGTTGCGCGCGCTAATTTAATTTCCGTTCGATTCTAATTTAACGCAAATTTTCATCTCACATCTCTATATATATACATACACGTAAGAAAATTAATACGACTCTAATTAATACGACGTTAAATTATAATCGTAGAAAAAAATAAATAAACAATTATTTCCAACAAAAAATTGAAGATTTCAAAAAATCGACGCTCGAAGGACAACTCGAGGGGGAAAAATTGATGAAATGGAATTCGTCGCAGAGATAGCGACGATGGCGTAGAAAAATAGTCGACGAGGGAAGAACAAGAGTTGTATAAAGTGATCCGCGAGCGAACGATCGTGTAAGTTCAGCTTCCCACGTGGATAATGTGACTGCGGGTTTGTATCGGGCTATGAGTGGGCGGGTGAAGGGCTGAAAGGGCTCTACGGAGACGACAACGAGACGAGAGCGTACACACAAGCGTATGTACAAAACCGAAGAGATGTCGTGTCTCGATGGGGAACGGGGAGGGGGGGAGGGGGAGATCTGCGGTCCACGCGGCGAACGCGCATATATATGCGGTGAAGGGTGAAGAAAATGCTTGTTTACCGTGATATCGAATTACTGACCACGCTCACTCTCCTCCAACTACTCATTCGCTCGTATAATTCTCATACGGTATATTTATGTACTTAATCTCACTCTCGTTCTCACCGGTTCGAAGGAAACCCTCGTTAGCCGACGATTAGACGTCACGCGTCACGTCGACACCCTCTTTGCACCGATTCTCGTTTCCGCCCATCGGTTTCGCTCTGTGACAGCGAAATTATCGAACGACATTCGATCTTTGATCGATTCAGATCTTTTCTTGAAATTTATGATAATTCTATTAATGAATTATTAATTCGTAATTAAATTCGTATCGATCGAACGATATTCGATCTTTGATCGGTTCAGATCTTTTCTTGAAATTTATGATAATTCTATTAATTAATTATTAATTCGTAATTAAATTCGTATCGATCGAATGATATTCGATCTTCGATCGATTCGGATCGTTTTTTGAAATCGTTGATAATTGTAATGATTATAGTTAATTCGTAAATTCAATTTTTTTCCGATAAATTACACGATAATTCATCATTTTTGTTCAACTCGATGAATAAATTCCGAGGTGATATACGAAGAACGTAACTAGGGGGAGGAAAAGTATGACGATCGCGAGAAAAGGAGTTTTCGATCGCGGGAATATCTCGTGGTTTATTTTCATTTTTGTCTCAACCCCTCTCGAACGGATCTCACAGAGAAAAACACTTCGAGGATATTATCCACCACGTGCACTCGCGGTTGGAATATGGAGCGAGGGGGAGAACGACGTAGGGAAAAGGAGAAGAAACGATTCGACGAGCGAGAGAGAGAGAGAGAGAGAGAGAGAAGATACGTGGGAGAACGAGAGATCCCGAGGGAAGGGAAATTGAAGGAGAGATCCGTTGCTTCGAGCAACGGAGCCTCGCGAAAGGGTTCTCACGAGGGAAGATCGTTTATTTTTCTTCTCCTACGCACTCGAGTATAGCGACGACTGAGGATGGGGAGGGGGTGCTCATTGATAAGCTAATGGCTCTGTGATATGTCACTCTCCTTATGCTCTCTATATTATGCTCTAGGGCACAAAATTAACTCGACGTCTTTTCCCTGAGAAAACCGACGAACGGCCCTGTCGTCGTCGATCGAACCGAGTTATTTATTATTATTGCCCGACTAGAACACTTTTCTCACTGTACCAACGTATAAATAAGCAAACACTTCGCCATATGTAACCATTGCATTATCCGTCACGTATCTGTTTTTAATGAAAACAGAAAGCAACTATATCGCATCGTAAACGTTCTTCAAAAACAAAATTGTTATTCTAGAAAAAACAAAATATATATCGAATAATTATGAACGAAAAAAATTTAAAAAAATAAAAATTTGTCGACTGTACCGAATCCGATTTTTAATTATGTAATAATAACGTAATTACGTATGATCGACATTATATTTGGATAATTGAACGAGTATTAAAAATTTATTTAATTGCGATCGAATGAAATATTTGGGTCTCGGTATCGGGCGAAACTCGAGGACAAACACGGGGTGGAGGCCCAATTAGATCGAATCGAAAGGACGGTGGCGACGCGAGACGTTATGCGAGGCTCGATGGTGGTGCTGGCGAGCAACGTCTGTCGACCACGTGTGGGTATGTCGGTGCAAGAAAAGTACCGAAGAGACGAAGGATCGAGAGATCTACTATATATAAAGCTATACGTGTGTTTGTGTCTGTGTGTGTGTGTACGTGTTATGGCTTTGTCTCTCTCTCTCTCTCTCTCTCTCCCTTTCTTCGACTCGTCCATCGAGGTTTCTTTTCCTTTTACTCATTTTTCGCGTTTCATCTCTCGCTCTTCCCGAGAATCCTACGACCTCGAAACGGCACGATCCTCCTTTCCGGTAGAAAGATCCCAGCGACGATCTTACGGCGAACTCACCGCTGGGAGTAGAATCGTTCACGAAAACGAGTTTCGTCTTCGGTGACGAGAGAACCACCGTACATCACGGATGGTTCGAAGCAAATAATACAAAAGCGAACGATAGAAGAAACAAAGTATGTAAAAAAGGGACGATTCGCGGCGGTGAGTGGAGAATTAGAGGGAGAGAGGGAGAGAGAGAGAGGGAGAGAGAGACAGAAAACAGTCTAGAATCGGAATTGCTAATAATCGGGACGAATTTTTACGGCCGTCCCAAGGTGACTCAGTCAACGTTCTCGTTGACTCGGTCAAGCTTCGATGATAAATCATTTTAAATAACAGAAATTTGTTGAACATTTTTTTTTTCTTTTTTTTTTCGTAGTTAGGAACGAGTAGAGAAAAAATGACAAAATTACCCCCTTATTACGAACCACATGGAATTTCGAGAGAAAATTAAAAAATTGCAAACGTGTCAATTACGATTGGCGAATTTACATTTTTCGAAGTTATAATTATTTCGCATCGATTCATAAATCAAATTTCGCCCCGAAGATCCAGTGTCGCAAGATCTCTTGGCGTACGGTGTCGCAACCCTTTCCCTGGCAGCATCGGCGAGTCTGTAGAAGTTTACGCGCCAGAGGCGAGGAAAAAAATTAACGTCGCGTATAAATACAGAGAAAGAGACAGAAAGAAAGAGAGAGAGAGAGAGAAATGAAAAGGGGAGAAAAATTGAGAGGAGGCAAGAAGTTTCTTGCTCAGGTCGTAGGATCGCAGTATCGTTGACAGTTTACGACTCCCTCACGGCTACGAGACGCTGGTAAAGCGTTCGCGTAAGCGCCCCATGTGTGTATCTTGAAAACATGTCTCCCTTTTTCTTCTTATTTCTTATTTCTTATTTCTTTCCTTCGTTTTTTTTACCTCTCCTTTTTCTTTTCATTTTTCATCCACAGTTGCGTTATCCTCTCGTCGAGCGATCCGAAGAGCAGCTCTCGTTTTTCGAACGTAAGAGCCCAGAGCCCCAGCTCGTTTTCTTTCTTTTTTTCCTTCCACGTTGGTCCACAGAAAAGAGACACTCCCTCTCTTTCGCATACTTCCGTCGTTCAACCGACGTTAAAGTTAAAGGGTAAAGTGACACCGAGGGGAGTCGTGAGTTAAGCAGAGAAGCGAATGGTCGAGAGAGAAAAAAACGTTTTTTCTTTTCCTTTCTTCCTTACGTTCTCGTACGATGCAACAGGTCTGGAACACTTGTTGAGTCGAACGAACAAATTTTAAGAGCTGATATCTTCCGCGTATGAAAATAAAAAAACGTCGTCGTATCACGAAATTCATTTTTTTTCTTTATGCGTAATTTACGAAAATATCGATAATTAAATTAATGATGAAAAAATTACGATTAACTGCGACAATGCGTCGAGATATCGTCTACTTTCTCGTTTCCGGCTTTATTCGTGTCTCGTAAGTAGCCAGAGAATAATTCACCGCTTCGAGGGTTTAAAATTCACATTCGAAATATTATCCTTCCTACTTATTCCTTCGTTCTTTTTCTCGTTCCTTTTTTCTTCGTCTCTTTTTTTTCAAGACTCGGTCACAAGATACACGAAGTACAAGTAAGGAACAGCAGGTAAACGTTTTCGCAGAGAACAGGTCGTTGGACTCTCGGGGATTATTTTTCCCACAGTGACAAAAATTAGTGCGTGAATAGAGGGCGAGGGCGAAAGGACTTCGAGGTTTACTCGTGACAACAACCCTCGAGAAATCTTTCTCGCGTTTCCCATACAAAAGTCAACGGTCGTATATACATATATTCGTTAGCCAAGTATTTCTCATTATTCCGGTCACCCACCCTAAGAGACGCGACACCAAAGGGCCTTTCGTCTCTATAAAAATAGACCAGCCTCACACTCCCTCGTTCTGTGATTTTTCGGACAAGGACGAGTTTCGAAAAAACAATTATTCGGTTAACCGAGAAGGGAGTCTCGTGAGAATTTTTGATTTTTTTTTTGTATTTTTTATTTTTCTAAATATACGCGGTCAACGTTCGACTCTTCGAAATCTCTTGCATTCTGCGTCTTATCTCAGTCTCGATTTCTATTCGAACGTCTATATATATATATATATATATGTATATATAGTGTGTGTAGAGAAAAGAGAAGAAAAATGAATGCAGCTGGCGACCGAGAGAGGGAGACACGAGGCGGAGAGAAGGAAGAGAGCTAAACGGCGAGGCCGTGACGAGAATCGAGTCGACCCCATCTCCCTCGATACTCGAAACGATTTGCAAGGCACTTACGTTGAAATGCTGGAAACAAAACGACGCCGAGATACGTCCGTCTGACCGTCCATTTTTTTTCTTTCTTCTTTCACACATATATATATAACATATATTTTTTTCACATCATTTTTTTGTTCGCCGACAACCTTTCTCCCGCGATAAATTTTAGCACGAAGTCGACATTATTTGAAAGTGGAAACGTTTCGCGAAAAAGGGAAACGTTTAGCGTCAATCTTGTCCTTATTGTCTAATAACAGATATTTAGAAAATTTACGATGACGCGGTAATAAGCAATTAGTCAAAATCTTCGAGTGTCTCTCTCGAGAAAAGTTGGAAAAGTTTCTCCTAGCCATATGCTTTCGTAATTACGACTCTTTCCAACAGTTTCAATTTCAACATTGAACAAACACAAATAAAACAAACAAGAAACTTCGTAATTTGATGATTTTTTATCTTGTAATTAATAAAAATTAGGCGGATATCGATGAAAATATTTTATTCCGCTGGAATTTCGTTCGTCGATTCGCGTTTCGCTCGTTTCGTTCGACTCGTCGCTCTCACGAGGTTTATAGGACGTGCAGAAGCTCCATCTCGGACGCCTCTGACCGTGGCACTTTACGTACGCTTTCGTTCGCAGCGTGACGTTAACCGGGGACAGCCGCTCGGACCAGAAGAGAACGAAGAAGGCGCGGAACGCGGTTGAAGATGAAGAAAATAAAATAATAAACAAAAAACAGATAAAAAATGAAAAAAAAAGGATCGAGGAAAGAAGAAAAGGAGACAGAAGGAAGAACGAAAGACAATTGCTGCAATTGCGTTACGGCACTAACAAAAACGGCGATATAGAAGAGACGTAATGACGGTAACGGACAATAAGCCTGACGGCCTCGGCGTCGCGTTGCCCACTCCTCACCACTGTGTCTATCACTATTGCAGCCTGGACTGCTCCAGCATCGCGAGACTCTACGTTAAGGATGTTTAACCCTTACAGTCCAATTCAAAAATTCAATTTATCAAACATTTTTCTTCATCGCGATAATACGAAATTTTGAAAAAAGAAAAACTTCATAATTTCATTCGAACGATAATAATGTCAAACACAAATTCGATGAAACTTAAAAAAAATGTCATTCGTCGAAAAATCGACGATACAAAAGTTGTATATTAATTATTTTTTATTTTTGTAAAATTAAATGACAAAAGGATCGAAAATTGTTGGAATTTTGTTTCGATAGAATTTTCATCGTAATTCTTCAATGACAACGAACTTTTGGATAAGACTGTATAGGGCATGCTCAACTTCTCCCGCTGCTCTCTCAAACATTATCATCCCCTCTCTTTTTCTCTCTTTCACTCGTCGGCAAAACGCCTTGACGGAAAACTCGCGCATCGTCCGTGAGCAAGGAGTCGAGAGGAGTCCGCGCCACGGAGCACCAGCCCAGAAACCTCTTCTCTCGGTCTCTCGAGGAAAACCGCAGAGTCTCGTGATTGCGCGGTGGAACCGCTTATTCGCGTTTACACCCCGATGCCGCAGCACACACGTACGTACACCCACAGGTAAACCTTCTTTCTTCTCATCTTCCATCCTTTCTTTTATTTCTCCTTTCGTATTCGCAGAAATCCTCGAAATCGACACGAAGTATTTCGAGATTCAATTTAAAACCGAATCTGCCCATAGTCTCAAAAAACAAAAAAAAATCTTCATAGAAACCCCAAAAAATCATTGAAAATTTGATTTGACTTTATTAATTCCTCTCACGTTCGTTCACTCCTCGATTTCCCTCGAAACGAGCTCATTCTCGCAAATTATCTACGACGACAAAGACTCTCTTATCTCTGGAATATTTTTCGGACGATCGAGAGGATATGCGTGTGTAAGAATTGCTCGTACGAGTATGAAGAAAAAAAAGAGGAATAAGAACGAGCAGAAGAAGAAGAAGAAGAAAAATAAGAAGAAAAACAGTTCGTAAGTCGTCGGTGAACGGGGAGAACTTGGCGAGCGAGCGAACGCCCACGAGGAGAGCCCGCGAGGAGGATCGGTAACGTGTTCGAGTTGCTCTTGCGAAGGCTAAAGAGTACGAAGTACTGTACAGTTGTTATGGTATACGCTATAAACATCGAGTTCATATATATATATATATATATATATATATATATATATGGTCATATGTGTATATAGAGTACGATATACGGGGGTGGGAGGGACCGCGGGCAAGTCGATGGGAATCGAACACTGGTTGGTTGACCTCACGAGTCCGGTGTCAACGAGCCTTAACTCTCGCTATTGGAAGTGCTCTCGACTCGCTTCTCCACGTACGTTCGTACTACGTATATATATATATATATATATATATATATATACTCTATAATATACGCTCTACGTACTGTACGTAACCATATCGTCTATATCTGTATATAAAAGTTATTGAGTATGTACGAAGTTTCTCTGTGTCTCCTGTCTCTGTCTCTTCGTTGAGCTATTCGGGTTCTTCACCGCAGAACAGACGGCGCGACGACGATTGCCCTCCGCTCTCGAGCGTCGAGAAATTGCCACTCTCGTTCTCTCGAGACGGTCTACGTAAGTGTGTATAAATATATATATAAGTGTGTGACTGTGTGACTGTGTGAGTTGCATGTGGAAACGTCGAGACGCTGCGTATAGGCGACAAGACAGGAGAGGGTTGAGGCGCGAGAGAGTGATTCTCGCCTGTGTCTTCGACCCCAAAGATTCCACCGTCGCGAACGCGAATGACTGATGGGTATGAGGATTTTTTTGTACCCGAGGACTCTTTCTAGTCCCGATCGGGAACTTTCGGTTGAAATAAATGACGGAGATGCGACAGAGACGTGGGCAAGATGAAAAATGTAATAATTGACGTAAAGTCGCCGAGGACGGAGGATGGGAGCGAGGTGGAACTGGCAGGAGGTAAATACAAAAGGCTGCTCTGCGGAGAACCGAGTAAATAAAGGGCTGCGGATTCTATTAACGAGTCGGCTGTCTTTTGCTAGCTTCAATGTTTCTTTTTTTTGGTTTCGCGGGTTTTTTATTTCTCGTAGGACAGAAGGAACGGCGACGTGAATGAAGAAGAATAAGACGGGAGGGCTGTAAACTCGTATATTTTTCTTTTGTCATGACTTTCTAGATGTTTTTCTGCATCGAAAAGCTCCTTTAAAATACGATTATAAAATACGTGATTTTTTTTACGCGATTTATCGAACGAAAAATCGGAAAAGTCAATTTTCACGTTTATTCACGTTTTGATCGAACGAATTGCAAAAAAAAAACAGAAACAAGTATAAGTTATTATTTGGATTCGACGAAAAAACTTCAGATTTCACGAAATCACCGTGACGTTATTTCGTTCGACAAGAAATCTCGACCCACCTAACAACCTGCCTCGAATATTCCGTCCTCGGGTACGAAAATAATTTATATTATATCTATACAGCACAGCTGGATCTAATATTCGGGAATATTTGATTAGTCAATTCTTTATCCAAAATTTATTCCCCGTCTCCCTCTCGTCGTTATACGTTCATAAAGAAACGGGTTTCCGAAAGGATGTCTCGTAGGACTCTCGATGGATTATTGTCGTCGAGGCTTCATTATTATTATTTTTTTGCTAAACTCGTATTATACCGAAGTTCGTCAAATTTGGAATGTCAAAACGTGTATTTAGTGAGTCGTTTAACGAACGCGAATCTTATCGTATCGTCAGCCTCTATCCAGTTTGGATAAATTGATTGGTCTCACCTCGTCCGATTAAACACACGAATATATATATATATATATATATATATATAGTAACGCGTAATAACAATTCCTTCGTGTATAAATATTACGAAATATAGTGTCGCCGATCAATTCAAAGCGATGGAATTTGATAAATCCAGTGAGAAGACGTCACGAGACACGAGTGGGCCATTAGTTATTCGTTATCGAGAGAGCCGGCGAGTCCGACACGATCGCGAGAGGCACGAGGCCTCGGAGAAGAAACACAGAGAGAGTGAGAGACAGAGAAAAAGGAAGAGGAGGAGGAGGAGGAGACATAAAACATAAGAACGTAAGGAGAGACGGAAAATCGATGAGAGAAGGGGAGATGCGCGAGAAACGCACGCAATTTAACGTCTAGCTCGGGTCATTATTCCCGTGCCGACGAACGCTCAATTACACGCGTGTCTATACAGCTATACGTGCCTGGCACGAGGAAATGTTATATAGTATAGCAGTTATAAATGTACGTACGTACGATTCTTCGTGTGTAAATTCACGTGCACATGTGCATCGAAGCACGATGAGCCCTAAGCTAGAAACTCGACAAGAGCATTATGGAGTTACGAGTGCGGCGAGTGAACAGGGATATAGAGCCGGCACGCATTTACTCTGAGAATCAGTGACAAGGAAAAGGGTCATCAGGCGAGAGGTTTCAATATTATGACGTTGCGTGTGTTGGACGAGAGGAAGATAGACCGAGAGACAGAGAGAGACAGATAGATAGAAAGAGACAGAGAGAGACAGATAGATAGAAAGAGAGAGAGGGAGAGAGAGAGAGAGAGAGAGAAGAACCCTAAGGAGAAAAGACAGAAAAGGGAATAACACAAGAGGGATAGAGAAGAGAGATGGAGAGAATCCAAGACGTGCCAAATCGTTTCGTAGTTCTCTCGAGAAAGATGCATCTCTCTCTCTCTCTCTCGTTCTTTCACTCACACATACACAATAATTTTTCGAGTGTGCTAACGATCTCGTACTACTCACTCTCACCGATACACGTGACCAGCTATATGCAGTATTTTACGTGTTGCCAGAACTCGTACACACACGGTACACACGTCAAGGCAGGGAGGTTTCCCGATGATTACGAGAGAGAGAGAGAGAGAGAGAAAGAGAGAGAGAGAGAGAGAAGGAGGTTCCGATTGCAATGTAAATCGTATACCTTGCGTTCAATCACGTACACACTGCAAGGCCTTCGGACGAATGCGCATGTGTGTATGCGCGTACGTATGTTTTACCACGATTGTGTGTTTCTCGCAGTGATCGTTCCCTCTTAGCACTCCGGGCATCAGCGAGAGAGAAATATATGCATAATGGCAGACGGTCTTGGAAAGCGATTCGTATCCATCGACGTTCCGTCCAACGTCTCTGACGACTCCTTCGAGCGAACTCGATTTTTTCGTAACGTTTCTTTATCGAGGATGAATTTGTATTAGTTGATATTGTAAAATAACGCACAAGGGTTGTTTCGGAGAATTAATATAAAACAAATTTTTCGTCCGATTGAACAAATTGTGAAATATTAACGACGATGAAGTCAGCTGTGACATCGATCGCCACTCTTCCATATTTCTCGTTCATCCCACTACGGTCAATTTCCTATCCCATTCTTCTCTCTTACAATTCATATCTTCTCTCTCTCCCCTCGTTCATTTATCTCGTTCCTTCGTTTTCACAGTCGTCCCTGGACGTTCCGTCCAACGTCTCGAACGACTTCTTCGAGCGAACTCGATTTTTTCGTAACGTTTCTTTATCGAGGATGAATTTGTATTAGTTGATATTGTAAAATAACGCGCAAGGGTTGTTTCGGAGAATTAATATAAAACAAATTTTTCGTCCGATTGAAAAAATTGTGAAATATTAACGTCGATGAAGTCAGCTGTGACATCGATCGTTGATTCTCGATCGATCGCCACTCTTCCATATTTCTCGTTCATCCCACTACGGTCAATTTCCTTTCCCGTATCCCATTCTTCTCTCTTACGATTCATATCCTCTCTCTCTCTCTCTCTCTCTCACCCCTCGCTCATTTATCTCGTTCCTTTGCTTTCACAGTCGTCGTCTCTGGTCGTCACTCGGTATGCGAAGTGAATTGCCTCTGCGCACACAGAATTCTGCACGCGCATGCGCCCGGCGTGATCGTACGAGGAGGAGCTTCTTGTCGCGGGTTTTCCTGGTATAAGACGATGCTTGAGTCAGCCTACATAAGGCCAGTTTACCGAAGATCGAAGAGAGAAAGAGAAAGAGAGAGAGAGAGAAGAAAGAGAAAAGACTACCTGGCTACCTCGTCTCCCGCGAGGATTCAACTTTTTTGTTCGATATCCGTGGAGTACGAGACAGCGGCCGAGAGTCGACGTGATGGGCGCGCGCCAATGTATCAGTGGCTCGGGATTAATGCACCGATGCATCGCACACACCGCGTATCTTTACGATGTATCTTCGCAACCTATATAACAGTCATATATATATATATATATGACTCTCTATACATACACATACACACCCATATATATATATGTATATATATATGTATAGAGAGGGTCAGGGCATCGTGCCATCGGGATGCTCTACTTTATAGTTTCCCGTCGTTTCCACTCGACCCACCGTATTTCGCAACGCCCCATATCCATATATACCCCTCCTCCCCCATCTCTTCTCTTCCTCCTGTAAGTCGCTTGCAAAAGATTCTGCAACGCGGTACATCATAATACCACTCGACATCCGCAATTGGCATTTTATAATTTCCGGAAGCGTTACTGAATCGTCGGGACGTGTAAGGAAGACCGGGATAATCGTCGCCCTATGAAACCAAGCTCCTCGGCTCTCGTATAAGCGAGACTCGATCGTCGAATATATTTATCGCCGCTACCGTACAAGGATGATATTCACCTCGTGAATTTCTCAAGATTTTTCTCGAGTCGTTAACGATCCGCCGCGGCAACACCTGTCGGTCGAGAAGGGCCGATTTACTTTCCTTACTCGGTCTCGGGTGCTATATCTACGTAATCGTTGGAGATTAGAAAATAATAATAATAATAATAATAATAATAATAATAGTTTTAATTTGCACAATGTACGATGAAACAATCGCGACGACAAAATTTTCATTCTTTACGAGTCAATGAAACTCGGGTTTTTTTTCATGTTTTTTTTTCTTTAAATCGTCTTTAAGCGGAAGTTTGTACGATCGTTGGACGAATTATTATTCTCGCGAATCGTGGCTTATCTAGGAAACGATCGAGCGGTATTTTGTCGCGTCGTTACACGAACGCGATCGAGGATGCGTCGGATCGAACCTTGGTCTCTCCCCCCACCGATTTTCCCACGCGTGTGTTTTAAGCGTCGCAGCGAGCAGGGAAGTATCGTCGATCGCGAAGATTTCTTTCGTCCGTCGCAGCACCGTGTCTCTCCTCTCCCCCGGTATAAACTTTTACCGCGGATGCTGCGTGCACGCTGATGAACAAGCGTCCTGCCGTCTAGTGCCGTGCGTGCTTTTGCTAGATTTTCCTACCTCTGGCGCACGTTTATATATGTTTATATGTATGTGTGTAAGAGAAAAAGAGAAAAAGAAAGAGAAAGACAGGAGAGAGAGAGAGAGAGAGACGTAGTTCAATCCGGTTCGGAACACAGGGCATATGGAGAAAACTACTCCGTAAACGCGAGCGCGCACGTTCCATCGAGCAAAAGCGAGAGATCTCTCGAGTCGCGACACGAATCTCCCGACGACTCGAAGAACCCATCGATACACGCCGATTCGTCTCGCGCCACGTCCCGCGAATAACTACTATTATGTATCGACGAGAATATATAATAAACAAGATGCTCGTATCCTGGTCAAGCCGGTACGAGAACTTTTCATTTCTTTTGTTTTTCGATAATTTTCCGAAATGATTCACGGTCGATAAAACAAAAATCGTAAGTTTTGAGATTTTATCGGATTTTTTCATTACCGATCTTCCGATCGGTTGGAGATTTTGGGTAGAAAAAAAGAGGAAGAAGCGATGGGGTTCTTTGTTATTGGATTTTATCGGATTTTTTCACTACCGATCTTTCGATCGGTTGGAGATTTTGAGGTAGGAAAATACCGGAAGAAGCGAGGGGGTTTCTTTTTAGTGTTTTAGTTTGTTTTCAATAAAATTTGAGAAAATATACGAGAGAGATCGGTATGCTGGGAACGCGAGTCCACAAAACGATCTCGTGTAGACATTCTCGCGGAGATCTCTCTCTCTCTCTCTCTCTCTCTGTCTCTCTCTCTCTCGGGAATCTCGTATACACACGCCGCGAATCGGCAACGTGTAGCGTCAAGAAGAGTCGCGAGTTCGGACTGCGTGCCGTGTTTCCGAGCGAAGGAGCAACTACGGTGATGACAGCGCGAGAGAGGTCATCGGCATCGCGACACCATCGCGGCGGTCGCGAACGTTCCCCGACTCTCTAAGCAGGTGCCATCGAGATTGCCGTACAGCGTAGAAGAGAGCGCGCGCGCTGCTCTCGTTGACGATCGAGGAAGCTTATCCGCCTTTTTTTACTCGTTCTTCTTTTTTCCATTCGCTATTCTCGTGAGATCGAGAGTCCATCAAGTTGGCTCACGACTGTGGCAAGCTCGTCGGGAACGAAGCCAAGACGGAAGTGGGTTACCCGTCTCACCATCGATCACCGATGTCGTTAAATAAATTCGTCGGATCATTAATCAATGATTATAGTTTAAAAAAAACAATCGAACGCGCGATTCAACGGACCGAATGGAACAAACGCATAAATAGTCGATTATTCATGAAATGTCGCGTGGCTCGTTAAAAATCGGTTGGCATTAGCGTTAGCCGAGTTTCCGGCAACGATTTGGCACACGGAACGAGATGATTGATCGAGGGATGATTAGCTTTTCGTGCTTTCGAACGTAATTACGCGATAATTCGGTCGCGACTCGTATACATTTTTATTCTCTATCGTGAACGGTGGAATTGATTCGAGATTATCGATTTATTATTAATTAATCGTAGGGATTAATCGATTATTTATAATTATACTAATACAAACGATAAACATATAAATATAAAATTAAGATTAAATTTATAATCAAATAAAATTTCAATAATTTAATATCGATTAAAAATTATCGTCGTCGATCGATCAGGTCGATTACGGATTTCCGGACTCGGGGAACATTAGCAAGAAAATATAAAATAAATTTAATATTCTTGTTGTTTCAAAAAAAAAAAAAAAGAAAAAACAACGATATTCGCAATTCCTATCTGGAAAATAATAATACACGTTGTAAATCTCTAATAGGAACGAACGAGAAGATAACGATAAATTCTCTAATCCTATATACCGATATAAATTGGATAATGCGCACTTTAATATTATACAGCAAAGATCAACCTGCTAAAGGACGCGTGAGATTTCCCATTATTATATCCCCGCATAGCGTGGCCAGTGCAATTTGAAATCCGGAAACTCCAAGTGTGGCGTGCCGCTCGAGTCGCAGCGAGCGAGTTACAACCCCTTCGCCGTTGGTGACTCGGGCGCCACGACGTATATTCTATATAAGAGCAACGTATAGGATCTCTCGGTTCCGAGGTGCAGAAAGTATTAAGTAGATACGGCGAGAGAGTAAGATAGAGATAGAGAGAAAGAGAAAGAAAGAGAGAGAGAGAGAGAGAAAAAAAGAGAAAAAAGAGAGATAGAGAGAGAGAGAAAGACAGAGAGTACAGTTGCATCGGCGTGTATAGAGAGCCCCGTGCCTCGGCTCTTTTGCACGAGTGAGTTACAGGACTCGTGGAGTTTCTCAAGCTTTCACCTGGGCCTCGCCCAACCTACACACAGCTGTTATATGCGCCTTCGACACTGCACTTCTCTTCTCCTTTTCCTTCGTCTCGCGGACCACAAGCAGCAGCGCCCGGAGATAACGGCCGCCTCGCTATATGTATGTTACACTGTCTAAATATATATATATGGAAATATATCGCGTCTGTCGAGTCGTGTCCAGGGCGTTACGAAAAATCGGTCGAAAAAAACGAAACGTTTTGCCTAGTCAGCCAACCGCGAACCGAGGCGCACTTATCGCCGGTGAATATTTTGCTGGCTATTTACGCGGCATTGAATTGCATTCGCCTATAAAACTATGCTAGAATTTCTTTCGTACGTTCGGAGAAATTTCAGAAGCTCGCGTGGCAATTATCGCCTCGACAACGTTCGAGATAACATCGAACGTCCAATTAATCGTGACTCTAGCACTGTCGACAAACGACGTAATGATAAATTTTTCTTTTTATTTTTAAATCGATACCAAGAAATCTCGGAAATTCAACTGAACGAACGGAATATTAAATATCAAATATCGAAAATTCTAACTTTCGTAACATTTTCGCTGTTTAGTTTTCTTGTTTTTTTTTTTTTTTTTTTTTTTTTTAACTAATGGAAGTTTCTTTTTGCCACGCGCAACCGATAGCCATTAGAGGAACGTATAGCAATCTGCTCAGGACGGTGGAGACAAAAGGGCTTGGAGTGATGAAAAAAAATGCAGAAGCCATGCGGGTGTCGTTAAAGCGTTACGGGAGTGAAGAACAAGCCACGTAGGGTGGACTTGGGCCAGCGAGTCAAGAGTCGGTCCGGTGCTGAAGCAGCGGAGGGTCGCGCTAATTACGTCATTATGCGAAACACCGTGAGCGAGGGGTAGTATTGATGCGCCCGTGAGCTGGTAATATAATAGCTCTCCCTCTCCCTCTCTCTCTCTCTCTCTCTATATATATATATATATATATATATGCACAAAGGTGCAAGTTCTACTAACGAACCTGGTGTCCATACGAAATGTCCTATAGATATAGATTTGTAGCATACATATAGATAAATATATATATATATATATATATATATATATATATATATATATACATGGCGTATCTCGTGTAGTGTATTCTCTACCTATGAATAGCGATGAGGAGTATGCGAGTGGAACAACCAATTACGCGGTGCCTCATCTAAGATATTATAGTAGAAACGAACGAAGAGGCTGCTCGGTTGAGAAGAGAGAGAGAGAGAGAGAGAGAGAGAGAGAGAGAGAGAGAGAGAGAGAGAGAGAGAGAGAGAGAGAGAGAGAAAGAGAGAGAAAAATGACCTCGCCGCCTCTTCATTCATGAATAATAATTAGAAATTCGTGAGGACCTGCGGCGCATCTTCTCGTCTACGATAAATAATCGCGATATTTTTTCTCCTAGGTATATAATGTTATACAATGAACACTACATTGCCTTAAATACTTAGACCCGGGTTGCTGCTAAATTTCTTTTCTTTCATCAGATTTGACAAAATATTTCGATCGATAAATTGATGGAAAATTTGTTTATTCATATTCACTCTCAAATTATGATAAATTTAATTCGATAAAAGAGTCAAACAACGCCGCACGTAATTTCAAATTTAATTTCGATTATTTTCTTATAGAAATTTCAATTCTTCTCTTTGTTCTTCGTTCCCATCGATTTAATACTTTTCTCTTCGCTCGATCAACTTTCATATTCATTCCCCGTTGTTCACGTCTCAATCGAGAAGTTTGAGGCTCGATTCGCGGCACCGGGCTTATTTGAATTTGCCCCTCGATCCTTTTCTCCTTGTTTTCTGTTTTTTTCCTTCTTCTCGTCTTCGTTCCTCGTCTCTCTCTCTCTCGCAGTCGAACCAAATTGTGTCTGAGATCCGTGGTCCGGAACGTGAAATTCGTCGATCTCGAAGTCTCGTTGTATCGGTATCATCGTAGCGCAACCCGAGTCCATGGAGAGAGAGAGAGAAAGAGAGAGAGAGAGAGAGAGAGAGAGAGAGAGACCATGCCGCGGCTTCGAGAGTTTCGATATCCAAGAACGTATCATTACCATAATGGTCGAGGCATACCGCGGAGAGCGTGCTCTCTCTCTCTCTCTCTCTCTCTCTCGTTGTTTCGCTCGCTCGCTGCAGTTCGAGAATCGACGACGGCTGTGTGTGGACAGTGGTGCGCGCGGCAGCATATGGGAGATGGCAGAGGGACGCGCCAAGAGGGAATCCGTGCAGAGGAGGCCGACAGTGCAGCTTATGCACGTTGAACTGGGCGCGCGGGGGCCTAATCGCGATAATGGGCCACTGAATCGGCTCGTGACCGCAGAATCGGAAAACGTCACGAGCCAGCGAGAGAGAAAGAGCTCACTTCGCCCGGGGGGGGGCGAAGTGAGCGTTAAAGGTGGATATATAGATTCGGAATAATCAAACGCAAGAATCACTTCGGTGCTTTTCACGACCGAATATATCCAAAGAATTTTACATTTCGATAACGAATATTTCCATAAAATCATCAACAATCACAAATAGTAATTCTCGTTACGTATTATTTTATCCACGTGGGAATAAGACACGAGCTTTTTTCCATCGATTTCAATTTCACGCTCAATGTTCTACGTCGCTCTGATTGAGTTTCGTCTTTCATAGAAACGAGAATAATTTATTCGTAAATCAGCGATGTTCTTATATTTTTCATATTATCGATATTTTTCTTATTATCATAACTATTATTATTTCTTTATTGTTATTATCAAGATTATTATTATTATTATCGGACCTTCGATACCTTTCGTCATTCAAATTTGAACTTGATCGTGATGATTCGAGTTTCACGACAGGATTGTCCAAGAATTTCTAAATAATTCCGAACTCGGAACTCCGCGCCATCTACGCTCATGCTACGATGGGAGACCTCGGGGCCATCGTTTATGGGCACAAGACCGACGGTTTCAAGAAAAATATTCGAAGATCGTACGGGCGGTATTTATGTGTACCTATATATATACCTGTCTATATATATATATATATATATATATATTCGAAAAAGGTGATACGCGGCTTATTGCTCGAAACCTAAAAGGAACTAAAATATCTACCGGTGTTTCTCCTCTCGTCTTTGGCACGCGATGGAACGTGTATACGGTATATATAGGTACACACGTCGACGCAACAAAACGCCTCATCTGCTGGACGTTCCGCCGTTCGTCGGTCCAGAGGGCGCGGAGCAACGGCGTTAACACGCGCTGTGGCCAAGATTGCTCGTCTCACTTTTTTTTTCTTCCTTTCTGCTTTTTTTTGTTTTTATTACGAAAAGGAATTAACATCCCTGACCCATCGGATAATCGGAGAGCCAATAAAGGCTCGAATGGCGGTAAGAGCGGGGGTGGGGGGAGGAAAGAAAACACCTGGCGATTTTATGGGCGCTAATAGCCGTATAAAAAAGGACAGTATTTTTCTCGGTTCTCGTTCATTCAATACGCCGTACACACGATTCATTCTAAACACGTATAACCTTTGCTACAACGTAGCATTCGTGGTAAATTGTGTAAGAGAAACATGATATCGGGGCGATACACGGAATTATACGACCGGATCAATTAAATCGAGCAGCGCCTTCTAAACGTTCCGCGTCTCGCGATTCACATAATCTTTTATTTTTATACGTGGTTTTAAAAATTTAATTTCCCATTTTTAATTAACAGGTTGAAAAAATATTAATGAATAATCGATAAATTACTGGGAAAAAAATACAAAAACAAAAAGAAATACTTCTTTTTCGACGTCGAGAGAATGATACAAAATGTAAATTTCTGTTTTATACGTTAAATATTGATAGCTTATAAGAATAGTGTTTCTTTAGAAATGCAGACGCTCGAATTTGAGAGTGGGGGGAACAGGAGCGACGGTAATATAAACCTGCAGTGGACTACGAGGAGACTGAGGAACGAACGAAAAAAAAAAAGAAGAAAGACATAAAGGGTCGAAGGATGGTGGAATATACATCGTTCGGGGCGAGATTGGCTCCGTCTCTAATCACGCCGAGTGAGTAGGACGCTTTAACAGGGAGGCCTGGTTTTCGCCGAGCGTCTCGAAGAGAAGCAGCGTGGCCCCGGGGCGTTGGTGGCGTGTAATCAGCGCGTTCCTCTCTCTCTCTCTCTCTCTTTCTCTCTCTGTGTCTGTCGCTCTCTTCTTTTTTCTCCTTCGACCGTTCGAAACAGATCTCGTACGTCCGAGTGTAAATTCAACATATAGATATATATTACACATCCGATGCTCGATCCTTGATTCTAGGCCCATTCAAAAAGTCGTATCGCTACAAATGACCGTCGCTCCCGCGAGAGGCCAAACGAATTGCAGAACGCTCCACGCCGAAGGACTCACGACTGCACGATTATACATGAAAGGAGGGAGGGGAGGGGACGTCGAACAAACATGAGATATAGAGGGCCAGAGTCGGGGAGAAATATTGTGATGGATAAGATATTGCTGCGCGTTCGTTAATAATTTTGAGGATTTGCCTTTTGGCTATTCGGACCAGTCGTAAATTCGTATCAAAACAAATTACGGTACTTGATTTTTCATTATATTTTAAGCGAATTGTTATTATAAAATTGCCCTTTTTTGTTTATCTCCAGCAATAATCAAATAGGTCAAATAAATCAATTGAACTCAAAATAAATAAAATAAATAAAATAAATAAAATAAATAAAATAAATAAAATAAATAAAATAAATAAAATAAATAAAATAAATAAAATAAATAAAATAAATAAAATAAATAAAATAAATAAAATAAATAAAATAAATAAAATAAATAAATATATAAAATATTTATATATTGAAATAAAATCCGAATAGAACGGAACGCAATCATTTATCCATCGCGTCGCTTCGGTAAAGTGCGGTAGTAGTAGAATCGAGAATACGAGAGCAATCGCGCAGGTGCTCGACATGAACATCGAGAGACGGGATGACGTGTACTACGGGGCGAAGTTCTCCCTCGATGAAGGAAAGGGAATCATGAGAGAGAGAGAGAGAAAGAGAGAGAGAGAGAGAGAGAGAGGGAAATAGTGAGAGACGGGGTTCGAGCTACCTAACTGGAGCATCGGTGCTACGGCTGCCGCTTGTTACCGAGAGCTCGGAGGAAGGAACGATGAACGAAAGCCCGGTGATTAGTGAGAGACGACCCAAACAGTCGAGAACTCCGAGAGCTTGTGTAGAAGGAGAATAAAATCTTCTCGAGCGGTGCGACTTCGCGATTCCCGTCCGCGCGATGGCCCACACGCCTCATCGAAATTCGCGGCTCTCCCTTTCTCTCTCTCGCTCTCTCACTCGAGTCCATTACGCGTTCGCTCCCTTCTTTCTTTTATTTTATTCTTATTCATTTTTTTTTTTTTTTTTTTTTTTTTTCGTTCATATACTTTTCCCTCCCTTCGACTTATTTTTTTTTTCTGCATGCATCTCGTTCCTACCACGATCGTGAATTCGTGCGGGTAGCGAAAAAGAAGAGGCAAAAAAAGATACGACACCCTCGACCCTTCCGCCCCGGCGTTCTTTTTTTTTTCTTCTTTTGCTTTCGTTCGTATGTTTTTGTTTTTCTCGATCCAAATGCCTTCGAAAACATATATCGTTGCCGCTCCCGATAATTATCGTTCGAGGATCGAAGATGCCCGAACGCTTGTGCGTGCGCGCGAGACCACGTCATTAGAAACGACGTGGAACGCATTTTTAAAACTCTAGTTTTATTCGATTTAACTTTTTTTTTTTTAAGGGGGCAGTCGTGTTGCCTCTCGACCGAGAGGAATTAATGATCGAGAGTTTTAGTGTGTTGCATACGACGCGGATCGATTCGAATGATTTTTTTCATACTTTTCGTACTGCTTTTATATTCGATAAAAAAAAATTAATAATTTACGATAATTTTCTAACGAATTTTCAATAATATATTATTTATTTATTGTATTGTTGTTTAAAGTTTTTATCATACTTTTCGTACGTTTATATATTTGATAAAAATAAAAACGATTAATTTAGGCGAATTTTTAAATTAATTTTGAATAATGTAATATTTATTTATTTTATTTTGATATAAAGTGTATGGGATTAAGATTATGATAATACATTTCTCCTTTCGAGCTTGTCAGTTTGGAAACGAGGAATGTTCGAAACTAATACGAGGTCGTGACAACAAAACTGTTACATCCTCGGGTCTCCGCCGGGAATGGATCGGGGTGATTCAGAGAAAATCGATATTGCACTTCCCATGTGTATGTGTGTGGCACTTGAGAGGAAAAGGTCGACGATTATAAATTCGTGACTTTATTGCCACGCTCTGGAGCTAAACTCAGTCCATTGGTACTCGAGAATTGAACAGGATAGACGGAGAGAGAGAGAGAGAGAGAGAAATATATATATATATATATATATATATATAGAGAGAGAGAGAGAGAAAGAGAGAGAAATATTCATGGAGAGGAAATAAGAAAGACAGTGGAGGAGTCGGCGTGGGAGGGTCGCGGCGGGGACAAGAAATTACCATTTGAAAGGGGCCCGTTCCAACCAAAAGCTTATGTTTATTTCAATTACCGTGGCTCGTTCCGCTCGCGAGTCAGCGAGACGCGAAAAAAACCACCGAAATAAGAGAATATAACACGAGCATATATATATACACACATATATACTTCTATATATATATAATGGAAAAGATGGAACAGAGAACAGTCCAAAAAAGGCACAGTGGACCGAGAGAGTATTATTTTTATATTCGACAAAAATTGTTCTCTCTGAAAAATGCTACACATTCTCCCTTCTCTCGGCAGATAAAAGAATTCGCGGATCAAAAGTGCAACGTTTAGACTTCGCGAATATCGAATAATTTCCTTCGATATCGCCACAAGAATTCACGAAGGAATTGCGATAATAATTCACGCGAAAAATGTTAATTCGACAAGAAAAATCCAGTCCAATGACGAAATTATTGCGAAAGCTGATAAAAAAAAATCGAAAAATTGTATACCAATGCCACCCTTTCAAATATTTTGCGATATTAATTCTATCCCACTAAAGTCTTTAAATACTATTCGAAACTTTGGTTATCAAAGACCCTACAAAAAAAATTCGTTCGACAAATTGCATAATATTTCTGTAAAAAAAAATATATATATATATCCGACAATAATAACAACAAAAATAACAAAAACACGTACTCGCGGAAACTCGTTCGTCCGTGCTCCACATAAGCGGGGCATTATAAATATGCTCAACTGGATAGAATAAAATACTGCGCGAATGAGATGGCGAGAAGAAGAAAAAAGAAAAGAGAAACATCGAAGCATAGGCGAGCCGGGCGGTTCGTAGGGTAATGGTATAGTATTTATATAGATATATACGAGGCAGCATGTACAAGTCTATAGATCTATATATACGGCCAGAAACGGTAAAGTGGCGAACGCGAGGTCGTTCTTTTCAACGTTACAATACATAGATATATCTAACTATGTTACTATACGTGTATACGAGAATCTGACTATAAGGATCGGTATGGATAAGAAGGTGGAATGTACCTACGCGTGTTCAGCGAAGCAAAACGCGAGCTGTCTCCTCGCGGGCTCCTTGGCGGTTCCATGGATCTATATATATATAGAAATATATAGAAATATATATATATATGTAGATCCATATATATATAGAAATATAAAATATATATATGTCTATAGTATATATGTGACTATGGTAAACACGTATGTGTATGGGTCCGAATGGCAAAGCATCGCAACATACACGGTGCCAAGTTATTACTTGGGCGTTCATGTGTGTGTCTGTGTGTTTATTCTAACGTATTCATACCAGTTACGTACTTACATAGTTGCACGATCGTCGGCTACTCTGTAATTTAACATTTTTTGTTTGCTCATGCAGAAATCGAACAGTATATGCAGAGATTTCGAACGTAACCAAATACTTGGCGTAAAAATTTCATCGATCGGGTGGAGGCAAAAACAAAAAAAAAGAAAGAAAATCATAATTTTGTTTGGGATTCGACGTTGAAATTAGATAATTTGTAGTTAGTACGAGAGAGAATTTCCAAATTGTCGAAGAAAGTTCATTTTCTAATTAACGTCTCGAGCAAACTTTTTTTTTTTTTGATAATTCTGTATTTTTTCTTTCGTTTTGAAGGAAATATTTGTCAAATAAACAAAAATACAAATAAAATTGATACGCGAGTGTGACGATGTGACGATTGGAAATTGAGGTTCGAAAGGATCTTCGATAGGATAACGAACGACCACTCGACGAATACGTCACCGTCTTGACGACGGAGAAAATAGTCGGAACGGTGAAAAAAAAAAAAAGAATTATGGAGAATACGGGGAGGAGAAAAGTTTGTTTTTGCCTTCGCCTCGTCTTCGTACCACTCGCGCGGTACATTTATTAAGAGACGCTAAATCATTTTTTTACAATTTTTTGTCTCTTTCGTTGACTGGCCGTAGCGAGCTTTTTTTTATTCACTTTTCTTCTCTTCGTCACTTCGATAATGAGAAGGCAAAGCTTCTCGGAACAGTGGCTATTTTACCGTGACGATATATTCGCGCCGGTAATCAACACATCGGTGCGAGATGACAACTCTCTTTCTCTCGTTTTCGTTTTTTTTTCTCTTTTCTTTTTTCTTTTTTTCTTCTTTTCGTCAGTTTGTCTCGTACCTACAACGCGTAGGTACAACAGAATTTCGCCAGAGGCCTTACAGTCGTTCCACGAGCGTATACTTTTCGCGTCTTCGGTTGCGCTGTGCGTTTATCTTTTCTCCTCCTCGCTCGCTCGACTCTCTCCCCGTTTTATTGCTTTTCTCTCTTAGTAAGGTTCTCCCGCTGAGCTATATATACCCGCGGTCCAGCCGCAAACGAGGACGCCCGCGCTCTCGCGAACCAGAAGCTCCATGCTTCACTCTTGGTAGGCGATCTTCGCGAGGGTATAGGACTCGGACAAACAGACATAAATATATATATATATTTATGTGTGTTTATATATATATATATATATGTCGAAAGACGGTTGAATGTATAGAAGCTCCCGTGAGCAAATAACGGCCGAGAAACGGTAGGTGAGCGCCTACCGTTTGCAATTTGCATGAGCCATGCCCGCGCAAGGGAAATATTTTCTCGCCTCTCGCTCGCTCTTTCTCGGTGCACTCGGACGTTTTTGTTATTTCTCTCTTATTATTTTCTCTGTCGAAAGGATTTACATTAGGACGAGCAATGATTTTTTCTCTCATCGCGACAGAGACGAGATTCTCGAAAGGACGGTGGAAATGATCGAGTGTGTGAGGAGATAAAACGGTTTTCGATGTTCTAATTATGGACGAGAATAAAAAGCAATTAATTATTTTTTTTACGAGCGAAACAAAAGTTCTTCGTTGACGCAACAACGGCTTATCCGTGATTATTTTCGTATTACTTTTTGTATCGATACGAAATTGAAATCGAGCGATTTCACGATAATTTTGAAATTTTTTATTTGTTATTTCGTATCTATTCGATTGGCTTCGAGCCAAGGTCGTATTTATTTCAAACGTAAGGTATGCGCATTATGCGAGTATCGAGAGCCGGAGTGCGGTAAAGGTAATCTTGCACTCGGGCTCAAAAGGTAGGAATGATTCGACTCGGTGGAGTTTGTACAGTAAATATGATTTTAAAAAGAAATGGAAAAGAATGCGAGCAAGTATTGTGTACCAACGTCTCTACGAGTTGAAACGAGACTGCCTCATTTTGCATATATATATGTATATATATATGTAATATAGCACTTACTGCAATGGTAGATACCGCTGAAACGAAGAGCATTATGCCGGACGAAAGTATCTTATTTGAGTTGAAGCGAGAAGAGAACTATAAAGTACCCATATTCGATCTAATGAGCGAGACAGAAATATGTATTGAAATTCAATGTAAGATACCACGCGGATTTCGCGAGAGTGAGATAAACAGAGAGAGAGAGAGAGAGAAAGAGAGAAAGAGAGAGAGAAGAGAGAGAGAGAGAGAGAGAGAGAGAGAGAGAGAGAGAGAGAGAGAGAGAGAGAGAGAGAGAGAGAGAGAGAGAGAGAGAGAGAAGAGAGATAATGCGAATGGGCTCAAATCGCCTGGAACGAACTATACCCAATACATCGACCATAATTTATATCGGTACTATTACACTAATACCACTAGCCTAACCCCGCTACGTAAAGCGAATTCGTACCTTCGCGAAACGGAGACGACGAGATGCGGCCCAACGCGGGAATAAGCACGGCTAAAATATCGCGAGGGTCACTTACACACATTCCTATCGGTGCGATATCACACGGTGTGTGTTTGTGAGTAGCATATGACGTTCGAGTGGGAGTGAGAGAAAGAGAGAGAGATGGGTATAAAGAGATGCAAACGCACCAAACGGAGTGGAACGCATTCATGCCCTTACACATTGTTGCGCGGACGTACACGCACACACAGATGGGCGTGCGCGAGTCGCGAGGAAGGCAGACATAAAGAGAGAGAAAGAGAGTGAGAGAGAGAGAGAGAGAGAGAGAATCGAGGGGTACTCGGTACGGTAACGAAGCGCAGGAGCGAGGGAGAAAGAGCAGCGAAGAACGAAGCGGGGGAAGACCCGAGTAAGCAGAAAGGGGATTCAGCCGGGTCGAGGAGAGGGGCGAGAGGAAGAGCGTCTCCCGAGGGGTCTGAGAAGTGGGGAGTCGAGTGAAAGAGAGAGAGAGAGAGAGAGAGAGAGGGGTGGTCGAGTGGCGCATGCGCGATGGCCGTGGGAACGTCGCGAGTCTGGGACAATCTCCGACTCGGGCCAGAGAGCCCCCGAGGATTTCCGATCACGGCCGAGTGGCCACGATCCGCAAGGCCCATCGGTGGGGAGGGACCCCGCGCGATTTCCTCGCGCGACAGTGGTTCTCAGTAACTGGGTGAGGTCGAGCTCGCGTCGAGACGAGCTTTGGGCGATTTGTTATCCTTCTACCTCTCGGCACTCCCTCGCCCGAGAAATCGTCCGAGACGGAGAGACACTCTTGCCTCTCTTGTCTAATAATAATCGTACGATCCGATTTTCTCCTCCGAGCCAATAATAATACGCACCCCATAAATACAGCCTGTGCCGAGTTCCGAAATCACCCTCGCTAGAAAATCGACACCCTCGAGACCATTTTTTTTCCTCTCGAAAAAAGATTAATTTTTTCCTTGTTGTCCTCCGGAAAAAAAAATTATACTTCCCGACCAAGTGGCAATATATTACAGGGTGACGCTTTTTTTCTCTTATATTATTATTTGCAAACGCTTCGTCGTCGTTCGATCTGTATATGAATATGTAATGCGCGTTTGCTCGCTGAAGAGGCGTCGGAGTCGAGGAGAAAAAAAAAAGAAAAAAGAAATTCTCTCGACACACAGAACATTACGATCCGCGGTCTCATGGGGGGTGAAACTGTCAGAGGGGTAAATTTGCGCAAAGTGGCTCGGACACCATCGACCCTCTCTCTCTCTCTCTCTCTCTCTCACACACACACACACACACACAGAGTCCTCTCTAGCCAACGACGCGACTCTTTCGACAACGATGCCACTGCCGTCGAGGCACACACGAGGCGAAATTGAATCGTGCACGTGCGCAGGGGGGTACTGACGTACGACGAGAGAACTCGGCCATCTGTGCCCGAGATTCGCCCGGATGTTTCATTGATGGACGCGGCGCGCTGCCAATGGCCCGAACCCGTACTGCGCCACTGCCCGTTTCCCATTACATATAACGTAGTACGTGCTAGATACGTGATGATGATTGAGACGGTTGGATTTTGCGATTATTCGAAGAGCGACGAAATTGCGATTGTTTAAAATCCGCGTTACGACAAGAAAAACATACATTTTTATCATTTTATCAGAAAATTTGTCAATCGGCGGGCTTTTAATTCGTCGACGACAATTTTAAAGAAACGAACGAGCGTATTTTCCATTCTTGAAATTATAATAACAGCGCGTACATATATATATATATATCGTTGAAAAAGACAGTCTATTTTATTGGACCGACCGAAAGCGATTAGAATTGTAGGTCAAGACCGCGTGACATTGAATCGCGAATGATAAAACGATGCCGACGTCCTTTCTGTCTGCTCCGAGCAAACTGAAAGACGTCCTTATACACATAGCACGCGGGTATGTGTATAAATAAACGGCGACACATATATATATAATGCTTGTACCGAGGGGACTCCGTTCCTGAGTCAATCTCAGGTCGGTGTGCAACGCCGTGCGTTTAACCAGCGATTCGCTGGGAGGCCGGAGGTTTCGTGACGGTTCTACGTCGTTCCATAAACCATGCTTATGTATATTCTATATATATGTATATATATGCAATGTATATAAACGTCGGAGAAGGAGTGTGTAGTCTAGAAGCCCCATGTGGCTGCTACCGACTACTTTTACAGTGACACCAAGTGCGGACGTCTGGCCTCTCTCTACCGTCGCCTTGTAGACTTACGTCTTGTGTACGTATACATACATACGTACATAAATATATCTGCGTGGGTGTGGGTGTGTGTGTGTGAGAGAGAGAGAGAGAGAGAGTGTGTGCGAACGGAAGATCGCCATAAGGTGGTCGCCGGGATACACACGTGTTGTCCTCCACGACTGGCTCTCTCCCATCCCGGAGAAGTATAACGAACGTCGCGACAATTTCAACTTCTTTCAACCACCGATGTATAAATTTTCTCGTTGCGTGCGTCACTTGAAAATTATTTTTTAGAATTGTTTTGTTTTTTTTGTTTTTTTTTTTTAAAGATTTTTTATATAATCGTTGCCTGCAGTTAGAACCTAGATGGTTTACGTCTCCTATGCGTTTGGTATCTTGGATTCTTTCATTCTCCATTCGTTCGTTCATTGTCATCCTTTTCTTGTTCATTCTCTCGATGACTCGGTTCTCTCGAAAGGATCTTCATCCTTCGGAGTGGGAGGGAGGCCGACGACGACGACGCCCGGCGTCATTCACGCGGCGGGGTGTCCGAGAATAAAAAGCATATTTTGACAGACCGACCGCATATAGCCTTTCGTCATCGTACAAAGTGAGATAACGCGATAGAAAGAGAGAGAGAGAGAGAGAGAGAGAGAGAGAGAGAGAGAGAGAGAGAGAGAGAGAGAGAGAGAGAGAGAGAGAGAGAGAGAGGGAGAGAGAGAGAGGCATTGAACGAGTCTGTCGAGCGAACGACAGTCACTCTCGCTCGTCTCTCTCGAAAACTTTTAATGCGTTTTACTAATACGAAATCGTAGCACGCACTATCTCCCTCTCTTTCCATTTTCATTCTCTCTCTCTCTCTCTCTCTCTCTCTCCATCTCTGCGGGGATGAGGGTACAAGACGATCGCAGCGGCTTAAGAGACACTCGCGTAACCTCCCGCCGGGTTGGGCCAGGACGTGTCAACCGTTGGAATCTCGACCGTGACTTAAAACAAGTTTCAAAAATATATTCCTTATATATATATATATATATGTATATGTATGTATATATATATACAGATGGAAATGCCGAACGATGAAGACCCCGAGTGTCGAATCATTTTCTGGCCACCCGCGGTTATTGTCCTGTTCAGCAATGACCAAGGTGAATAAGGCACGAAGTAGAAAGTATTTACAGTCCAAGTTCTCACAACTTGACTTCTCGATTTTTCAACCGTTAGCGCAATTTAAGGCTACAGTACGAAACGAACGCGCGAGCCGATACTGATTTTTTTCGTCTCGGCAAGATCGATCACCCGTTTGCTCTCGGTCCGTCAAATCTCAGGCGCATTTTCTTCTACGAGACTCTCGAGATTAATATTCGAACACTGACAAGTTCGACGAAGAATAAGAATCGTGAGATTCGACGTTCGAACACCGAGAGTGTAAAACTCACCCCGATTATTCTCGGTTTAACGACGTATTCGTTTTTTTTTTTAAATATCGCTAAGAGCTTACGATTATATTTTTATTTCGATTTATCGAAACCGCGAAGTTTCCGATCATCGGTGGCTGAATCGGCGGCTCGAACGATAAAATTCACGATAAAAAATGTAGAAACGCTTCGCTCCTAGCCGAAGTCTTTTTCTTATTTTGATTATTTTTTTATCTTGCCTGGTTGTAAATACGTGTATAAACGCATAATGCTGCGGTTTTTTGTAGGTTTTATGTGCCGACGCGGTTGCGCGCCACGTTACGGTTTATGCTGCGGGTCAGGACAATGACGAACGCGCCCTAAGAACTTCCCGCAGCTCGAAACGAATCTAGCGAACGCACCTTTCTCTCTCTCTCTCTCTCTCGCTCTCTCTCTCTCTCTCTCTCTCTCTCTCTCTTACTCTCTCTTTCTCTCTTTTACTCTCTCACTCCCTCTCGAACGGAATAAACATCTCTCTCTCTCTCTCTCTCTCTCTTTTTTACTCTCTCACTCTCTCGTGCGTAGTTTTGTCTAAGCTCGCGAGTCCCTGTCGCACGAGCGAATGAGAGAGCTCTACACGTTTTCAGGGGTGTGTATCATCATTCATCATCGCGCGCATATGTCGCTCCCGTTTCCCGGGGCGCACCCTTCTCCGTACGAGCCACGTCGGGCAGGTTACCCCGTGCGTTCGTTGCCTTTATTCCCTGTATGCGCCGTCATATGAACACTCTCGGCTCCGTACAAAATCTCCAAATCCGGTTTTTACGTTCGTCTTTTTTTTCTCTCTCTCGTATTCTCCGGCTCGAAATCGATTTAAGGGGATTGTAACGATTCTCATCCAGACAACAATATATTGTGCACCAACGACAAATTTTATATAAAACGAGCGTAATATAGTTTGCCTTAATTTATAATTAATTTTCAATCGTCGACACGAGCCATTTTATGTATTTTTTCTGTCAAGGGCTGAAATTTGAAAAAATTAAAAACACTGTTTTCATTTATTGTCATTTTTTTCACACGTTCGGTGAATTTTTCTAATTACATCACGTTGCGAAATAAATGAGAATTTTTTTATGATAGATATTTTCCAATTGGTCGAAATGTTTGTTCGTGAGCGATGGAAGGGTTGCAGGGTTGGGGTTATTTATCGAAATGTATCGGCAAATGGAAGAATAATGTTGTGATTGCTCGAAACTAAATAAGCGACGAAAATGAGAACAAGGGAATGGGAATCCTTTGGCGAAAAGGTCCTCGACGGCGAAGAGATACGAGTCTTGCGGCGTGTTCGTACATATATCTATATATATATGTATATGTATATATATATGTGTGTGTGTACGTATGTATGTATGACGAGAGAAAGGATATGAGGAAGTCGCGTGGCCGCAGCACGAGGCCCACGTGCCCACCGACAGTCGTGTACGTTCGTCCTTCATAAAAGTGAAACGCACGCACACACATGGGAGAGCGAGAGAGCAGCGAAGCGAACGAGGGGGTTGTTTCCGCCCTATTGTCACAGTTCGTAGCGCCTTTTATGCTCTCGGCCGTGCACCCATAAAGCGATACGGCTTTAAGAATTTTCAGTCTATACAGCCACGTTCAAAAATCCCTCGCGACGATAATTCCAAAAAAAAATCACAAATTTTCGAAAAAATCTCAACATTTTTCTTCTTCCTCGTATAATTTTTCATTATAAAATATTTAATTGCAAAAAAAAGAATACACGGTTTGGAATTTGAAAAAGTGGAATATTTTTATCGAGACCGGGGGATGAAAGATAATTTCTTTAATTAACGAAAATGATAACATTGTTTAATAATTGATAATCAATAAATGATTTGATTTTTTATATTTTCGTTAGATCGCAGGGCGCGACAATTTATTTATGAATCTGCCTGTATAGGGCCGAATATCCATTCTTAACTCTCGGCATATTGTCAAGTGTGCTCGGTTGTGCAGCAGGGGGGGGGGGGCGGTAGCAGGAGGCCGCGGACAGGACTGTGTAAACCGGTGAATGCACCGACCAAATTTGTTATTCTATTGGATTACGCGGAGTGAGAGGAGGGCTAGGGGGGCGTTGACGATACACGTGCTCCATATACACATATGGATTGTGTTGCTTCAACGAGAGTGATACCGAATGACCACAGACGATATGCACAGTTACATCGAACGGAAAGATCTCGAAATATTTGCTCAGCGGAATAAAAGAAGAAGAAAAAAAAGAGAGAAAAAAAAAACAGGAAAACGAGGGTGATTTTTTTTCAAATTATTCACAAGTAAAAAAAAAAGTTCTTCAATTTTGTTTTTTCCCTAAGAAAAAAAAGAAGTCGAGCGCCTTTGAGTAGTTTGAATATGAATAAAATAATACCACCCTGGTATTTAACGGCTGGGGTGAAAAAACGAAAAAATAAACGAAAGCAAGAGAGAGATTGATTGATTGATTTGATTTAATAAATTATACCCTAGCAAGCTTTGGGGTAAAATATAGAAATAATATGTGATATAATTTGCAAGAGAGAGCGAGAAGTGGAGAGAAAAAGAAGTGGGGAGAGAGAAGAGAGAGTGAAAAAGATGGAAAGTGAGAAGAAATACGTGACGTTGGTAGAGAGTTGCCAAGGTGGCGGAAAAACGTGGCCAAAGGACCGCACCGCGGCGGCGAGAGGCATGCGCGCGCCGTTTCATAGACATCGCTCGACGAATGCATATCAGCGTGAGCCGCGGCGCAGTCGGGGGGTCACGAGGCCGGTAATAGATTCGTACCGCTAATTTCTCCGGTGTGCAATTAAACCTAATGCTTCGAACATTATTATACTACGGGCGCAACAACGCTCGCGGACTTGTAAGGTGTACATTTCTATCCAGCGTTCAACCGCATTTCGCGATCCTCGGCTGGCTATCGCCAGAGGCGTGTGCGCGATGAAACTCTTGGCGCGTTTGTTCCACGAAACTCCGTCTATGGGTCGTTCCGAGTCGAAAGACGCGTAGATATAAATATCTATGGGTCGTTCCGAGTCGATTTGGCCTGACGAGAAAAAAAGCCGTACGAAAAATGTCTCGAGTTTTGTTTCTAATTATACAATGTCATAATTTGAACGAATAGAACAAAATTATATTTTTCTTTCTACAATTAATAATTTTAAAAAATGGTATTTAAAATAAAATTTAATTATTAGATTATTTGTTTACATTGTAAACTTCCCCACGATTCGAATCTTCGCAAAGATCGAATTCGAGGTAAAAATATACGTTTAAAGAATTCACAAAAATTCTGATTTTGATATCGTCCACGTTTTATAGTTTATCATTTCCTTCGAGTCGACGTCGAAGGCCCCATACGCGCCGTATTAAAATACGATTTCCATCGCCTCCTCGTGAGTTACATCGCGCGTAAAGCACAAGATAATTTGTGCGCGAAAAACTCGTGAAAATGATCTCGAAGCGAAAGAAGGTGAGCCGTTAGAGACTTATAGAAGCACGATATCATTTCCGAGAGTCGTATTATACACCTACGTACGTTTTTCATTATTACAGACTCCGTTTCGTTCTCTCGAACCCGGGGGTTTAATATGCGTTTACGTTATAGTATCTCTCCCTCTCTCACGGCTGCGTTTTATATATGCGGGTTGAAACATAATGGACCTACTAAGACGAGAACTTGCGTTTCTTGCGCCCTTCTTCGCGTCTCGTTCTTCATCTTCATTCTCGCATTATTATTATTATTTATTATTATTATTATTATTGTTATTACGATTATTATTATTCATCGCCTTCATGACGCTGCAGAAGCAACGAAGCAGAAGCAAAGTTCCGTGGAGGCTGCCGGGACGAGAGAGAGAGAGAGAGAGAGAGAGAGAGAGAGAGAGAGAGAGAGAGAGAGAGAGAGAGAGAATGCAAATCACAATTATTGTTACCGTGCCCCCTCACGCGCGTACGTCGTGACGAGGCGGTGGCCCCCGACAGAGATATTGTTTCAATTATGTCGGCAAGGAGGATGCGAGAGAACCGAGAGACATGTCTGTATTGCCGCTCAGATTTCTTCTCTTTGTTTTTTTTTCTCTTACTTGTCGCTCTCTTTGTCCTTATTCCTCTTCCTCTCTCTCTCTCTCTCTCTCTCTCTTCTTAAAGTCTCATCGTTGTACCGTAAGCGTATTATTAGAAAGTCGAGTGTTCGAAGATTTTTAAGCTGACTACGTCATCTTAGATTGATACATCTTTTTTTATATATATGTATACATATAAACATATGTATGTATAATCATCGAATGAAATATTATTTGTTAATTTTATTGAAAATCTCATGTGCGTAAAATTTACATAGTTTTTAGACAATTCAGGGTGATAAGATTTTTATTTTCAATTTTCATAGACCGAAAAATATTATTCAATTTTTAAAGAATTTTGGTGCGAGGAAATTTTGCAATTATTCTGGAGAGAACAAAGTGGTGAACTTTAACGGGAAAATGCGTTAGAGGAGACGTAGCGAAAAACTTGGACAACAGAACTAAGTAGCTCACCTAACGAAGGGTTATTTCTCTACATTCTTATGTGTTTTATATATATATATATATATATATATATATATATATTTCACAGTGAGCATATAGTGCACCGGTGAACCTCCGGGTATAACGGTCAGTAATAACAACGATAATAAGAACTATGACGAGAACTTTGTCGTGTATGATGATGAGCCAGCACTACGAGGAAGGAAAACTGAGACATCGTCAGGACAGCAAAGACGTGCACTCTCTCCGATGCGCTATGCGACGGGTTCAACGATAACGGATGATTGCTGCCCATATTGTATCGCTACTAGCTTACCTACTAGTCGAGGACTGGTCAAAGAAGATTGTACGATTGTACTCGAGTGTTTGAAAGACGTGGGGCGTCGTTCTAATTCGACGCCCCAGGTCTTTCGAATTTCGTACTCCTGTATTCGGGCTTGTATTTCTCTCGCATAAAAACTCATAATGAAAAGTTGAAAAATGGTGAAATTTCACAAATTCTTCGGGATATCGAAGTAACCACCATGATTTTCGTGATGCGCTAGAAATTTTCAATGAAAATACGTCCTTTTACGGTCATTTTTGAGAAAGCAAATTTGTCTCCCTGCATAAAAGGCCATTTTTTTGCGGATTGAAAAATCGCAATGTTCGTCATGGCTACAAAAATTGGGAGATCCGGATGATCTTGGGCTCATTCTTCATATCTTGACGAACCCTTGAAAAAGATTCTCGTTAAATTTCCTCTAGGACGAACGAGTACGAAGACACAGCATCGTGAAAAATCGATTTTTCGAAGTTTTGCGATGCAAATCGATATTGCAATATTTTGCATTCCGGTGAAGTTTAATCGTTTCTCAAGCTCTAAGAGCATACGTCGATCACAAATTTCCCGTACAATCAGAAAATCATAGTTTCGTTTTCGATTTTTCAGATTTAATCCACCTTATTTCAGTTTTTAACGGACATTATACGACTCGAAATATTTAAACCGAGGCGTAAACCGATTTTTCGAGAATACAGGAAATTTAGCGTCCGCGCGGACTATTAAGTTTGATTTATTACCGTAATTTATTATTGTCAATTACTTAGAATTCGCCAATCATGCAATCGTTGAATAAAACATGAATTAGCGTTTCGAGTACTACGCGACTTTCTCCTTGCGAGGGATCGAGATTGATTTTCGTTTGGCCGTTAACGATCGACCTATTTTTAAAAATAGTTCAACGAAACTTCGCATTTTCCTTAATTCTCGTATTTTCGTCAACGAAAGAAAATCTAAACGAACAAAAATGTCTTCGTACACACGTCGGTAAAGACAAATTGGTTCTTATATTAAATCGAGAATTTTCTTCTCTATCGGCTGAAATTGGGACCGTTTCTACCGACCGCTGTCAGCCGGTATAACGGAGTTGATCCTCGTTGCTTCCGAGCCCCGTGCGAGGCACGTGTCGTCTCGAGGCGCGTTAGGGCCCATCGGCTCTCGAAGAGATAGAGAAAGAAGAGACGAGACACGAAATGCAAAGTCCCAAAAAATTCGTCCCAAGGGATCGTCCTAAAGATTACACGCTAACAAGAGTCATTCTCATTTTGTTTACAAATAATCCAACAAAACTACAACGATAAACTCTCTAAGATTTAAAAGAAAGAACCACAAACAACTGTGTCGAAAAACTACTAAAAGAAAAAACCATAAGAAAACTTTGTTTGTAACAGAAAAAAACTCTTTCCTGGCTCGACCCTCATTCCCCCCACCACGCCCGTGAATCCCTCGTGATGAAGGTAATTTAGATGCGTCTTCGGGTCACGACTGTGCCTCGGCTATTACCGCTATTACCGGATCCACACGGGGGACCACTATCTCGCGGCTCTTTTTGTCTTCCTCCTCCTTCTCCTCCTTCTTTTCATCTTTTTCTACCCGCGGCTCAAAAGTTTTCTCCTTCACTCCCGGTCGTTCCGTCCCACGCCATTCGGGCTCTCTTACCATTACGATACAACGTTTTCATGCTTGACGCCGTGCTTGTCAAGTGATTTAACGCGACTATGCCGTTTCGTGAAGAAGGAATATTGAAATCGTCGGACGAGTCCGGGATCTTTGTGTACGGAAAAACGGGTGTATTTATACGTTAACGCGGGAATATGACGATTGTCGCAGTCTCGAAAGATTCTCGACACGATTTTCCATAAATATTACATACGTACCTGCATATTTCATATATATATATGTACAGGTATATATACAGATATCGATGGCGTGCCCAGAACTCGCGCATTTTTTCATCCCCGCCCGACTCCTTACTCGTCCCGATAATTTGCATCGCCACCCATACACACCAAACCCCCGGATATTTCTTCTTTCGTGTCTTGAACTCTTGAACTCTCAATCGAATACGACTTGTAATAATAAGTTTGAGGTTGCTCGAGTATGCTTCTCACTCTTTCTCTCCGTCTCTCTCCTTCTCTCGAAATCGGTGAATATACACAAAGTGAGCGAGGAGCAGATTTATCGGTTCGTATAATAAACACATATTCGACGAGATATTCACCGGGAGGAGCCATTAGAGAAGAAAATTTCTTTGGTTTCGAGATACGTTTCTACCCTGCGACGTCGGTGGTTCAATGACACGCTAATGTGCCCAATTATCCCGAATCGGAATAATAATCGAAACGGCGGCCGCCGGAGCGAAGGAAAAAGGCCCTCCGGCCCACTGGAGAATATTACATACGCGGGAGTGATGTCTATACGTATGTATGTAGGTTAATACCAGGAAAGACGAGACGTCGAGAGAGATGAACGGCGAGTGAAACGACGAGACTGACGTTAAACCCCTCGACGTTATCGTCGTTGAAATTTGACAAATTTTTTTTGATAATTTAATTTTTATTCTGAATTTGAAAAATAATCGAGGTTCGATCCCTATTTTGAAATTAGCTCAATGACTTTGCAACGAATTTATACGATCGATGGAAATTAATTTGTTCGACCTTTAAATTCGATTAATAATTATTTTATAAATTTTTGTAAGATCGGTCGATATTTATTATTTTTTTGCTCGATATTTGCCGTCCCATCTCTACCGACCTCGGTTTGTACATATTCGTGTCTACAAGTTGCGAATAAATGCGTTCGCAATCTTGCACACACATTTAGAGATGAACAGCGAGTGAAACGACGAGGCTGACGTTAAACCCCTCGACGTTATCGTCGTTGAAATTTGACAAATTTTTTTTGATAATTTAATTTTTATTCTGAATTTGAAAAATAATCGAGGTTCGATCGCTATTTTGAAATTAGCTCAATGACTTTGCAACGAATTTATACGATCGATGGAAATTAATTTGTTCGACCTTTAAATTCGATTAATAATTATTTTATAAATTTTTGTAAGATTGGTGGATATTTATTATTTTTTTGCTCGATATTTGCCGTCCCATCTCTACCGACCTCGGTTTGTACATATTCGTGTCTACAAGTTGCGAATAAATGCGTTCGCAATCTTGCGCACACATTTATTACGAAGCAGTGCTCGCTCTCGGTTTGTGGCAAAGCCCCGAGGCTCATCTCGTCTCGTGTACTCACGGTATACAACGAGTGCACGCAACCCCCTCTGATGTGTCGTTCCCGTAACTTACGCGTAAATTTTATGGAGAATAAATAAATAATAATAATGGACGGAGAGATGCACATCGCAGTTAAGAGAATATGGGAGAATACGCGAGTTGGACGACATAGCGAGCGAGCGCCATTACTTATTAATTCTTCTTTTTTCTTTTTCTTTTTCTTTCACTAGTTATATCGAAGTGTGTAGGTACTCACTTGCAGTATGACTCGCCCCGGAGCGTAGACACGCAGATTCCATCGTTCTTGCACGGACTCGGTGAGCACGATACGAATCCTGAAAATAAAAACAAATTTTGTTTGATGAAACATTTTTATTTATTCGACGTTAAATTATGATATTTAACGATCGTTAATTAATAATGAAAAAATAAAGAAATACAAATTTTAATATTGTTGAAATATCGGAATATTACAAATTGAGTATTTCGCGAAAAATATATTAAAATAATAATTGTTGTAAATAATTTTTTCGTATCGCTGAATATGAAACGACGTATTAATATAAATGGAATAAAATAATGGTATGAAATATTAAATTAAGGTTCGGTGGCCATTCTCCTCGGCCACGGTTAAATTCGAATCTCGCAACGAAATCGTGTACTGGCTTATCGAAGTGGGCAATTAGCGGAGGGAGAGAAAAAAAAGAGAGAGAGAGAGAGAGAGAGAACGAAGGCACGAGCGTACCGTGTGCGTAATTTTAAGGCCCACACGTAGGTACGTAACTCCCTTGTTCCTCGTGCGAGAGAACCGCGCGCGGATCGTACCTTTGACAAGCCAGGCAAAGTGAACATTCGTGTTTCGAGAACAAAATAAGTGAGTGGGAAAAAGAGAATTAGGGCTGTGGGTCGTCGGCTGCGAACTATATATATATATATATAGCCTGATGTATTTTGTACTCGAGCGTACAGTACCAGGTGTAAGATATACACGTAAAGATTAGAAGGGACGTATGTCGCGTGCACAGCAAGAGATAAACAAAAATCGAATAAAAATCGGTCGAACGAACAATACAAAAAAATATTTCGAAATAATAAAAAACAGTACGTTAAAAAAAAATCAAGAATTGATTTTTCCCATTCAAGTCCGCAAATAGCCAGAAACAATAAGACATTCAACATGAATAAATCCAAAGGACAAATTTCTCACAATCCGTATAAAAAATTTCTCGAGTAAAAATATAACGTGAAAAAAAAAACACCTGAAATAATTTTTTTCCCCGAAATAAGAAGATAGACAAAAAATATTATTATTCTAGTCAGCGGACGATAATCACCGGAGCAAAAAAGAAAAATAAACAGAATGCAAGATTCCAACGAAAATAAATCCGAATGAAAGTTTACGAAAAAAAAAAGGAAAAAAAAAGAAAAAAAGAAGAAATGTAGAGAAAAATAAGATTGAAATCAGGTAGGCACGATATTCATGCGACGCACGTACGAACAGTTTTGTCTACGCAAGAAGGGAATGTGTGAACGCACCGTGCGTTACGTACGCGTGTGGCAGCGCGAACGCTCGGGTCGGGGTTCATCGTCGAGATCGTGTATGAACACCACCCGCGCACATCCTGCTTAAGTTGCCGGAACTTCGACTCGAATGGTTTCACACACGCCGACCGCTTTATATGCGTGCGTGCGTCACTGAAGCGCGAGCCCGCCTGTATATAATGTCCCTATCGTCGGCACTCGTGCGATAGCTAAACTATAATATCATCTATATATCGTAATACTCGTATCGTCACCGACTTCTCTATACGTATATATATATATGCATATATACGAAACCGCCGAGGGAATAATAGAGTCGTAGAGTAAATAATAGGCCCATCATATTTTTATTGATACCTACTTCTCGAAGTAGTTTTATTGATATCCCCTCTCTCTCTCTCTCTCTCTCTCGGGCCCTAAGTAAATATTTCATTAACTGTTATTACTCGGGGAAAAAATCTTAATCCGACTTAAAAACGTTTCGATTTTTCGATAATTTTCAACTGTGTAAATATTTGTTTTTTTAATTCTAAATAGGAAAAAAATGCTGTGAATATAAAACAGTGATTTTACGAAAAAATAGAATTTTGGGGTTTTGTTATTTATTTATTATTATTGTTATTATTTATTTTTCTTCAAAGAATTATGTTATTTGAGAATTTACGATACCTATTGGCGAATGTGGAGAAAGAAAAGTGTGAAAAAAGGGGTAAAGAGTGAAGTGACGCAACACTTCAGGAGCGAGTAACGGATTAAAGTCGAATTGTAGGATCGAAGTAGCCTTTCGCGCGCGATGTGTTCAGGCTGAAACGCAAATATAAACGTGTATGTGAGAAGGATGCAAAAGGGTTGAGGAGCGCGGGGGCAAAGATCGGCCCGGCTCGAGAGTGGCCGCGCGGCCCTCAAGACGGATGAGATCAGTTAAACCAAACTGCCTTCGTGACAAATCCTCCGCTTCCTCTGGTCTCGCTCTTCTTCACCGCGAGAGAGAAAGATACGTCGCGAGAAGAGCCATTGCGGGGTTTGGCAGAGAGCGCGCGCGCGGAACGCGACGAGCGAGACAGGGATGAACGCACAGCCGGCGATATTACGAGCGCGACGAGAGAGAAGTGCGTTTGCCCCGAGTCTGGTAACTCGCTCTTCCCTCGAGCTTCGTACGAGCGGATAAAGAAGTGGAGAAATCACGCGTGCGAAGAAGAAGAAGAAGAATGCGTTTATCCGGATCAGACCCTTCGCGGAATTCTCCCTCGATGAAATAAATAATTACGGTTTTTTTACGAATCTACTCGGAGACTGTTTTTTTTTCTTCTTTTTGTTGTTGTTAATTAAAAAGAGAGATTTCGATAAAATGATGTAAAATTTGGGGAAAAAATTAACTCGTGGTAAATCATCGAGTCGAGGGGGGAAAAAATTATCTTCTTACTGATTTTTATAGCCCCGCGGGGCAGTGAAACTACGTCGATCGTTATTTCGACAAACTACTTACGATAAAATTAACGATGCAAGAGCGTCTTTCTTATAAAAATGAGGGGGATAAAAAGTAAAATTGAAATCCGCGGTACAGAACTGACCACTCAATTATCTCTTTCTTAGAAGCAATTATTATACACGAACGACGTGCAACTGAAGAAGCCGTGTTCTGTTTTTCTGTTTTTTTTTTGTTTTCTTCTTTTTTCAGAATAGAAATTATAATTCGTATTTCGCTATTTTTTTCTTTTTTGAAAATTACCTTCGACCGACGAACGAACGATTAGCTACGTCGATTTTGCAATTCGATTCTGTAATTCTTCTAGAACGAGATCTCGACCGTTGGATGTTTTGTTTTTTGTATTTACGCATCAATTATTAGTCCCATAGCACACACGATAATTCCACGATAAAAAGCTCGTTACAAAATCGTAACTCGCGCGGTTCATACGTACATTTTACGACTTCTGAGGAATGGAAAATAAACATTAATACGCAGACACGTGTGGTTAGGAACAATGGTAAAAAAAATAATTGCATTAGTCGGTTCGAATTCGCGCCGCGAGAGTAAATTGGCTAAGGGAGAGGACGACCTCGATTGTTTTGCGTCGATGCGGAATCGTTGCGAGTTTTCCAACAACGCGAGGAGTTCCACACGACTATATCGTTGACCCAGAAAAATTCTACAGGATAGAATTATTATTAACATTTCAAACCCCGCCTTCACCCTAAACAAATTCAACGAGTCGCGAACGCGTCGAATCTCTCGCTATCAATCAAATTCTCAAAATCATCAAAACAATATTTTCGAATTAAAGAAACGTCGAAACAAAACAAAAAATTAATTGTACGTAACGCGCGAATGTAAAAGAAACAAAAAAAAGAAGCTGTCGTCGACCGAGTCCCACGAACGAACGACCAATTATTCTCGCACCACGTGTTCTCACCATTTAAAAATCAATCAATAATATTATAAAACAAAAAACCCCCCCAAAAAAAAAGAAACAATTGACTCACCGGTTACTCGCGACCGTGGCGATAATTGACCGGAAATAAGAAGACGAAATTGGAAAACAAATTGATTCTTTTTTGTACGACAACGCGATTAGGGACGACGATTAAGTTTAATTGTCATTTAATTTCGCTTCAGGTGCAAAGACCCCTCCCGAAGTGCTCGAAGCCCCGTCGGTTCTTTCACGTTCGAGCGGCGATCTCCGGTTCGCGTCGAGGTTAGGGTCAAGGCTCTTTTCTTCCTCTGACCCAAGGAGACCGACGAAACCTTAACGCGTACGTGCACGTACGTTTCGTTACGAGACAGGGCGAATCGCGAGAATAAGTATATATATATATAAATGCTCTAACGCCTGGTGGCGTGTATAGGAACTTTCGTACTCTCGGTACTCTCGGTACTCTCGGTACTCTCGGTACTCTCCATGAAGAGGAGGTGGAGTTATAACGAGCGAGCAAGTTACAGCGTGGTGTCAATGAGCCGAGAGAGCGCGTCGAACGTGAATACACATCGTCGATAGACGCGGCACGCGGGTTTCTCGCTTCGTCTTGCTTGTAACGTATACACGCCACGTTGTACCTTTCTTTTGCATTTCAAGCTTGCGCACAGCTTCTCGCCTTGCATCGAGCGGAATCTTCTCGTTCCTCGCTCGCCGATCGAGTTGCTCCCGGCGGACCCGAGATGTGTAAGCTCAATCAGTGTGGGCGCAACAAGACAACTTTTATCTCTCTTTATTTATTTCTTTCTTTCTTTCTTTCTTTCTCTCTCTGACTTTCGTACCGTTGGACCGAGATACAGCAGCCTTCTCAGGGTGGGTACTTCGATCTCGCGCTACACTCTCGTCGCGAGAAGCTTCTCGTTGCAAAAGTCGTGCCGAGAGAGATTCCTTCTCGCTACGATCGAGAGAAGCGACGCGAGAGACGAAGCAAGAACTCGAAGGGAACCTCTCGACTCGCACCGGGGAGCCTCCTACACGCGATTCGCAATGTCCGCGATGATAACAATGATAATTTAATCATTTTTGTTTTGTTTTCTTATCGTCGCGTCGATCGTTGCAGAATAATCGATTCGGAAAATTAACTCTCTTATACAATTTTCGACGCTTGAAAAATCACGTTTCCATTCCATCGCGAGAAAACAAACAATCACTACTCGCTGATTTTTATTCCGAGTATTGAATCAACGAAGCTTATTTATCGAGAGGTTTGTTACATGAGGTCGTTAAGAGGCTAAAAGTTTGGTTCGTTTCTTCGGAAAACGAAGTCGACGTCTTCCAAGCCCCTCGAGAGTTTCAAAATTCCTCAAAATTTCGTCGTAAACGTAATTTTGTAAACGATACGCGCTATTCGAAGGGTCGAAGATTTGTGGTCGCTCTTTAGTCGAGACGCGAAGCCTCTCGAAGTGAAGATAACAAAACAAAAAAAAACAAAACAAAAAAGAAAACCCCCCGAGTCCAAGACCGGGCTACGCTCCGAGACAGCGTAAATCGGGACATAAGACGAGAGAAGAACTCTTTCGAGACGAAGAGAGATATAAAAGGACGGAAGAAAAAAATGGAGACTGGACTAATGGAGAATCATAATTTGGTGGTATTATACCAGCAGAGACTTTCCGGCCGGCTCGTCGTCGTCTTCGCTCCCAAGAATATCGTCCGGCACGACTCTCGGGCCAACTCGAGCGTCGCTCACGATATCTGCTTTACCGTTCCCGTAGTCTTTATAATATCGCCACCGAAGAAGCGACCGAGGAAGCCCGAGACGAGAAAATCATGAGAGAGAGAGGGGTTTGAAAGGGGTGTAACCTGTTCACAAGCTCGGTTCTTGACGAAGCCGAGGGAATGTTGAGCTCTGTGTTACGTACATATACCGTACAGCTGTTATAGAGCCAGTATATACAGCTATATACTTTTCCTAAAAGATTATCCATTATCCATTTTGCCGGTCCGCAGTCGAGTTACTTTGAAACCGATGGAGATGATTATCATTAACACAGTCGGGGCTACTTCGTCGGGACATTAAGTGCTCGATTAACGTCTTAGACTTTCGTGAGCGCTGTTCCTTCGGAAAAGGACGATCCTAAGCACCGAGTCTCTATATATACGCAGCCATCGGTTCGTTGCACCTTCCGAACCGGAGAGACATGGAAAAAATACAACGACCCGTCCGAGTCGAAGATCGAAGAGTTTTCGACCGGCTCGAGTTCGCGCGATCGACAGAGACAGACAGACAGATAGAGAGGTTCGCGAGTTCAAAAAGACAATTGACAATTTTCACGCGAGTTCCGGAGATCTTGTTGTTGCCAGAACTTTTTCTAGATGTTGGTGGAGATCGAAGGTTACAAAGCTTTGTAATGTTTTATTTTGAAGACAACCTACGTCTGGTTAGGCAGGGTAGCTCGCTAGGGCTAACGATAAGCTGCTGAGTTGACGCTTTTCCACACCTCCCAGTCTGCCAATCCTTCGCATTGTCGAACGATCGTAACTAGAACGCAACGAGCGCAGAATTGGTTGGGAGGAATAAGGACTCGGTAATTTTGTATAAGGACTTCGAAATGGGGAAATTTACCGTGATGGATTCTGTGGAATGTAACCGAGACGCGAGGTTCCCGAGGTTCGCGCAAGTTTTATTGTTTAGGAATTCGAGGCATCGGTTCACCGATTTGTATCATCTCGATGGAGATCGTTTGATTTCGATGAAACGAGAAGTAACCCGAGCGCGAGGTTAAGCACGAAGGATGTTGATCCTACGGTTCCTAGGGTTGACTCGAAAAAAACGGACTCGGATTCTTCCTCGAGGCGGATTTCGTTAAGCCTCGAAGAAGTTTGAATTCCATTGTGAAATGCGCCGGGCGAGGGGATTTTTTAATATTTATAGGCAAGTATCGGGATAATGGTATCGTTGTGGTGATTATTCGCGATGGTCACGGGCTTAGCAAGGTCCCGGTGTGCTGCCTCTCGGGCTTCATTAATCACAATTACGTGAATTCAGGTACACGGGCGGACTCCTCGTCGATCTCCTTGTCGAGCCCCGTGGCGAGAGGGAGGACGCGCCGCGCTGGTATACACAATACCGCCCACACGAGCCACGATCTCTTTGTCTCTGTCTTTCACTCTGCGTGCATCCGCAATAATCAAGATTACGGCTTTTCTCCTTTCGTCGCTTCGCAGCGGGTGGAAACTATGTATATACGCGTATATATATAGAAAGAGAAAGAGAGAGAGAGAGAAATGCAACGGAGGCAAAGCAAACGAATGCGTGGCATTTCAATCGCGTCATTCGATTCCAGGACAGACCGCATTCCATGTGGGCAGTTAATGTAGTCCCTTCGATTATAATTGTTCGGGATTTCATTGAACGAATGGTTGGAAGCAAAGAGCATAATCGAGACGCGTAATACAATTTTTGATAAATTTACGAAATTTGTCATTTTTCTATGTCGACGAAAAAATAATAGTTATTTTGTTAAGTAATTGTTACGAAATTGTACTTTGGCTAAAGGGTATAACTCTGATCCGACAAGCCTAGTACTTAATAGAGGGTCGAACGTATAATACAATCGTACTTATGTGTATCTGTGTAGACGTACATTCGCGAACGGTAGTCATAATTCATGGCGGCTGGCTTTAAAGGAGAGAAAAGAGAGACGAAGAGAAGCTCGAATACACAAGCAAAGACTCGACCGACGAGACGAGGGATATATTCAAGCAGCGGGAGCCAGTGGCTAGTACAAACGCTGACCGGTATTAAACCACCAGAGGCCCTCACCGTTTACCAGAAATTCAGCCGTGAATATTAATCGTTCTACGTTCGCTGGCTGCCGATGTACTAACGAGCAAACGGGAAGCACCTACGGAACTTGGTTCGCGCTTCGTCCCATCTTTTCTCCCGATCTCTATTACTTTTCTCGAGTTTCATCGCGATAAAAGACATATCGAAAATCCCGCTGCGAGGCGCGACTGCGTCGGCCGACGGTGGCGCCGCCTGGTGTCGTTTCGTGCGTTCTCAGGTGACGCAGCATCGATAAATGAACAATTTCGAATTTGCCGGACTGTGTGTTCAATTAACATCAAACTTGGATTTTCTTCTCGTTATGACGCCACTTCTGGGTTACGGACTCGTGTTTCGTATATGAAATAAAATTAATGATTTTAAGATTGTTGGTTAATGAGATAAACGTGAACGAAGCGTTCGCACTTACGTTGCACTCGGATATCAGTGCTACGGTACCAATATCGATATTTTATTCTTTTAACTTTTCGATTTGTAGAAAATAAACGGAATAAACGAGGAGAGGAATGCGGGAAGCTGGAACGCAGAAATCTCGCAACCTGAATCGCGTTTATAAAACTTAATCGCAGGATTCTTTATAAAAGGTCCCCCCGGCAGGACTGTCTTCTAAATAAGGCGGTAAAGCCTAGAAGCGTAAATATGCGACCAGTGGTGAACGAAGGATTGCGCAACTTTGAGGTTACGTACGAGCCCGCACGCCCTCTCGTTTTGCTAATGCTCCGACTGGTTGACCGACGGACGTGCACGACGAGCGAGAGCGAAAACTCAACGCGATGAGTGTATACGCAAGTGTACGTAGCAGATAGCCGATCATTTTTTCCTCATACCGAGAGAGCTAAGTTGCACGTGTCCGCGATATAGAAGACTCTAACATTCGCTGACGTCTGGACTCGTTTACTAATTTTTCACGTTTCTTCATCGAGTTTATACTTGTACGTTTACAACCCACTCTCTCTCTCTCTCTCTCTCTCTCTCTCTCTCCCTAGTTTGAGAAGCTTGGTTGCTCCTACCAAGAGTGGAGGCAAAAGAATTTCTAATTGACGGAGAAGTGAAACGATCTTTCTTCCCGAGAACCGGCCAATCAATCTTCCACTGCAACGCGTGTCCGTTCCTCATCAAATTTTTTTCAAATTATTATTACTTTTTTATGATCACATCGAAATCAATAAACTTGAAATAAAAATTGCGTTTCCTGTATTACACATATATCGGTCGTTCCATGTCGTTCCATGTAAAATCACCACGTTAAAAAAAAATTATATCACGAACGTATAATTATTTCGTTATAAAATGTTATTTATTTTTTTTTTCGTAACAAGAAGACGACTATTATTTTTGTTGTCCAAACAAGATACGAATAATAAAGATCGATTGTGAATAAGGATAAAAATAGAAATAATTGGAAAATTGATGGACGCTACATTTTTATAAACCTCGTAAAAATAAAGTTGAAGTGGACGGGGATTGCGAAGGTCAAAGGTAGCTCGATTTAGCACGGAATGTTTCAACTCTATCTATATAACCTTTCCGACTGCTTACCAAGGATGTTTCTTGCCAAGGGTGAGTCCCCTTTCTCGCGTTTTGTTACAGTGTTTTTTTGCGAGCAACACGAAATGTTTTACGGCAAATGTTTTTTGTTCCGTTTCCCGAGGGCGAACAAAGTCCGATGTGCGAGGGGCGATTTTCGTCCCGGCGAGTGGAACTTTTATATTGCCTACGAGGTAATTTTACGGCGAGATCGCGCCGTTCGCCGCTCTCTGCGAAATCTTACCAACAGCGAGGAGGTCCAGGCCAGAAACACCGTAACAGTCTTTCCTCTTGATGTACCCGTCAGTGTTTACTTTGACGAGCAACAGTGGAGAGTCGTAAAGTTCGAGGAAGGCGCGATTACCATTTTTTGAAATCTCAGCGAGAAACCCTCGAACCAATCGACTCGCGCCTACTCGATGAAAAATAAAACCCATGAGACTATATATATTTATGTAACGCGAGGGTACGCGTGGTGGAATCCTCGCTGGGGTTAAGAAAATCATCCTGTCGATAAGTTTCCTCGCCCTGGAACGATCTTTTTATTGGTGCGCCATTTTTTTTTTATTATCGTTGTTTTTGTTTTGCAAATTTATCTCTTACCGACTTCCTCGCAGATTCTTCGCACTACTTTTACCCCGGTGTATTTGCACAGTACTACACAATTTACCCTCGAAGCTCGTCCTTAGGTCAAGAATGTGTATTTCTCTTCAAGAAAACGACTGGTCTGCAACGACGCGATAAACGATAGGGGAAGGCCGGGCAGGACGGGCTACTGGGCTAATCATGTGGTTAAAATCTACCGGTCGAGTTAATTGCGTTGTCTAATTACTCGTCGCCATGACAGTGATCAGCTGTGCGAGTGTTGACATAATCGCCAGTCAATTGTTTTCATTATTGGAAAAAGCGTCAATTGCGTCGTTTCGTTACACATTTCTTCATACACGTTTGTTAGAACAAAATCATTAAAAATTGTGAGTTTTCTGTGGCACTTAGGGGAATGTTATAGACAGAAGATTGTAGTAGCAGGTAAAAACTTGTTTTTTAATAATATATTCCTTGTAAAATTAATATTTGATTTTAAATGTAAAAGCTCATCGGCGAGTAAGATGGGGTTATGCATCTTTTCCCACACAGTCCTTATAACTATTTATTTTATATATTATTTTTTAGGATGGTATATAATTATAAAATCTAAAGCAAAGAAAACTACTAGAAAGTTGTCTTCTAAAGAGATGGATATTGGTAAAACATAAAATACTCAAAGTTTGTATTGTTCAGGACGATACTTGGAATCCGATGAAGGTTGGATCGTGTGTTCTTCGTGTTTTGAGTGGGCACGTTGTAGCTACTCAAGTATTGATGAGAAGGATGAGAAAGCAACTTATATTTGTGTGTTTTGTCGTTTTTAGATCAGGAGAACGTGTGTACCCCATCTTAGCCGTGCTATCGAGTAAGATGGGGGGATCGCTAGTTGTTATTCTATGACGAGTGCAATGATTAGACGTTCTTAATTCCATGTGACTATTCAAGACGAATAACAAATTGACTAAATAAGATTAAATACGATTTAAAAAATACTAAGTCTTGCCCGGCCTTCCCCTACAGTCGATGACAAAAATCGGACGAAATCAATTTTTACAAAATTGGACGAAAGCGATTTTGGCAAACTCGAACGAAATCGATATTTACAAAATCGACGAATCGATCGATCACATAAATTCCCAATTTCCATAAACTCTTCAGATCTCGATCTCTCACAGGATGAATTTACTCGTCGCGTGACAAAAAAAAAAGTAACAGAGTCGCGTGTCCGGTGTACTTTTACTTTCGAATAATCGTAAAATTCATCGTTTCCTTGCAACGACTTTCTCTCTCTCTCTCCCTCCCATCTCGTGCTCCGCCTGGTGATTGCAATTTATGAAGGGGAGACCGCGATCGCGCGAATACGAATGCCCGGATCGCACATATCGAATCTCGCGCCTATATCCGCACTTTTTGGTCTCGTTTTCGATCTCGCTTTCACTCCACCCTGGATACCTTTTTCTATCGGTTCATTAGTAACCCCTACCCCGCGTCGCCTCCCCGAGACGTTTTACGATTGGAGAGGGCCCGCGGGACACTTTATATCTCTTTCTCATGATGGCCGGGCGTTTAATACGTTTAGTTTCGGGTTCCCGAGGAGCGAGAGGCGCGCACGGTCCAGCATCGATGACTCGCCACAATCGTCCAATTTATGTATCGCCCGTAGTCCGCGAGTCGAAGAGCCTCGAACATATCTCGAGTTACATAAATTACAGTTTATAGACTTTTTCTTCGTCAATTCACAATTTTATCGACATTGCATTCTCGATTATCCCGGACGTATAAATAATTTCTTTCGTTCCATGTGCGATTACAATGAACAAATAATAAAGCAAAACATTGCAAAAATTGCAACAACAACAATTTACACATAACGCTATAAATCGAAATCTTCGAGCCTGTACATAGATATGCCTTACAGGGATAAAGGATGATGTTCCCATTAATCTCACTTTCTATTTTGATTAAATACCCAACCGATTTATCTCCCGGTAATGCTGCACACACGTACACACACATCCATACCCCCGATGTAATTTTTATTTGTTTAGCCAGGATATGCCGGTTATTTCAACGTTACGAGGCACAGAGGGCTAATAAAATTAGCATAACCCCGATATATTATCGGCAGGGGTTGTGGCCATATTTCGCTGCGGTCGTCGAGCTCGCGTTCGCTCGTGCTAAAAGGAAAATACGAAAAAACGAAAAAAGATAAAAAGCGTCTCCGACGAGAGTGTTCGCGGTATATCTATATATAGACGAGGGTCTCTATAATAGAGAGGAGGGCAATGCGTTCATGTGCACCCTGTGACCGAGGAACATCGTGCCGAGTCCTTGTACTTAACCGAAGGGTTACACGGACCGAGAAGCTTGTATGCGTATATGTGTATGTGTGTATGTGTGTTTTGCTCGCGGGAACGCGATATGCACGTTTTACATGCAACTCTTACGATCTTTGTGAAAGTAACGTGTATGAGTATATATATATATATATATATATATATATTTATTTATTTATTTATATAATTTGTCTAGTTTGTAATCTCTTCGAGGCAGTTTATACGAATATTCTTATTTCGTTTATTTGATTTTGTATTCTTTTTTAATGTTTTCTTTTTCATTCTTATGGACAACAACGACGAATGAATTTTGGACGTGGTCGGTTTCGTTTTTCTCGTCGGCCAGTCCGTAAGTCCAGAATCTCCGTATACGTGTCAGGACCTCGTCGCCGTCGGGCATTCGATACCTCGATCGTCACTCGATACTCGAGCAACGGCAGCCAGGACATCTCTCCTCTCATCTCGTATATCACGCGCGGTCTTCCAGTCGAACGATTCACGAGAAATACCGTAGCGAGGAGGACGCTGATTTTACAGAACGCATATAGGACGTTCCTTGTACGCGTCACGACGAGAAATTAAGAAAATTGTTATGATTTGATTATTTATTTGAAATTTTAGATTTGAATAAAAATTTACAGATTTTTTCATTCAAGATTCGTGAAGTTTTTTCTTAAGAAAAATGAAGGAATACGTTGTGATGAAATTGGTGAATTGGACGCATGGATGTGGAAAGGCCCATATACGTCGATACAAAATATTCTTACGGCGAGAATTTTGCGCAGGTTGGCTCGAAGCTTTTGTTTCTTGGCCCGTGTCTCGGGAGTGTCTCCCGAACGAAGGTACGAGATGGTCATCCAGGTTCCCTTTTGTACCGCAGTCTCCCCTTTTCTCGCGCGTGGATCCGACCAACCTTTCCATTGTTTTTCGGAAGTCGTTCGATCTTCCTTCGTTTTTTTCTTCCTCTTTGTTTTCGTATCCCTCTTTATCCCGGGTGTACGGGGAAACGGGGCGAGAGACGGCGGGAGAATATAACAAGAAGAAGAAGAAGAAGAAGAAGAAGAAGAAGAAGAAGAAGACCTCTACACTCTCGGTCCCTATTGTATTATAATGGGCATTACGCGAAGACTTTCGAGCCCTCTGAGAGAAAAGACCCCTCGCGTTTTTTAGCTTTCTCTCTCTCTGTCTCTTTTCTTTTTTCTTCCCTGGAGAGTGTCCCTACGTCGAACCCCGTCTTCTTTCCCTATTGCGCAATTTATGGCCCTTCGTTAGCCCGCCATATTTTTGTTTCCCATTTTGCTCTCCCGTACCGTCTCTCACTCCTTCTTTCTCTCCCTCTCGGGAGTTGGCTCTTTCACCGCGCTACTGGTCCTGCCTCATTGTCGACGCACGAGAGAGAAAATACCACCGAAAAGCGAACGAGCGTGAGACGAAAAGTTCGATAACTATACGAGGCGTGTTATAAAAAAAATTCTACCGTCCAATTTTTCGTCCCTCGAGGGCCAAGGAACGAAGCCCAGAGGATTTTTAATCAATCGACCCGTTTCTAAAAATTATTATTCCTATTTTTCCCAAAATCTTGATGAAAATCTAGCAATAATGAATTTCATGATTTTTACAAAGAAAATTTGTCAAACGCCTTGTTACCGAAAAATTGCTAAATATATTTAATTTCACTAACTATCGGCGAAGTTTTAAGACGATCGCGATTTCCCATCGTCGCAAAGATCAAGATTGATTTAGCGCGATTTTACCGCGCGCCCGGTGTGTGAAGCGCGAATTACGAATCGGTGGCGCCATCTGACGGCGGCGAGCGACACCAACGATAATCCGTCTCGTGAATAGCGCAGGATCGAGTGGCGGTAAGCCGAAGGTGAATATCTGGTCGTGTATATTTTGTACAGCCCTGTCGACGGCCACACGAGCTGCTGTTGCTGGATCGCTGGTGGAAGGGGGGAGGGAGGAGGGGGGCGCGGGCGAGGGTGGAACGAGGACGGTACGAACGAAACGAATGGAACATCTGCCGTTCCCGAGCTCTCCCGGTCGTTCCTTCCCCTCGCGGCCTGCGCGCTCGCCAAACACCGCCACCTTGCACCACATTACATCGAACGAGGAAGGCCCGGGCTCTCCGGGCTTGTAGTGGCACGGGGACCACACCAGTGCGATCCCCATAAACTCCGGGGCAGCAGCAGCAGCAGCAGCAGCGCGAGCAATATATATATATATATATATATATATAAGGGAGAGAGAGAGAGAGAATGAAAAGGACGAGACGAGGAATATGGGGCAAGGAGGGTCGAGTGCGAGCGAGACGAACGAGAAAGGGACACAGTAGTAAACGCAAAGTTGTTTCTACTGCCAGTTCAACAAAACTCGACTCTTTCCAATCTTTCTGCGCGTGCGCGGTAGAGGGAAAAAGAGAGAGAGAAAGACAGAACGAAATATAAATCTTTTTCTCTTTTTACCTCTCCTCCGTTTTTGTTTTTTCTTTTCATCTCTATCTTTCCCACTAGCCGAGAGATCCGAGAGCGTTACACACACAGCTTCTCGGCCTCGGGCCTGGCGCGTTCCCGTGCGTGCCGGCATTCGCATCGCCGCTACGGATCGCCACGGAGAGGTTCGAAACTTGGTAGGTCGCTCGGCGCGAACCGCGCGGCCGAACCACATCGCACGTATCGGAGGAGACTTCGATGCTTTAAGTGTCGAAACCCCGAGGATCTTGGCCCACCGAATGTCTCACGGTATAAACTCATTCGAATCCGTTTCGTACCGGCGTTTGGAACGTTTGCTTCGACGATAAACGCAACGATGGGAAGCGACGCGGGGGCAATGAGGGTCGAGAAACTAAGATTGACAATTAAATTCAGCCTTTATCTTCGATCGCGAAATCTCGATCGAACTGTACGAAACAAATTGGACGAACGAAAATATAATTGATTTTTTTTTTAGCGAGGATACATTTTTGGTTTGAATTTCGAAATTTTTAAATATTTTTCTTTAATTATTGGACTAATTTTGTTTCGCTTGAATTCGTACAATCAATTATTTTCCCGAGAGCGCGAGTTCGACGTTGATCTTGCAGTTGGCTTGGTGAATTCGTGATATTTGGAGCAAAATATTCCGACTCCCCCATCCACCTTCTGGCATACGAAACAAAAATTGCGCGGGGGAAAGTTAACGAGTTTCGCGAATTCGCGAGAGGATCGTCATAAATCCTTCGAGTTAACGAGAGCCACGCGCTCCTTTTAATATCCTCGTGTGTATCCTCGATTTTGTACATCGCACCATTGTCTCTGTCTCAGTCTTTAAATAACGTTCGGACCTTCACTTCCGGGCGGAGAGTCGGAATGATTCGTGGAAGATGTTTATACGGAACGAGCTCCTCGGGCTCGTTCGTCTCGGGGAGCTGTCCGAGTTATCGATGATCGATAGCTTATTTTACGTGCCGAGTTTCGTCTTGAGGAATGAAATTGGACTCGAGCGGCGATTGAACGAATCGGACGAAGAGCGATAGGGGGGCTTCCAAGATGTGAAATATGTAGAGCTATGACTCACGAGCGTGGAAAAAGATATTTTTCAAAAATTGCGCGATGTAGAAACGAACGTTCTTTTCTTTTTTTTCCATTTTTTTTGCGTCACGGGCTAATGACGTGGTTAAAATCAACCGATCGAGTTAATTGCGTTGTCTAATTACTCGTCGCCATGACGGTGATCAGTGCGAGTGTTGACATAATCGCCAGTCAATTGTTTTTATTGTTGGAAAAAGCGTCAATTGCGTCGTTTCGTTACACATTTCTTCATACACGTTTGTTAGAACAAAATCATTAAAAATTGTGAGTTTTCTGTGGCACTTAGGGGAATGTTATAGACAGAAGATTGCAGTAGCAGGTAAAAACTTGTTTTTTAATAATATATTCCTTGTAAAATTAATATTTGATTTTAAATGTAAAAGCTCATCGGCGAGTAAGATGGGGTTGTGCATCTTTTCCCACACAGTCCTTATAATTATTTATTTTATATATTATTTTTTAGGATGGTATATAATTATAAAATCTAAAGCAAAGAAAACTACTAGAAATTTGTCTTCTAAAGAGATGGATATTGGTAAAACATAAAATACTCAAAGTTTTTATTGTTCAGGACGATACTTGGAATCCGATGAAGGTTGGATCGTGTGTTCTTCGTGTTTTGAGTGGGCACGTTGTAGCTGCTCAAGTATTGATTACAAGGAAAAGGAAGCAACTCATATTTGTGTGTTTTGTCGTTTTTAGATGAGGAGAACGAGTGTACCCCATCTTACCCTACCTATCGGGTTAGATGGGGTGATCGCTAATTTTCTATAAATTGTTCTTAATTCCATGTGACTATTCACGACGGATAACAAATTAAGTAAATAAGATTAAATACGATTTAAAAACTACGAAATCCTATGAATTATTGAGTTTTGAACCTTAGCTACCCCGTCTTGCCCGGCATTCCCCTACGACGGTACACTCGGACCATTTTCTTTCCATCTTTGTATCACACTGCTGCGTTCTCCCACGTGTCGAGGCGTAATTACGTACCTATAATTCGTAATTAATTTTAATTTTCTCGGGCGCGCGAACCAACCCCTCGCTCGGAAGCGAAGAACGACGGCGCGCAATTCTAACCTCTTCGTGTGTGTATAGTATATACATTTAATGACGTACGTCGTACAACTAACCCAACAACCATCTCGCTCTATGTGAAGTATCTCCGTTCCGCGCCGCGTCTAAATTAGCAAAAAGTTCACGGTAACGACTCCGTTGTTGCACGGTAACGACGCACTTCCGACCAACGAACACACCAGCCAAGATAGCAACGTATTATAATCGTAAGTAAAACAAGAACGAGAATTAGATTAAAGAAACAATGGATTCTTAAATCACGACAATTTCTCGAAATTCTCAAAATTAAATCAAGCTTACGAGCAATTTTCAGCTATCCGAATAAAAAATTAATTAAACGAATCGGAAATCGATGATCAAATTATAATTACGGAGCTCGATCTAAATCCAGAAACCTTAATTATTAAACGTTCAAATTTGTCGCCAAAATGGAATTCCCTCCGATTAATCGATTTAATTAATTTAATCAATGATCGATTAACTCAATCAACGAATGATTATATTCACCCCTGGTCGAGATTTCATCGTCGTATGATCCTTTAGTATCGAAATAAAACAAAAATAATTCAACGATATGAAAATTGATGCGTCGCACGCGATTATCGTGCGATCGTCTTGCTCGATCACCGGGCCTTAACGTCGTTCGTTAAAAAAATGAAGCGTAAGCATAGTGGAAGTACACCACGAAACGGAGGCATCCTCGAGAATAGGCTTGGCGCGAGATTCGAGTCACGTACAACGTATGGAGTTACGTGAGTTAGTGAGTAGCCACACTCAATTCGTGAGTACGTACGCCGCGCGATTACACAAGTTCCCGCACCGTCACGAGTCTATACAAGAGGACTTGGTGGTGGGCATGTAGGATAAACCCCGTGTCTCGGGACCCGGGCGCTCGAGCGGTGTTCGTTACACTTGTAATAAATTCTTGTACACCCACTCGTCGAGACCACCTTGTGGTATATCATTATGCCTATCCCGACTCCCACAGCTGGCAACATCAACGTCGACGTACAACATGCGAACCGGAAGTAAACCGAGCGAATCCTTCGTCTACAATTGTAACGTGGTCACTGTGTAACGCGCGCGGTATACGCATGCGTCGAGAGAAAGAGAGAGAGAAATGAAAAGAATGTGAAAATCCAACGGTTGGAAATATGGAACGAATGGAACCCGAGAATTTGAAAGAAAATTAAAAACGCTGAGTGATCGGACAACCTTGGATCATCTTGCTGGTCAAAAAGTCCATTCGAAGATAAATATACCCAAAGATATTATCGAATTTACGAAATTGTTCGACGACTTTCCGTTAGTTTCTTTCAACGTTGTTTCGACTAGATACGTTCGGTAACAGTTGACACGTAACGAACTCCGTGTCTCTATCACGTGTGTGGAGTGAACTCTGTTTTTCTATCCAGCGTCTGGTAAAGTGGCAGCCCGAGTGGGTGAGACGAACAGGAAGCTGGATCAAATGACTCGATAATGGGGTCTGGTCTGTCTGGATGGTAAAGGAAAAGACGGTGAAGAGAGGCGTTCGATATGGGTACGAGAGAATGAGAAAGGGATACGTCGTGCGGTGCTGACGACGTCGAAGAAGCCGGAGGTGGCCACAAGCCTGCCAGAACGTATAAACTCGCGGCATCCTATTAGCGTCGCAACATGGGCTAACTAGGTCCGGCAGTATCCAACTCGCCAACTCCCCAGCGACTAAACACCTTCGCTACGTTGCTTTTACGCCGCTTGGAATACAAGAAATTCGCGAATACTGGAACAGCAGCAACGGGAATATCGATGACGTTGGAGAATATTTACTTTTCTTGGGACGAGGACAAACTATTTTAATCGAAGTACGAAAAGAACGGCAGACACCTAGCTAGTAAAAGTCGTAAAATGAGAGACACGAAATTCGGGAAGAATGTCGAACTCGAAGTCGAAGGATGAATGACAATGAGGCGAGGAACGAGAGCCAGGCGTTCCATGGTCGATAATTCGAGACCCATAACTCCCGAGAAACTCGTGCAAAAGCTGGAAGAGAACGTATGAGAGGAGGACATAGTCATAGGTTATCAGATTTCATCTTGGCGAACAGCTTATCTGCCCTCGGATCGTGCGCTACCGACCAGCAACGGGCCCGAGTCCCACACCGGCCAGCCCTCGGTCCCGGAACGAAGGCTTTAGGCCCAACGATCTTGTATCTCTCCTTCGCCAACGTTCGAGTACCGAGGCAACCTTTTTTTCGCGACCTCCACCCCGCCTCTCGTACGAAGACCCTCGCCCTTTCTTTTTTTCAAATTTGAGAAATTCTCAAAGGAAGAAATTCTACGACGAGTCTCGTACTCTTCATCGTAGGAACAAATCACGGCAGAGGGGTATCCCTTTTTTTGTCGCAAGATTTCTCGGTAAAGAGATAGACAGCGAGAGGGAAGTATACATTTCTCAGATTTTCTGTAATATTTGTACGGATATATTAAACGCATGCCGCGAGAGAAGTCGACGCGCGAGTTCAATATTGTCGCAGCTTATCTCTTTCATTCTCTTTTCTTACCTTCGTCCTCTTCCGTGTATACACTGGTCGGTTTTAGACGTTGAAAGACTTATTGGTTGTTAAGTTTGATAGAAAATTTGAAAGATTCTCAAAGTAAATCGAAGACTGTGTTGTATTGACACAGCCTGCATCGTAGACTAGACATTGGCAGGACTCGAGGAACGTGCTCGATACGTAAGAGAGTAAGGGAAAATAAGGAAAGAAAGAAGCAAACAGAGGCACACGACGAAAGCCTCGTGAATGTCGGATGGTCTACGAGATATTATTTTCTCCCCTTTTCTCATTCTTCTTCTTCTTCTTCTTCTTCTTCTTCTTCTTCGTCTTCTCGTATTTCCTAACTTCGGTTCTATTTGCGTGCTGCATTTTTTTTCTTTCCTAAGCGAGCGCATGTGCGTGCAGCCTCTGGTCAGGCAAGAAGCGGGAGACTCGAAGAGATGGACAAAATGGAAAGAAAATAAGTGAGAGAGACGAGAAAACGTGTGGGCTGCCAAGAACATAGGGAGAAAGATGGAGGAGAGCGCATTGGTAAGAAAGACTCGCGGAAAGGAGGATCGTTTTGTGGCGGTATTGGTTGGGTTCATCATCGACACCGGAAACTCAAGGGCTCCTATCCACTTACATGGCAGGACCCCTATGCCATATACAGAGCCACGAGTTCACTCGCTTCAACGGCTCTTTACTGAGTTTCTCTCTGATCCTTGAGCTATTCTGTACTCGAACACGTACGGGCAAACTATTCTCTCAGTGGTTCTCAATAATATTTTAAAGCAGGGGTACGAAGCAGGTCAGAATTGTGAAATTTTAGGATAAATTTATGAAAGAAAACGTTCCTAGATTGAAAAACGCGAGGTGAAATATGTCGGATACGAGAAAATTGCTACATATACTTAAACGAGAACTTGCCAGCTGGCTAAGTGCGCGGAATATCCCGCACGATGCGTGGCCACCTGCGAATGGAATCCGTTCCCCATTTCGCCCGCTTGAGGGTAATAAAAAGGATTCCTCGAGGTCTCCGACCTTCGACACCTGCGCGAGTCATCGAATTCGCCTGGATTTGTAACCCTCGGTAGGTCTTTGCGTAAATATAAGCTTTCGCGGATCATCTTTGAGGCTTGGATATGCATTAATTACTCGACAGTTTTTACCGATGAAAAATAGTGCGACAAATTCTTTAATTTCCGACAAATATTGCTCGAGTCTTCATAAAAATATATCTAAAACGGGAAAAAAGATTTGTCTTTTGAAAGAAATGAAAATAGTATGAAAATGTTGATTTTTTCTAGTTTTGACCGAAAAATTGGGACAAAGCGAGGATAAGAACATGATATTCGTGTTGTACGGGAAATTTCCGATTTTGTAACCCCCCTGTGAAGTATTATTGGAGGAAAAAAAGATTTCGTCTCACTCGACCTACCCAAAGTCCCGGAATTAAATTGCGAATCTGCACCATCGGCACCTTCGAGGGGTCGAAATTTCTTTTCCTTCAAAAAAACTTTATCGGGGGCTTCGGAAATTTCCCGCACAACACGAATGTCCCATTTGTATTCTCGTTTTGTTGAATTTTCTCTGTAAAAAACTAGCACACCTGACTTTTTTCATTCTTCCATCTTTCGACCAGCAGATAGCAAAACGCAGTTCTACCATACGCAATACATATCCTAATATTTATATCGTGCGAATATCCATTCGCGTTGTCGCAAGGTTCTTCCATGAATATACCAAACTACAATACAGTCGTCTAGTATTATATATATACGTGTATGTGTGTACATAGATATATTTCGAGTCAATTTGTAGAAGTTCGCGCCTGAAAGAGCTCAGAGAGATAGCGTTAAAGGTCAGTCCACATCTTTCCCTGTGCGATTGCATAATTTGCTCGAGCCGGTAAAGTCTCCAGTCAGAGTTACACGCGGCACTTCGTCTTCTACAGTCAGATTATTTTCAAGGTATTGTCGACTTCGCCAGAATTTAAAGACATTCGTATTATTATTACAGCGTTGAGTTGATGGAAATATTAAATTTTATTTTTTCTCTCTACAGAATATTTCTCGAGGGCGAGTGCGTTGAAACGACCATTAAGAATAATGCCACATTACGAGTCTAAATTCAAAAATCGTGCGTGCGACGCATATACATAGCCTCTCAAGTATCTCTCTAGTCCCCCGATATTTGTCTCGCATCGAATGCCAATGCACGAAAACACGCGTGCACTACCTGAGAAGGGGACGACGAGAGGGTCGAACGAACGAGCGCGTCGCCAGCGCGTCTCGCACCTGCCGTTGACACGAGACGGCCATACTCGGCCTTCTCGCTTTTCATCTTCTCGCGAGTTGTAACGACTTTGTTTTAATTTATCAATCTCATAATTACAACATATCCAAGTATCGGGAAAAAAAATAAAAAAAGATTTGCAAAAAGACAACTGATGGAAAATAAAAATAATAATAAAATATAAAAAGTAAGAAAACGATAAGAGATGTACTTTTTTTAAAAAAATCTGCTGACGAGTCGGCCTTTTTCAACGAAAAAAAAAGACGAAGAGAATGACGACGGCATTGACAATCGAGGAGGTGGCGTGGTTTTCTCACTATCGCATTTCTGCCGAGCGAAGATGAGAACTCGTAGGCGTTTTATAATATCCTTCGCCGGGGCGATTCGCGTCGTTTTTGCAACGCCTATATAGCACACGAATATGCACGGGGTTTAGTATATATACCGGTGCCTATACAGGTAATACAGTCCCGGCAACACGGAACAGGTAAGACGTGGCGTAAGAAAAGCTCTCGGGATACTCGTACGGTTAACTCGGCCATTGAAAACCTGGACCATTATTATGTTTCTCGAAAGTCTCGAGGGAGTCGGGTAAAAAAAATACCGAGCGCGATGCCAACGTGTAAGAAAAATGGAACGCCGTGCAAATACGTGTACGTGTCGAAGCGAGGCGTGTGCTGCCCGGAAATGAGGAAGGGTACTAAAAACTTAAAAGAAATAAACGTGAGATAAGCAAAAACAAATTTTTCGACATTAATAATAAATAAATAAATAAATAAATAAATTTATAAAATATCGATTAATCCCAAGTTGTTTTTTATTTCAAAATTTCTCCAAAATGTTAAACGGAAAAAATCTTTGAAAAATCGTATAAAATACGCATAATTGAATGAACGAGATGTTAGGAATTATCGTTGAAATTTGAAAAAATGACGAGGGAGAGAAGTAGGTCGAATTTTATCGAACGCCCCATACGCGTGTATCTCGGTAACCAACAGGTGTGTGTCCGTGAGTAACCAACGGATAATTACTATCTGGAAATATCCTTATCCTCAACTTCGTGTTCTTTTTTTCCCCCTGCCGTACTTTATTTCCCTCTTTCTTACGCTCGTAGAAACGTACGAGTAGTGTAAGGCAACGATGTATAGAACGCAGAGAGAGGGAGACCCAACGTGGGAGCAATTACCGGAGCAAAGTGTTCTCGTGCCGTATTCCTTTCTCGATCGACCAACGAGGATGAACCAAAAAAAAGAAACGCGGCGTAAGAAGAATACTCCGAGAAATCGGGATATCGTACTGATTATACGAGGAACGTATTAGAAGGCCGAGCTGGTAGTCGAACACGATGTAAATTAGGAAAAGAAGTAGACGAGAGTTAAAAAGCTTTAACGTAGCGCAAAAATAAATGGAATCGAACGAAAATTTAACGATGAAAAAAATTAAATAAAAAAGAAGAAGAAACGAGAGTAAACGAGACGTTAGGAAGACTTTTACCATCCCCGAGACTCTAATATATACGTCGACTTCGGTACATTATTATCGTGGAAAAGAGCACGCTGACTATAGTTAATGTATAGTATTTTTGTTTGTTTTTTTTTCGACGTAGCTAACATATCTATCTTTCATGTAACCGGCTCGTGAAACGAACGTATTGACTCGTTAGTTTGGAGGAAGTCACGAAAGTTTATGTCTAATCATATCATGTTCCGAGAGATGGAAAAGTCGATTAAAGTACCTGTCGTGTGTAATAAGTAGGACGAAATCGTTCTAAAGGTTGAAAGTCAAAAATACGTGCAGACATAATTATGACGATACTCTATCGAATCCAGTGAGAAGATAATGACGAGCACGGAGTGTATCGATTTTCAGTTGATTCGTATATTTATTTTATCGTCTTTGCTATATTTAAAAAAATATTAAATCTTCATTTATTTTGATTATATTTATATTTTAATTTCATCTAATTTTTGTTCTATTTATATATCATTTATATATTTCGTCTATATTATTTTCACATTGTTTCAATATTTTCATTTTATTATCGAGTATTTTTCTTATTTATTTATTTTTTATTTTCTGCCAATTTATTTATATATATATATTAGTCTGATTTTTTCTCGCGGTATCCATTGGAGAACGTTTGAAAGCTCGAACATCTGATATATTTGAAGACAAGTTTAGCACTGCTATTATGATTTTTTTTTAAATAAAATAAAAACAAAAAAAAGGAAACGAGAAATGACGATGGTAAAGCAAACTGTGCAAAGAGTGGCCCAGCGGCATATCGAGAGCCTTGCAATTACGGTAGCGGTATTATAGCTGCGTACACCGTGTCTACCTATACAGTGGATAAGTATTATCCCTTCAAAGAGAGTCTCCTCGAAGCACGAGAATAATTAGGTACACGGTAATGTCGACCACTCGACGACCAAGAGGACGACCCGGTACAAGCCCCCAGGGAAATCCATAGCGACGTTCCTCGTTGTCTCTCGAGTTTGCCAGTTTGCCTGTAAAATCGTCATTCGACCGACGATAATGACGACGGAGTGGTTTATCCCCCCTACCCCTAGCCTACCCTCCTCTCCCACCCTTAATACATTCATTATGCCAATAACGTCGCAAAAATCTTTCTCCCATTAAATCGTCATAACCGCGATCATCACCGCCATAAAAACTCAACGAAAAAGGAAGAAAAAAATCAAAATTACGATAAAAAAAAAGTCTACATTCGATCAATCATAAATTGGGGACGAATAATCGTGATTTCGAGTCGAACGATGAAATTTATTTGAAAGATTTCAAATTTTTCGTTTCACTCGGGCGAGCCGAAGTTTCCGAATTCCGCGTTAGGACGAGAGACTGAAGAGAGTGAATCGCCCCCTTCGGCATGCTCACGAAATCTCCCCCCCCCCCCCTCCCCCCGCCCCAAACGGTGCCTCACACGCGCGATGGGGTCGTCGATGTCGACAGCAGCCTGGCCCTTTTGCGCTCGAGGGGCATCGCGCAGCCCCAACCAAGTTCCGTAATGCCTCGATGTGCCCATGCTTCGGAGTGTCCTGCTTCGTCCTTCCGTTGCAAGGCCCATATTGTGTAGATATATATATATATATATATGTATATATATAATATAGAGGTATTGTACTAACCAACTCAAAAAAATGGGGCACCCCTTTTATACCGGGTAGTTTCTCGTCACGCTTCTTCCTCCCGTCCTTAAGCACGCGTGCACTTATATATGTGTATGTGTGTGTGTGTGTGTATACATATATATGGATGCATATCGAAGGAAACACCTGGCAATCGATAAACCGACGGACCCACGAAGCGTACTTTTCAAACGGACACTTTTCATCCCTCTCGTTGAACGCTGGCTCGAGAGAGACTCGACGAAATTTAACGCGTAGATAAATTTTCTTTTCGCAACACGTTGACGTATTACGCGTTAAATAAATGTTTTGTCGAAATGGTTGTTTCGACATTTATTTTTTCTTTTTTTTTTTAGGACAATTTTTCTTTGTATTTTAATACAATTTTACGAGACAAAATTGGCTCCATTAATCAAATCCTGACGACGATAATTTTGGGGTAAGTACGAGACGCGTTAAAACGCGAGGAAATGTGCGAGGATAGATCGGTCGGTGGGTGATTGGCAATCTCAAAGAGCTCCTGTTACAGCGAGATCGTTCGGTAAATTTAAACGAAGAGAGAAACAAGGAAAAAAGAGAAATGAAAAGAAAAAGAAAAATGAAAAAATTAGCGGTGGTAGTTAAGGCGCGGAGAGAAGCGAGGAGATAGCGAGTCCAAAGCGGTGGGTGATAAACGACGTTGAACAATGAGTCGTTTAATATCTCGGGGGCTAATTGGAACGCGGTCTCGAATACCGCGAAAGGAGACCAAGATGTAGTTCTTCTCGTCCAGTCTCAGTGGTCCGTTGGTAGACTTTACACTCACTCACACATACACAGAGAGAGCAAGACGGTTATCATCGGATCGTTTGGCCAATCAGCTCTATATAGTCCGAAGACGAACGAGAGAGGAGCTCTCGCGGTGCTCGTTCGATAGGATCGCGATCTCTATCCTTTGGTCCATCCTGCTTTCTCCCTCTCTCTCTCTCTCTCTCTCTGTCTCTCTCGGTCTTTATTAATTTATTTCTTATTTTCAAACGAGAACTCGCCTGATATTTACCAGTGAAAGCAAAGAATGCGAGGTCCGGAGACAAGATAGAAATAAAAATGATGAAGAAAATTTCTTATCAGTTTACAACTATCGAATTCATTATGTACGTCTCGCACTCCGATAGGGAAGCGAGTCGAAGATGTGGAAAAACATCACTACGTGTATGTAAATGTGTGTCTATATATATATATAAATTCTTTTAGAGTGGTTTTTTCTTGATTGCTTTGGAATATATATATGTATATCATTTTATTTCAGAAATGAGTTGTCTAGGTAAATAATGAGGCACGAATGACAGAATAGACATTATTTTCAATTAACTATCGGATAAGCTAATTTTATGCAAATTTGTGGATATATTGGGCTGGCCAAAAAGTAATCGCGTTTCTAACGCATGGGAGTGTATATTAATCTAGCACGAAAAAACGCAGTTACTTTTTGGCCAAGCTAATTTTGCATCGCAACATTATTATATATTTTCATTAAACCACCAAGATTCATAAATAATATATGTAGAGAAGAACGACGATGATAGTGACAAGTTTTTCTCATACACCACGAAAAAAAAAAGTGAATTTTCAAAAGTGAGAAAAATTCTTCCCAAACCGAGAAGATGAAGAAACCATATATATATATATCGAAGGAAGGCAGACCGACCGGAAGTTGGGGACTCGTGAAAAAGCTCGAATCTTATACCGGACTTTCACCGAAACCGTAAAATAAGCCACGTTTATTAGGTCATTTGGACGATGAGCGTTTTTACGACAAAAAACAAATTTCTTTTTTTTTCATGAAGACATCTCAAGTAAAAAAAGAGTCAACGGGACTGCAAACAATAAGTGAGTGAAGAGAAAGGAAAAAAGAATATATATATATGTATATATATATATATATTTATTTATTGCGGTTCATGACAGAGAACAGAAGAAAGAACGCAGGAGAGGCCGAGAGATAAGAAAATTTGGGGAACCGGGGCCTTTGTGTTCGCGAACGGATGTGGACATATCGGTACGCGGTGCTCGAGGCATCGGCGTTTACTCGTGACATCGGCGAAGCGTTATATGCGCGTGTATACAGTATGGTTTATCGAAAATTTCGCGCACAAAGCCGAATTGAGAAAGAGAGACGGAGAGGAAGAGAGAAGAGAGGAGACACGCGACGATCTTTTAGACACAGGCGTATAGCTACATATATGTATGTATTGAGAGGCGTGCGGTTAAACAAAAAAAAAGTTCTTTATGCCAAGCGAGAGAAAAGAAAAGGAAGAAAGGCGGAGGAAAAAGATCGTGTGAACTCCTCGCGAGAGATGTACTCGGTAAGACGCGCATGGTGCGTTCCATGCCGATTCGATCATTCCCGGATCTCGTCGATTTTTTTAAAATCGTACGTCGAGCGTTATTATTCACTATTTATAGTTTTCGAATGCTAATACGTTTATTTTTTATCACAATAATTAAATTAAATGAAAAATTGATAAATACTTAATTTAAATGAAAATATTGAATTTAAAAAATTTTAGGAATACGCGAATTTTTCAATGTGTAAGAAAATTAAGAAATTGTCTAGAAGAATATTTTCGAATGAATTGAACGAACGATTGTATTTTTTTTTGAAATTTTGAAGGTTCGGTTATTTTTCTTGAATGTTTTTTACTCGAGAAATTGTAATGATTTATAACTGATTAGAGCGATGATTAGAGATTGTAAATAATTTAAGACGAAGTGTAATTTATGATAGAAAAATGGAATAAACCGGAAAATTAATCATAGAAATGAATTGCAATTGATCGAAATGGTTCATAAGTCTCGCGGTCGAACAAGAGAAACGACTGAGCAAAGAAAGTGGCAACGGCCGGAAAAGAGGTAAGAGAAGAAATGACCTGAAAGAATAAGTCGTCCCGGGAACGGTGACGTCCCGAATCAATAGTGGTGTGGTCAGTTCGATATATCGAAGCGTGAGATACCGCGAGAAGGCACATACGAGCGGATGAAAGTATGAAAAAGTCACCAGAAAAAGAAAGCCGAGAGACGTACGAACACGAAGAGGGACGTGCCCTCGTCGTCGTCGAGTCGTGAGCCTCGCAGCACATGGCCCACAAGGGTCTCTTTGTCCTCTCGGCACTAATGATAAAAGGCATGACATCGTAACGAATACGTCATCGTTTTCATGAAATTCGATAAACAAAAATATTATCGTCTCTAAAAATCGATAAAAATTAAATTTACGATACAAAAAATAATTCTATCTACAAAAATTTCTTTGTTATTGCGCGATGCCACCATTTTTTTTTAAACTGGCCTTCGACCAGGTTTGCTTACTTTTTGGTCTCGAAATTTTGATTGGCGATGATAATTGACTTTTCGTCTTGGTGGACGAAAAAAAAGGGTGATAATTGAGAGATATCAGGAATGGATGGTCCAATCGGACGTCTCTTTTCGTATTTTCCCAACGGGGTGTTAATTTTTCTTGGGGCATAACCACGGTCTCGAGTTAAAACTTTGAATAAACGAAAAGCAACGAGTCTCATTGGTTTCCCACCGTTCTGGGTGTCGACCAACTTTATATATATATATATATATCGTTCCATTGACGGACAAGATGGCTCATCATTTGTGCCGAAGTTAAAGTGTGAAGAGATAAATCATCGAGACTGAATCTACCGTTGTTCGAGAGCCAATTATCGTCATTATGGTAATTTTTCGATCGGCTAGAACGCTCGAGGCACACGTCAAGCTTCGAGCTATATATAACAGACGAGATCTCGATGATTCCGCTCGTAGGTGGTTTTATAATAACAAAGCACTGGCACGTATCGGAACGCCTCGGTTCCGTAACGTATTCGATTTTACGACGCGTGAAGTATATTTTACAATTTATCGCAGTCGATATGTCGAGACGATATTTTTCGCCCTCGCAAAATTATCAAAAATGAAATAAAAAATCTTTTATTTTTAAATCAATAAATTCTCAAAATTGAAAATATAAATCGCTTATTTATCGATCGTTTCTCAAAATTCATATTTTCAGCTATTTCTAAATACTCAAAATGTCACAAAATTAAATACTAAAGATTTCCTTTTAAATCAACAAATTCTCAATACATAAAATATTAATCGATTACTTATCGTTCGTTTGTCAACTTGTATATTTTCATCTAATTTTTAACTACTCAAAATTACCAAAAATTCAATAAGAAACGACGTTTCTTTTTAAATCGATAAATTCGCCATATCAAAAATATTAATCGATTATTATTTATCGATCGTTTGTCAATTCTTTTTATTCTCGTCTAATTTCTTTCTAACTACTGATTTTTCGTGATGCATTTCGCCCCGATCTCCCTCGTTTCTACACAAATACACGCACACACACACGGACAAACCCACACGTGTGTATATATCGAAGAACAAGTACCGCGAGGAGAGGCTCTCGAACGTTTAATGACCCGTTCGATGGGAGAAGCGAGGACGTAGAACGCGAACGAGAAGAGAAGAAACCGAAGAAAACGTTTCCCTCGAGTATTCCATGTCCGTGCGTGGGCGCGACCGGCCGACAATTAAAATACGACGCGAGACGGGCTCATTGTATTATACGCATCGCGCGTGTATTTAAAAATGATTTATCGCGCTTGCTCGACGTGTCAAGCTTACACGACGCACGGGACAACGACGTCATTACATCGGCGAATATTCGACCGGCGACTCGACTACGATTTCATAATTTTCGCGATCGTACGACGTGAGAAAGAGGAATCTCGCGCGTTCCGCCCGTAAAAACGTTTCTAACCGTCGCGGATATAAAAATCATAACGGGAGTATAAAAAAAAACATTAACATATATTTTTATTCCTTTTTTTCTTCTTTTCTTTTTTTCTTTTTTCTTTAAGAGCTAAACTCACTCGTATTTTATTCTCGCGATAAATATGCGATAAATACGGTGATTAATGAACGATCGGCGCAAACTTCACGAACAATGTATATTATTTATACGTTACGGCATTACGTAATCTTTCGATATGCGCAACAGGCGCGAAAATCATAAAAATTCATGTTACAAACTTCGTTACGCTCGTTTTTGCATCGTATTGTGTATCGCGGCTGCGCGATTTTGCTCAAAAATCTTGGATGACTATAAACTACCGTGATTGATGAATCGCATTGTTAACGTTGAAACGAAACGAGAAAGAAGAAATATCGTAAGGAAATAAAATAAAGGATTTTACCGATAATAGGAAATCGATCGAGACGATCGATGATAATAAAAGCGAGTGCGAAATGTAGCCATGTCTTATCGGACGTATATGTAAGTGTATATGTGAACTCTGCAAAACGACGAGATATATATATATATATATGTGTGTGTGTAGCGTCTACATAGTTTCGCTATTCATGATGCGTTTCTTTATGCTCATTACGCGAGTCGATTATCAAGGTCTCCCCTCTCCCTTCTCGTTGTATGAATGAGAAAAAGATAAAGATGAATGATCGTTCATACGGATTATCAATAAATCACGATTGGTCCATCAAACTGCCTTTTAGGCGAACCGATGTACGATCAAAATTCTCGCAATTTACCTCCCCGCGTTTTTTTTATTTATTTTTTTTTTTTTTACAAAATTGCATTATCATAGTTATTTTTATATTAATAATAATAATTAAATAGAATAATTATTATTATTTAAAAAAAAGCATTTAACTAAATGAGAAAATTAAATTTATGGTAAAAATAAAGTTGAAAAAACTACCGCGGTATTATTTGCAATTTGAACTTTGGCTATTTCGCGACCCGGCGGCTATTACAATTAAACGACGAGAAAATAAAAATCTTCGTATATAACCGGTCGAGTTGTACAACTGGTCTTAATAGGCGGTATCGTTTGTCGTCGGCTGCATTTGACTGTATCAATATAATATACCGAATAATATCGATCGAGAGACGATCGTCGATCGGCACCAAGATCGAGTAATACGACCGGTTCGATCGCGGCACTTATGACTCATACGTTAAAACGACCTTCTGTGCTCGAGAGGGAATAAACATATTTCGAGATAATGGGAGCATAAAAGAGGGTAGAGCGAGAGAGAAAGAGAGAGAGAACGCAACTATAGAAAAAGCAAACCGGCGGCTCGACTCGTTCGATTGACTTATCGATTAACCCCGGGATACGAAGGCCACTGCAAACGCCCGGTATCGAACACGTTCAACGGGAGCCTTCTCGTAACGCGATCGTTATGAATTTTATTTTATTTTTTTATTTTACAGCCTTTTTATATTTTTCTAATTTATCGTTTCGTCGAGGAAAATCGGTAAAATCGACTAAAAGATTTCGAGGCGATTGAAATATCGCGACTGCTTCTGTGTGCGTATACCTACTTTGTTCGATACGCCACGATGCTCGCGAGTTTATACGGATCGACGCTCCGATGACTATACACACGTACCTACACCACTATTTAATATCGCCGACTCGAGACTCGAGCAGCGAATAAACGCGATCAAACGATGTAACGCGGATACCGTAAAAACGAGGATTTACCGGCGTTTTCCTTGTACCTACTAATTACACGAAATAAAAATAATAACGTACGTTGAATTAAAAAAAAAAAAACAATTCATTTCGTCCAATGAAATTTTGTAAATTTTATTCGTATGTAAAAAAAATTGAATTTAAATGCGAGGCAATTCGGAGCGTTCGTTAACGCGACAGGCATTTGAAATTAATTTCTAAGAGGTCGCGCTGCGCAATTTTTCTTCGTTCGAAGTTTGTTCCATTCGATGAAAGAATAATTACGACCGCGAACCTCGTGCATTGCGTTGCTCGTTTTCGCGTTGATACGGACGAAATAAAAAAAAATAGACAAAAAATTTCATCATTGGCTCCATCTCCGTCATAAACAAGGCCTCGGCTCAAATTTGCTCATGGGATACGTCGCCAACGTAGCTTCTCACTCGTCAATTACGAAACGAGAACACGCTCTCGAGCGTTTGGCGCGCTCCTCTCTTCTTCTCTCGGAGAGTTTTGCGCGCATCCAGGGGGCTTTACACTCGGCGCATGGGAAGTCCGTTGCACAATTTCCGGAAGAGAGAACTCGCGAAACGCGGACCAGATTTTTAAGATTTCGCGAGAATTTTGCATCGAGCGTTAACGAGGAACGCGACGAAAAAAAAAAAGAAAATTAAATTAAATTAAAGTAAATCTAATTCTTCGAATCGAAGAGCTATCTGTCCCAATTTTTCATTCTTGAATTTATCAATTTCAATTATTTTCAATTTGTAAAAAAAACAATTTTTTCTTTTTTTTCAATTATTTTCGGTAATTTTATCGTCGATTTTTTAATTCTGTCGTTTTGTCTTAGTGTTGGTATTTTTTTTTGTTTTTATTGGTAAATTACAAATTGACATGCCTATGTACTCTGGATTTTCGAGAATCCTCGTGCATATCGCAGCGTGAAAAAGCTTCGTTCCATCGTGCGAGCGTGTAATACGGTGCAACAAGCCGTGTCCGTGCCGAGAGAAGAGGCAAGCATACGTATATATATATATAGACATCACAGACACAGGCTGTACGCTTCCGTGCTCCAGTCACGAGCTTCGTCGGAGCGCGTGAAAAATTAATTAACGCTCATACATAGCCCGCCTCGTGTTCCGCCACGATGAATAACACGTTATGTGTATGTTCCCGAGGAAAAGGAGCTCGCATTTCTTGTAAAGTGCAAGCATCGAAGAGTGAGAGAGAGAGAGTGTGGGAGGGGGGGGGGGGGGGGAGAGAGCGGGAGAGAAAGAAAGAACTCCGATAGAGAATTTCGAGCGTTACATCCGGCCTCGTCAACGCTAAATTATAGTGAATCTTGTCCCATTCTAGAAAGTTTTTAATTGCTGTGATTATAGACAAACGATTATTATTCTTGTTATTCGTAAAAAAAAAAAAAAAAGTAAAATGTTTCGTGTACATCGTTTTGTTAAATTGGTAATAATTATCATTAACCAATAATCTAATTAAAATTCTCGAAACTCCGACGAATAATTAGAGCGAATGAAAATTTTCGAAATTTAATCCTTCGTTTTAATCTCTACCTCGTAACGTAATCAAAGTAAGACATTTTAATTCAAATAAACTTTAACTCGAGTTCGTGTAAAAATCTGAAAATTTTCATATTTTATTCCCCTCGGCAATTAATTAAATACCGGATTAAAAAAATAATTGAAAGAAGTGGAATGCAGACCACGAAATATTTTCATCGAAGGAACAAAAATGTATAAGTCGGTTCGACGAGATAAAATGAACGGAAACAGAAGAAAAAAGAGGAAGGAAAAAGAAAAGTGTCTCGTGTCCGTCGTTGGAGAACCGACGACGCGTTTCGCGGTTGAAGGGCGAGTAGGATCGATGAATCGTTGGGAAGATCGAAAGAGGAAGAGGAAGAGGTAAAAGAAGAAGATGAAGAAGAAGAAGAAGAAGAGGAATAATAATAAAAAAAACGGACGCGAACGAGAGGAATCTGCATTCGCTCGATCGACCACAACGAAGAATCCGCGGATAGATGTCGCTGTGCTCTCTCTCTCTCTCTCTCTCTCTCTCTCTCTCTCTCTCTCTCTCTCTCTCTCTCTCTCTCTCTCTCTCTCTCTCTCTCTCTCTCTCTCTCTCTCCCGCCTGTATCTACGTTCGTATGTGTTCTTTTTTGTTTTGTTTGTCTCATTCGATGTGGGCTCTGTTTGATGTACTTTATAAGGGCCAGAAGAGAAGAATCTACCACGGTCGCCGATGTACGTCTCGTTTTCTGAGTGACGGCACAATCCTCGATCCTTTACTTCGATATCCCTCTCTCGGCGGATATCTCGCCGGGAGACAAGCGAACGGGGCCCGGATCCTCGATAGCTATACCTATAATACGTATATACGTTACGAGAGGGCGCTCCGATCCTCGAGACGAAGACGAAGGATAAGAAACAGGATAAAAGTTTATAAAAGGGAGAAATAAGAGGGAAGAGCAAGAGATCTTCTCTCCGGAAAGACAGGAAGAAAAATAGAGACGGGAAGAGAGAGGAGAGAGTGGGAGAAACGTAGACGAGCGAGTCGAGAAGGAATAAAAAAAAATTTTTACGAAAGAAAGAAAAACGAGGAGTGTTACACATCGTGAGTTTCTGAAAGGCGGTTAATGAGGTCGCTTAAGAACGCATTGTTCTTCGAATAGGCGACTCGCAAATTTTAACCATTTGGCAAATATTGAGAGTTATACTTTTACTTAATAATAGAAAAAAAAAACAAATATTTTTGGAAAGGATCTTGAAATTAATTTCATTAAATAATTTATTTTACCCTTTTAGCTCGTTATAATTCTCAAGCTAATCGAGATTCGAGATTGTAGAGAAGATGCGAGATTTTTGTTCCGAATCGATGTAAACAAATCAACCCTAATTTATCACAATGAAATTCTTAATATCCGAAATGAGAGAATATAAAACGATTAAAATAAAACATAAAAAAAAGGCTCGAGTTTGTCTTTAATTCATTATAATCATATTTGGAATATTTAACGCGAAAGAATATAAAATATATATTATTTTGAAAATATTACGAGATGAAGAACGAATGATGATTAAAGAAAAAAACGAATTAAAGAATAAAAAAAACTAAATCGCGACAATGCTTTGATGCGTCTGTAACAAGAGCGATCCCCATTGCCCCCCGATCTCGGTCGTTTCGATCTTCCCTCGCGGTCTAGCGCACTGCGAGCGAGGAATAGTCGAGGAGCTTCGAGAGACGAGCGAGACACGGTAGAGCCGAGAAGTACAACAAGTGGACAACGTACGAGTCGAGACAACGGACGAATGGATGTAGTATGCGAGCTTCTTCACGAGAAAAGAGCCATGGGATCCCTTAATTATGCGGTTTTACCGAGCTCTAAAGAAAGATCGAGGGGATTTGCGAACGAGCGAGGGAGCGAGAAAGAATCCCGCGAATGGCTTGAGAGAGAAGTCGAGAAGAACGATCGGTGAAAGAAGTCGTGAAGCGGCCGAAGACGCGACGAGAAAGATACATACTCGGTGAAAGACGGACGAAGAGCAAGAGAGAAAGAGAGAAAGAGAGAGAGAGAGAGAGAGAGAAAGCGAGAAAGAGAGAGGAAGAAGAAAAGAGGAATGAGAAATAGTGAGTTTTCTGTGTGTGCTACGGGGTCCGGATGGACGAATGCAAATGTCCGTCACGAGAGTGGTACAGAACGCGGCAGTGAGACGGAGGTCGTTGCATCGAAAGATATTGCCCTTTTAGTTAGCAGATGCCGCGCTGATATATCAAGATATACCGGGGCTTTTTCAACCCGCCGCTCATAACACACCGGTATGCAACTCTCGCCATTTTACTTAGCGGGATATGATGGCTCGAGCGCCCGGCGTTCGCTGCACCCAACTCTCGTAGACCCAAATGGACCGGAAATCGGCGTAAAACACGTATCGACTAACGGTTGTACGCGCTAACGGCCTGTGAATCGAACAGAGTCGAATATTATCATCGAATTTCATCTCAAAAATACATTCATCGGTATTTAATTCCAAGAGAACGTGATTATTGAATCTTTCTTCGACTTACATTTGAAAAGGGCGATTATTAAAAAGGCGTTTTTAAAAATTCTATCGTTAAAAATCAATTACCGAAATAATGCAAATAATTCGATAATTATTTATCTTTTTATTAGATATGAAACAAGTAATGATTCTTTGGTCAATCCGAGACGTAAGAAAATTCGTCGGAAAAAAATTCCCTTGGATTTCGTCGAACGAAGAATCTCGAAACGAAAACGAAAAACGGAAAAGCAACGTTTGTTGAGGATAATCGATAGGAAAATAGTTGAATGTTTGATAGGGAGAAGTGCAGCTGGCGCGGTCTGATAACCGAGGTCCCCGTGTGAAAGCCAAAACAACGCCTGGTGCGATACGCGCGGCGCAATCGCCGAGGAGAGGATCGGTTTCTAAGGAGAGAAGAGAAAGCCTGAGAACGTAAGTGAGCGAGCCAGCGAGCCAGCGAGCTCGCCATTCTCGTCGAGGACTGTGTGGTAGCGATAGTAGGGGGTAAGCAGAAGGAGAACGAGGAGGCTATCCACGGGTGCCGCATCGGTGTCTCTATGAGCCGTTTGCGCTCTCCTTCTATTTCCTTTTTTTGCTCGCTCGCTCTCGCTCATCTGGGACGTACACGGCGAGAGCAGGAGCGGCTACCACACATAACCTCGACTCGCCGTGACTCTGGCACGCGTGTATGTGCCCCTCTCTCTCTCTCTCTCTCTCTCTCTTTATATATATATATATATAGATATATAGTCGTCAGCAAATCCAGGCTACATGGCATACAGTATGCAGAATATAATGGTATACGATATATATATATATATGTGTGTGTGTATGTAGGTATGGAATGAAATGGAATAAAAAAAATGGAAAGGGATAACCGGTGTGATTCACACAACGTCTGAGAGGCGAGACCGTGTCTATGAGACTGCGCTAGAAGAAGCTGGAGAGCCGGCGCTCTGTGAATTAAAGCTCTGAACTATTACCCCCTCCCCACTCTCTCTCCCGTGAGCTTCTATCATCGCCATTTGTATATCCTGTTGGCTACAGTTGCAAATATCACGTATGAGCGACAGCGAACCGTTTAACTCGTCTCTTTTCTGATCTAATTTTCTTGTATTTTTATCCGTTTGTTTTTTTTTTACTTACATTCTTGTTTTGTATTTTTTTTCATGATTTTCAAAGTAATGGGAAGAATTTTGGTAATTATTTATTAATGACGGGGAATAGCTGTTTGCGCATTGCAGCGAGTTGACGAAAATATAATTTTGATTGTTTCGTATATCGTTACAATTTGTGTATTTATATATATATATAGTAAATGCATCAACAACGTTGAAACGGAATTGCTCGCACCTGGATGAGAGCGAAGTATTACGTCACGTTTTGCCCTCGAGGTCGCAGAGATCGTCTCTCTCGTTTCATATATCGAAATCAGGATTTTAAATGAATGTACACATACGAATGTATACGCGCGATATGATGAACGGATAATAATTAACAAAAATGACGTGCATCCTTATGCATCGCAATGTACGTCGGGTCAGAAAATAATTCGGAGAATTTAAGGGAAAAAATCTTGAAAAAAATCCCTGCCGTATATTTTTTTCGTTGCGAACGGGAGGAAGAGAAAAAGAAGAAAAAAAAAGGGAAAATATCGTCGCGCGTATGTTACGAGAAATACGATGCTCCGAACTGTCGGGTTTGAGCTCGCATAACGAGAGGGAAGACTGGCTTCCTGGAAAGCGGGGTTGGGCACCTGTCCATCAGTGTTTGTCAACCTTCGCGATATCGTACCGATTCTTCAACGTTTAGCGTGAGAACCACTGTGGACGAGACGACGAAACGCGAACCACGTGTGGCGATCAGGACGGAGACGCTGTCAAGGACCCGCAGGAACGTACATATTTAACTGGCTTTACCGGCAAATAAATTTACCAACGAAAGCAAGATTCCTGATTTTTCTACGAATTAAAAAACATTTTCTCGTCGTTCGATCATTTTTGTTTTGTTTTACAGAAATAAAATGAATATAGTGACGTAATGTTTGGATAAATATTTATCCGACCTGAGGATATTTAATGTTATTCGTAAAATTGTTCATACGCATAAATGTCTTACTATGAAATTGAAAGGATTAAAAGAGAACGAAAGCGCGACGTTTTATTTGTTTGATGTAAGGCCGTCGTTTCAGCGAAGGGACGAGTATACACACGCACACACAAACAGAGAGCAAACGCGGGGCAAATCGTGGGTCAGATGTTTTTCGAACGGTTAGTAACGCGTGAAACGGCGCAGCAATGTCGGGCGTACGACACGGAATACTAATGCAACGTCTCGGTGATTCGTTTTTGCAACTACGCGGACGAACGAAATTCGTACATTTCATCGAATTTTCTTTGATAATTTTTCGTCTGTCAAGACGCGACATTCGAGAAGACAAAAATCACGAGATACGGATAGAATTGGAGCAAACGGCAACGAGCCGGGGAGAGTAAAAGTCGTGCGAATGCGCCGGCGCCTGGCGTCTCGCACAAACCTGTTGCCTAGCAGCAAAGATGCACAGGGCCGGTTCTCTCGCGTCGAGAGTTTTCTCACTCTCATCTCCGAAGAATGCTGAGGTGGTTTCTTATTTCTTACAGGACATTGAGAGAAAGAAACGATCGTCGTGCGTAAACAAAATAGAGATCGAACGCGAACGAAAACTCACCGTTGACGGTCTGCAGGCCAGCGACGAGGATCACCAATGGAACGAGGACGACGGCAGCTGCTGGATAATCCAAATATCGCAGTGGCCTCAGCATCTTGCCGTCGTTTTCCTTTTCTTCGTTATCTTAAATCCAAGTGGCACAGAGAACGAAACAAAATATATTCGCGCACACATCAGACTTCGCGCACACCGCGACAATGCACTAGCCGCCGATTCGTCATTTGGATAAATTTTATCTGCCAAATTCCCGATTGAAATCACATTCGTATTTACTTATATGTATATATAAATATGTACGCACATATATATATGTATATATACGTATATTAACACAAATGTAATCCTTCGCGAAAAGAGCCCCCCTCCCGAAAGCACCCGCGACTTTTGTTTTTATTTTTATAATAAACTATTACGCACGTTATTTAATGAACTATTATATCACTAGTCACTCGATTATCCGTAATAAACTCGCGCACGCAGTGTTTACATTCGTACGGAACGTTGTTAAGCGTGGTGGAGAGAAAAAGTCATGAGGGACCCTTATACGAACACGACCGCGTACGAAACACTTCTGGAGTTCTATTGTTCGCTTAACGCGCTGAAAGTAGTTCCCTCGATGCGCGCGCACCTGCCTCTCCGCGGGCCTCCTGTATTACTACGCGCGGCAAGATGGCGTCGAGCCGTGCGAACGTTGTACAGGGTGTCTGCGACGAGAGTTCTTGGGGGCACGTTGCGTTCTACGGCCAGCTGTTTTTCATCCCCTCCACTTTTGACGAGGGTTGCATTCTCGTAATGCGTATAACGATATACTCGAATATTATGGAGTTGTTACCGACTTAACACGAGGGTTCCGTTCATACCGACTATTTCACATACCACGGATACTATGAATTTACGTTTACTCACTGTTACTTTATGCTTTAATTATGAAATGCTTGTGTTCGAATGTAGGCATGACGAAGATAAATTCAACAAAAAAGATGCCTTGTTTAAAAGGGCCTTGTCACAAATACGATTTTAATGCCGGTGCTTTCATTTTTTTTAATATATTTCGGAGTTAATATTCACTTCTGCCTTTGCAAAATTCCAAAGTTGCTCACCCAACAGCGGAATGAGAAAGTAAATGTTAAATCAAGGTTTCGCATGATGGGTAGTAAAACTTATCTGATTTCACCCTCGCTTGATGAATTGACACACCATTATCAGATATAAAGAAAAATTGAAGAATACTACGTATACTTGATTACTCAACAATTCGGTCGAGTATGAATAAAGCCGAATCACCAAATATTTAAGGGAACTATCAGCAACGCAAAGGAAATTTTCGCGCGTCCCTCGAGGAGCGCGTACCGACACGTCTATCCCCTCCACGGTCTCGCAGCACGACTGACTCGAGATACTACTGCTGGCCGTATCGTCACTCTCAAAAGTATCAACGCGCGTAAAACAAAAACTATTTTTCAAACTTTTGCTAATAGCTGTCTACAAAGTATTCGTTTGCTTTAATAAATTTTGTTATTAACATACAAAGATTAATAATCATTAATTAACTCAGTTTCATTAAAATATTCAAAAGATAAATGTTATTCGGATTTTTTCAACACAAATCCTCAATGATAATCAGATTTTTATTCTCCATAGCTCACTATTCGTGTCACAAGACCCGCTATAAATTCCGTGAAAAAAATTATGATTGATTCTGCCCTCACTATACGTTCATTACAAATCATAGGCAAATGTACATAACCCATCCAATCAATGTGCCCTTGACATACGATTACGCTGTAACGTTTGATTTTTTTTCCATATTCGATGGCCCAGCATACTAATGATGATAGCGAGCGTTCTTGATCCAGATTCAAAAAGTAATAGATGCCCCGAAGACAAAAAATACCCTTAACGATCACAGATACCATCATGCATTCTTTTTGATTGATGCTTTTTCATTAATTTCCCATGAGCTTTTTTGCCACCTCCCATTTGCAGCTCACGTACAGACGTCGGGAGTTGCACAAGCCTGGCGGCGTGCGAACGCCTATAAGCCAGCTAGCTATACATATATATACCCTATAGTGATTTAATTGTATATATATATATACCCTATAGTGATTTAATTGTCTCGCTAATAAACGCATTAATTAGACCGCGCGCCTCTACAAAGGGAGCCCAAGACTCGCATGAAGATTTTTTTTCTCCTCACAAATGCAATATACACGTATAGCTCATCGCACCGGGCAAACTTTTACAGACAACATCGAACAACGAGCACTTTCCACATACCCTCGTATTATTTATTCATGAATCCCGGAGAGATTCTCTCGTTGGCGAGGAATTATTATAACGTGCGAGACTCTCGACTGGAGCTCGCTAAGATCGGCGCTTCCGGCGATTTCTTTCGTGCTGCAATGTTGATACCAAATGGGGATGAACGAAGTGCATTGAGAATTGGAACAAAATCGGTGACTCGTTCGTATCCACAGCGTTTATGGTCAATACATTCCATCCACTATTCCACCTGAAAAGATATTCATCGTTAGACTTTCTTCTTGGCATAGACGACAAAACAAATAATTGGACGTTCGTACTATTAAATTAAATTTATGCTTTAATTACGAAATACCTCCATTCGAAAGTAGACGTAATCTAACGAATCGATGTTTTCTTCGATATCCTTTAGGGTTGCTATATTATTGAATGATTTCTGTTTCTTTGAGAATAAGTGGGTAGAACGAGAGCTAATTAATGAAACAAAAATTTCATAATTTTGTTTTATAAACTTTTACGTTGAAACACAATTATCGAGATCTTTGTCATACTTCGCATCTCCTCGAGCATTATCTTCTCTTTCTCTTATACAGTATGAAATAATTATTACAAATTCGCGCATCAATCCTCGAGAACATCATTGGAACGATTTGTAAAATATATATATAGCCTCGAGATACATATTGCTTTCAACGGCTGCTTCTTGCTAATTCTCGTGCCCCTCGCTGCGGTTACTTTAATTTATCTCTTACCATCTCTTTCTCTGCATCTCGTTCCGTCTCTTTCCCACTCAGTCCTTCTCGTTGGCTGATTGCGGCTAACGCGAAATTCATCGGCTCCGTACACGCGCGTTCTTTCGTATTCGGTCCAATGCCCCGTCGCGCTAACGAATACAAATGCAGAATTATAATTCGGTGTATGCTCCTCCGTTCGTCGTTCAGTAGCATGATCTTGGCGTTCGTTCGTGTTTGCGTATACGTATACACATGGAATATGCATATAGGTATGGGCCGCTCCATCCCAAATTGGTAAAAGTCTAGAAGAAAAAATTAATTATTAAATCGTCAAATTCGTACGTATAATATTTTGAGACGACTACTCTGAGCTATGATTTTTTTTCATGATGTTCACCGATCATAGTTCTTAAGGCATAGGTATTAAGGCCGGATCTTTATATGACTGTCAGAAAAATAAGACTTTTTCATCAATTTTTCTAATTCACGTAATAATTTTAAAGATGTGTTATTCCACATACATTAAATTAGATTCAAGTAAATCTTTATTGAAGAAGAAATAATAGTTGGAGTACAATAAATATGGCCACGTTTCGAAATAAAAAGTAATATTTTCGGTTAAAATATTTCCATTCGTGGAATAGTCATTTTCAAAGAAAACGGCTACGGTCAACGATAGCTATTATAATTACAAAACATTTCGTAAAAAAACTTTACATATCAGACTATAGTTGCTCGAGTTATCGTTAGCACCTGTTCGAAAAACGTGATTTCGAGCAAAAATTTATTGTACTTCGACTATTGTTTTTTTGTTCAATACAAATTTACATGAATCTACTTTAATGTATGTTGAATAACATATATTTAATTAAGCCCAAAAAATCATTAAGTAAATTTATCAAACTCATTCAATAAAATGGGGTCCTACCTTAAAAAATTCAAAGATTTATAAGAGAAACACAAATAACAAAATGTTTTTAAAAAAAACAGTGTTTACTTCAATTACCTAGAGAAGAGATAAAAAAGTATCAAAGTCCAGTAAAAAACAGACGGACGTTGATCGATCAAGGATGAAACGCCCCATATATACGTACAATGTACATTTAATGCGTGTATCCTGCTCTTGCCATCGTGAGCCACGCGTACAATGTGGCTAACGCGAACCATGAGATACAGAAGCTTTCCTCGACTGCTGGCTGGTTAACGCTCTCCCGCTTAATAATCGTTTGAGTCATTAGCCCCAGGGCGTTGATGAAGCTGTTAAAATTATCATAGAAAAACAAACGACAATGATCACATAGAAGCGGCTCTTCCCTATTCGAGTAATTAATGTCTTCGTCATAGTTCATTCTACAAATAAATAAGTAGAATTTTGTTGCGTGACCGAATTGCGAAGGAACGTGAGATAAAAGAAAAATCTAACAAATGTCCTATGTCCTTTTGAAATTAGTTTGAAATTGAAAATCATATCTACCCATCTTAGAGTAGAGGGCCAACCTTTTCCAAAGTTCGCGTTGTTTGTAAAATTATCGAAGTAAAGGCCTGCAGCTCCATCGGGATGCTGTCTGCACACGTGCCACTTCCCTTGAATCATAAAAAAAAGTACATTACAATATCTTCAAGTACGAGTTGCTCGGGACAACGTGGACTTCGTTTAATCGATATCGAGAACTCAAGACACTCGCTCGTACGGACTGGTAAATAAGAAGCATGGCCGACCCTTTAGTACCAACGACACAAGAGAGTAAACTTAGTGCACTCAACAAGAAGATCATCGAGATCAAGAAGAAGATCCAGCTATCGGGTAAGCGAGAAACGTATCTTCCATATTACTACTCGACTGCTGTAGGCCAGTATTTGCCGTGTTACACACAGTCGATGTTAGCATTCGTGATACGTGACTGTATATCTCGAAGAACCGACCAAGATTCCTATCGACGGTATTATAGTCGCGAGGCAAAGACCCAGAAGAAGATCGGGAGACGAGTAGGCGCGCAAGTATAACCGGTACATATATCTATCTATCTCCTGTTCCACCACTCGAGATCCTCGGCTTCACTTCGAACCTCGTGTTGTACCCACCGGTGTCCTTAGTGTACGCACACAAAGTAGAATTGCACACTCTAGCGAACGTTGACGGAAAGAAAGAAAGAAATTCTCTCGAAGAAGCTCCAAGTCCCTGACGAACGTGGAAATAACTCGCCCGGCAGTTAGCGAATGACGGGCCTCGGCTAATAAACTTTTATTAGTTGCAGTTTCATGAAAAAGTCATCCTTTTATGTTTCTTTTTCACGGGTTTATATCTCTCGATTGATCTCGAGAAAACCGGAAGGTTCTTGCACTCCAGACGCGTAGGCGCTCTCTCACAACCGGTAACACTCGTTTTTATCCTCTTTCCTATCTTGTATCACTCTTCTTATCGAGAGTCAGGATCAAACTGTATGGAAGCATCATTCACGTCGACGTGACGCTTTTGTTTTCTTGGAAATGTCGTACCTGCAAATACAAATGATACAAATTTATCAAGAGAACTCTGATGAGAAAAGTAAATGAAAAACGACGAATAAATTAAAGATTCGAATGTTACCGGGTAGGATCGACCGAAGACAACAATGTTAACAATTTTTTCCCCTTCGATTCGCCAATTATTATTGGAGCCTTTTTTCCGTCTTAGAATTCGAGCGAAGCCCGTGCAGCTGTAAATCCAACACGTGCACATTCGAACGAAGTGTCTTAAATTGCTGCAGTCGCTATAAATATATCCACGCTTCTGTTGTATCTTCGTTATAATAAGCATTGCGCGAGGTACGACGTTAATTGCTCTCATCAAGCACTCGGACGATTCTCTCGTGGTTTTGTTTCTTTTCATCAGCTCGGAGCACAAGCCAAGAACATAAGCTCATCCGCACTTGCTCCCAACTATCTCGAGTCTCTTTTCTCGCTCGCTTCATCTCGTTTTCTCGTCTCTCGTCTTCCTATCTCTCGTTTATCTTCATCTCCTCTGGTCTCTCTCTCTCTCTCTTTCTGTCTCGTACTCGAGGAACCGCGATATACAAAAGTGCCTCTGAAGGAACCATTTATTTTTTTTCTTCATCTCTCGTATACGTCTCCTTTCGACGTATTCACAATGGTACACTCCAGTAGAAGCGCCCGCAAACGAGTGAATGAGTCGCCAATTCAGCTGTCGACTATGGACGAATGCCGTAGGGTCAAGTTTTACGATTCCACGAATAAGTACTCAGCGAGATATCCCAACGATGCCGAGACTGCTGCGAGCAACCGTTGACACTGATGCACTCGATGCATTCATGAAAAAAAAACGGAATAAGCACAGTCGGTTACTTGGAAATTCAATCAATTTTGCGGTCTTGAAATAAATATGAAAATTGCAACATACAATCATTGAGTTTTTCATTAATTATTGCGTCAGCCAAAAATTACGATTACAATTACTAATGAAGACGAAGAAATAATAGTTGCTAAGATTTATAGGATTTCAAGGATCGTAGCTCCATGATATTTTTTGTCAATGAAGAGGGATCTAAGAAAAAAAGCTGTGCGAGTAAAGAAACGCGATAGATAGAAAAAAAAATAGAATATCATACATCCGGACGTAAAATCTAGTCGTCATTTTAATAAGCGTAATGCGAGGTTGAGGAACGAGGGATAATTGAACGGTCTATTGCTGCTAGTCGTTTTATAGCGACTAACTACTAACTACCGTGTCATACATCCGACACCAAGGGAGTTGAAGTCGCGGAACAGGATAATTTTACCAACGAGGAGACGGCCAGACGCGAATGAATGAGTCGAGGAGCCTGATCGTCTTGAGTATAATAAATGAGTCACGAGTTTTTCACGTAAACATCCCACTTGATCATAAATCCCGTACTTCATGCGCGTCTTGTTTGTTGTTTTCGTGTTGACAGAGGGACAAAGGAAAGCTAATTTCGAAGAATGCGATGCCAAGAAACGGGAGAGCTGCGACAAGATCTCTAATCTCAAGAAAGATGTCAAAATTCTTCAAGTCAAATTCGCCAAAGCTAAGAATGTGATTAATTTCATTCGTTTCTGATCTAAGCTCGATCGATTCGATTTACGAGATCGGTTAGATTCGTGTGGATTAAAATAATGTTGTTCCTTTGAAGAACGAGGATGCTGCGGATAGAGTCGCTCAAACCAGCCGTAATTCTTCGGCCTGCGTTCGTAAACGAGGTCTGGAAGAGGCAATCGGAAGAGTCGACGAGGACAATATTCGGTTGCGAAAGAAACTTGACCTCGTCAAGTATCAGAGCGACAAGGTAGAGTCGCGCGTTTGTTCGATTCAAATTCCTGAAATCTTCGTTGATCAGCAAATAAAAACGTCCATCGTGAAATTTGCAGCAACAGGGAAGGCTGACCACTCTGCTGGAGGAATACGAGGAACTCGTTAATGGACGAATGAAGAAAATCGTTGAAAAAAAATTGGAACACCCATTGAAAAAGGTTCACCAGCTACGTAAGATTCTGTAACAAATATAATCAATTATCCATACAAATATCATGTAAAAATTTATTTAATTTACTCTTTCTCTCGTAATAGAAAATCGTTAGTCTCGAGAATCAGTTGCATCGCGTGAGCGTGATGCAGATGGAGGCTGACACGGTTCGAAAAAAATACAGATCCGTTAGATCGAGCCTGAAAGCTGACGCTGCGTTCTACGTATCATCTTTGAGGAGTCTCGAAACTAGTATTAGGGAACAAGAGACCGAGATCAAACAATTGCAGGCAAGCTAACGCGTTCTTTTACTGTATAATCGGAGGAACGAAAAACGTAATTAAACACTTTTTTTTATAACTTTTTTTTAAACTCAGGACGTTAAAGAAGAGGCGATAGAGTTGCGAGACACGACGAAAGAGACCCTGACGAAGCAGGAGATCGATGCTATGAACACGAGCAAAGCTCGTGACTTCGTGATATTGGATTATCGACAAAGGGTCGAGGACAGAAAGCTCGAGCTCGAGCGTCTCGAGAGAATGATATTTCCGGCTACTCGTCAGCTTCCGCGGGACGATTTCGAGGCTAACGGTGAAACCATGACGGCGAGCAACGTTGAAAACCGCGATATGCCCAAGGACGAGGTCACGCGGCTCGAGGAGTATTTCGCTAAACTGCGCGCCGCGACTGGCGTGACCAGGACCGAGGATGTACTCGACCGGTTTTTGGGCCAACGCGCTACCAAGGAGAAGCTCCAGAGGATGCGCACCGTCACGGAGGAGGAGAAAATGACTTTGGAGAAAAGAAGGCAGCAGCTGACAGCGGAGATCGAGTCTCAAAAGTTTTCTGAAACGAAAGATGCGGATCAGTTAATAAAACTTAATTATCTTTCTATTTTTGTATTAATTAACGTCACAGATATCAGAGGGAATTGATTCAATGCCCAATGAACTTCCAGAGATTGGTTTTCTATAAATTGTCGATAAATATAAGATTTAAAGTGGCTAATAATTTGTTCATTAATGGATTTCAGAAATGCCGAAGAGCTCGAAAAGCTAAATTACCTTATAGGCGAGGAATTGCAACGTCAGACTAAGGCCGTGAACGAGAAACAACGAATTCAGGAAACATTGAACGAGATCACCCGAACTCTATGGAAATTTTTCGACGTACTCGGGGTAAGTTGAAAGAAAAAGAAGAATTGCGAAATGTTCGACAAATTCTTTTCTCAGGTTCTCGAAACGAGTACATCCGCTTTTCGACGAAATCTCCTCGACAGGTATACGAAAAGCTATATCATCGGTAATTATATCTATGCCGTTCTATGGAACTGTCTCGAGAAACAGCAAAAATCGAAACCGACGAAACTTACGTAATTAAAGAGTCCAGGCAGTCAGCAGACAAAATCTTTGTGTCCAATGAGTTGAAAAAAAAATAAATTCTCCGACGTTTCGAGCCCGGGTGTGATTCACGCTCTCGATCTTTCGCGCACAGCCGCGAGCGACGACCGTCATTATATCCTTCCACTGCCCCGAGCCCCAACTGGACCGAAGGGTGCAATTAAATTTGGCGAGCGCACAGATCGGCGATGATTTTCGCTCGAAACTCTTTCTGCGGTGTAGCCAAACACCCTCGCAACAGTTTTCATGGAATTCGCGAGACCACCGGAAACCGACGAGTCTCCGTGTAAAGACGAATATGTTGACTGCAAAGCGTAGAAAAAAAATACTTTTTTACAAAATAACCTTCATGAGAGAGCATCTGGTTTACGAGGCCATTTCTTGGCCTCGTATTGCTTTACTTAAACTTTGTAGATTCACGGCCGTCCATGCTTTGTAGATTCGAATTGTACGTTGTACGAACAGACACGTTATCGAACGCGCGTTTTCATGACACGCTCTGAAACCAACGATTCATTGTTTCATCAAAAAAGATTTCTATGCAGCCCTGAGTAAGGTACATTGAATGTAACAGGTTGCTACGTGAGCTCGCACATCTCGATGGATTTTTCAAGATAGCCCTTAACTGTAATTCTCACCTTCGTACGATGTGGCGAGCCACAGCTATGGCTATGGATGAATGTGATGCTGAATCGTGACTAGCACTGGTTCCTGATGCATTAGCACCTTCTCCGATGCTACTGGCGACTATCGAAAGTAAACATTGTCGGAAAACAGTGAGAGTATTCGGTTCCATTGATCATCGAATTCTCATGTCCTAACGATACTGCATTTGAGTCGTTCCCACGAACGAACCACGAAACTTTTCATCCTGTAGCTGTTTTTCGTCAGAAAATAGTTACAAAAGTCATTACTGAGAATGTTTATAGACTTTAGCTGTACCCGGTTTTAGAGTTTGAGACTTTTTTTTTGTTGCAGGATATGAATAATTCCATAGTACCGGTGGACTCGGATCATGTGGAGAATCCTCAAAATCTATTGGAACTACTGGAGGAAAAGATGAAAAAATGTATTGAATTAATGGGCGGACCAGAAAAATATAATGAATTGATGGAGCAAGTAATCTTTGATAAGGTAAGATACCAGGAATTTTGTATGTTGAAACAATGGTTGGACGCAGCGATGGAAACAACTGCATTACGATATCACAGTCCATTAGCACATACGATAACTTTCATAACGGAGCCACCTGAAAAATACATTGACCCGTACTTTCTGGATCTGAGATCCCTGTCTCCCCGGTTGATGTAAATTTGTAATATACTTACAAGTTGGGAAAAACTTGTAAAAAGTCAATTGCGCTAGTTGGACAAAATTTCCTATCGTCAGGAAAATAATGATTCCATGATTTTGACAATACCCAAAGTAACTTCCTGCTCAGTATGTAAAAACTTTTGTTATTACTTCACCCGTTATTTTTGTAAATTATTGAATGGTAAAAATTATCATTTTCAAGTTACTTGGAAAGTGCTTAGGGATGATTGAGCCGAGTTTCCTTTAAAGAATCTAAGTCTTCCGTGACGTTTTCAGTTTGACAATTTATCGATCGACTCGAAATCTGATAACGAAAAAGTCATACATACGGACGACCGACCCCTATTTCCCCACTTTCCGGGAGTGACAACACCGGCGGCTCAAGCCCAAATTTCTGAGGATGAAGAAGAAGTTCCTACGAGAAGTGTGCTCAAGAGACAAGCCCAACTGCTCGTCGACACGAAGAGTCGTCGAAAAGGGTTCAACTTTCGCCGATAATAATATGCCGATTTGGATCTAGCTGTCTGACGGCACGACGTTAACCTGTAAATATAATAAAAACAATCTTTGTCATTCTTCCCAGAAGTATTTGCGTCCAATAATTGTAACTTGTTATAAGGTAGTTGTTAAAGAGAATGTTGAGATTAAGGTTGCGTTTGCAAGCATTTTATAAAGCATAAACAATCTGAGATACGAAAAGTTATAGTTCTATTAGAAATAACTTTGTCTTTTTGAAGGATTGAAAAACAATGTTTTTGAATATTCCAATACGTGCGACTAAATCGTCCGTGTCGCGCCATCTTGCGGCGGCGGACGGAAGAATTAAGCGACAGATTGTCTTCGAAAGTCATACCGACTATAATGCTCTCCGCATCAAGCTCTCTAATATCGACACTTGTTAACAATTCTAACTTGGCAATAATACAATTTTTTATAATTAAAAACATTGCCGAGGATCGATTTCTCTAAGCATGATTTAAAATTTACGAAATATTTCTACACAATTGAAAAAAAATGATAAGCAACTTTGCTCTCGAATAGATCTCTATAAATCAGCTGTAGGTTGTAGTCGATCAGACAGTACAATCTCACAGCTGTAGCAACTCGACACCAACCTCGTTTATTCTCACCACCATGACGAATAATAATCTCAATTTAAAATACATATAATTCACTAATGAATCCGGATCGACAGGGTATACACGAGTAACACCTACCGAATGTGCTTCGCCGTTGTTGTATATTATCTTATGCGTCAGTTTATTCATCGCATCTCGTCATCTTCGTTCCTATCGTGAGGTAGTGACTGGCTTTTTGACAGTTCGCACAAGAGAGAAACTAGACAACGAAACACGACGTATCATCGAACAAAACGTGACTCAATCTTGACTCTCTTCGCTTTAAAAAACTATATACATGCATGGGTACGAACTGAATCCTCAATTTTGACGTTCGGTGCACGATTTACCAGTATGAAAATTTTTTGCACGTGTGTCATTGAAAAACCGTGAAACTGAGGATTTTCAGAGGACGTTAAAACAATGGGGTCTGAGGACGATATCTCCTGGTATCATGGCAACCTTTCACGCGAGGGTGCTGAGAATCTGTTAAATTCTGGTAAGCAATATTATTACATAAATTTAGTTTGTTTCTCTCTCCCATTGTCAGTAAGTATCGTCATTTTCGATATTCAGTGATTCGATCGTCAATTGACCTAAAACACTGGTAATACGACAATGTAATGCCTTAATAATTATTTTAGACGAACACGAAGATGGCACTTTCCTTGTGCGAGAAAGCAGTACATCTTCAGGGGACTATGTATTATCGGTCCTGTACAATGGGGAAGTTATTCATTATCAAATAAGGAAACATGGAGAGGATGCTTTTTTCTCCATCGGTACGAAAATCTCTTTGTTTCTTTCCTATTCTTAAGTCCTTAAATGAAGTGTTCATTTCAGTCAGCGTGTACGAGGATACCATAATAACTATATACGGAACAAGTAATTTTGTTTTGTTTCTTTGCAGATGATGAGACAACGATACACGGGCTCGACACTCTCATAGAGTACTATCAGGAAGACAATCACAGTCTCGAGATCAAATTGACAAATCCTTGCAGAGGTATCTCGCCGCCTCACGACACTAGACGTCATGGACGAACAAATTTGTTGCACAGAGCCACCATACAGGGAAATTATACCATTGTATCGGAATTGCTCAAGTGTGGATATAGAAGTCTCGAAGCAAAGAATCAGTTAGGTCAGACGGCGGTACATTTGGCGGCTAAAGACGGTGCCGATGAGATTCTCAAGAAGTTAATACAGAATAAGGCAAGCGTGAATTGTCGAGATTCCGCTGGTTACACTCCTCTGCACGTAAGTCATCACCGATAATTATTTTAATGGTGAACAGCGGGATAAGTTTAGATGACAAAACGACATTATTGAAACTAGAAAATTATCCGCACCCTTCATAGCTTCGTTTCGTCAGGCATTGTTAGATATAATTGATTATACTCGAAAGATTGTGTTTCAAAGCAGCTTATAGGATCTGAAATACTACAAAAAAGGCCCAGGTAAATCACAATAATAACAATCTCATAGTGAAAATGTCCATTAGGTTTTCTTGAAATTAAACATTGGTGTTTAGCGAGGCTTGTTCATGAATTTAATTTACAATCATTTTTGACGTTAGATGCAACAAAGTTCCATATAATCTACGTTTTTAAAAACTAATTTGTAACACAATCCCAAGTTTACAGTGTATTAACGATTGTCTTTCAGTACGCATGCCAAAGTAACTTGCCAAACACGGTGAGAATTCTCATCAATGGAGGAGCCAATGTGCAGGCGAGACACACGGAAACCGGTAGGTCAAAGTTCTGTAGAAAATATTTATTCGCCGGACGTACTCGAGGAACGGGATCAATAAGTACATTTCACGAGCTTTAAGTCATTTCTAAGAAAATATTATTTTTATTTTTCTATTTTACAGGTATGGTACCGTTGCACGAGGCAGCAAGCGCTGGTCATCGAGACGTCGTACAAGTTTTGCTGTCTATGAATGCACCAGTAAAGCCGAGAACACTTGCAGATGACGTTCCGGCAGATCTTGCAAGACGAAATGGTCATTTGGATTGCGTTCAACTTTTACGTGAGTTTGTGAATTTTCGTCTATTGACCCTGCCGCATCTTATCCTCTTGTACTGATTCCTTCATTATTATCGCACTACCTTTGACAATTTTGATAACGCATAGTAGAGTACACGAAAAAGGTGCGAGTCGAAAACAGCTTATCATTTTCCCTCCATCTTCCTGTGTTGGCAAAACTTTCTCCATGGGGAAGTAAAACGTGAGGAAGATGCTTTCTCTCAGGTTTCAAGTACCGCAGATTATGAGAAAGCAGTGCACAAATTTCAATTCTTACTTTTTTGTACAGGGAATTACGAAAGTCCGACACCGAAAGAAAAGCGAATAGATTGGTATCATGGCACTCTGGATCGACAAGAAGCCATAGCTCTTCTTCACAAGCACGGTGATCGCGATGGTTCCTTTCTCGTTCGATTTAGCGATCGCCGAGGCGGAACGTACGTTCTCACTGTTATGTATTATCATCAAGACTATCATTTCCAGATAAAGAAAAAGGTCAGTAAGAATGATCGCTCTAACGATGCGCTGAATGAATTTGTTTCTCAATAAAATTCTCTTGATCCTTACAGAACGAGTGTCTTTTCATCGACAACGGTCCTTATCTCGCATCTCTGGAGCATGTCGTCGACCACTATCGTTGCATGCCAGATGGATTGCCAGGGCCACTCGTTTACCCCATACTTCCTGAACCGAGACCACCGATACCTGAAATGCCACCTTCAATTTTCAACGGCGTTAGTTTTATTCTTTTTTATTTATAATATTCATTAAAAATGATTTATTTTCAATTATTATCGGACAAAAAGTTTCCAGGGCGTTCTTCTCTCAAATTACTGCTTTTTTCACAGAACACATTGACAAAGAAGAGAGGTTCGTGTCCAAAAACTAGTTTAACAAAACCGCTCGTTTCGGACCCTTCTTTGACGGCATTTTCATCGCCTTGTCAAAACATCACTTTTCAAATGGGCATTAGTCCTGAAATTGCTATGCCCATTAACGAGCCTTCGGAGAGCACGAGAACATTGCCGGAGACGAATATCAATATTCCTGTCGCAGCTCCTCATATTCAAGGTAGGTTTGAGAAACTGGTTCAGGACAGGATCGATTTTTGTTCACGATTATGTATATTTAATAATGAGAATTTTGTTTACAAGACTTTATACCTGGTGAAAATTTGATCCTGGGTGAAGTCCTGGGAGAAGGTGAGTTCGGTGCAGTCTACGAGGGGTTTTACACCGGCACGAATGGCACATCCGAGCCTGTGGCGATAAAAACACTTCGCGAGTCTCATAACAATGCGACCCGTGACGAATTTCTTCGAGAAGCTCGTCTCATGACAACACTCAATCATCATTGCATCGTCAAGCTCGTCGGTTTCTCCGAGGGACCACCTTTATTGATGGTAGCCACCTTTATTCATAAACTTGGCCTCCGAGATAAAAATGAACGTCCTCGGAACCGTACCGTTTCTTCACAAAATCTTTCAAATCATTGATCAATCTCGTAGGTTCAAGAATTGGTTCCTCTGGGCTCCATGCTAGCTTATCTGATCGAATTTCCCGACAGGGTCAATTCTAATTACGAATTAAAAATATGGGCCTCGCAAATTGCCGTCGGTGAGTTGTTTTTATTCCATCGATTGTTCATCGACTTGACTCACTCTCTCTATTTCTTTCTCCCACCACTATCGACTCACGGATTTCTTTTTTCTTGTACAATCATAATAGGAATGAAGTATTTGGAGGAAATGAGACTGGTACACCGAGACCTTGCAGCCAGAAACATCTTGCTAGCATCGAGGCATCAGGCGAAGATCAGCGACTTCGGTCTGTCGAGGACTTTTGGTTCCAGCGATTATTACAAAGCGACACAAGGCGGCAAGTGGCCTATAAAATGGTAAATAGCGTAGTATTTTAGAACGAACGGAAATAATATTATGATTCTGAAATGAAATAGAACAAGATCTCTTCTCTTTTCGTCGTTTAGGTACGCGCCAGAGTCGTACAATTTCGGTACGTTTTCTCACGCAAGCGACGTCTGGAGCTTCGGCGTCACACTTTGGGAAATGTTTTCGTACGGAGAGCAGCCTTACGGTGATCGAAGAGGCGTCGATGTAAGTCTTCTTTGTCAAACAACCAATTTTATTAATTGATTAGAACGTCCTAACGTTAATTGAATCTTTGCCAATCGGAGAGGAAATTTTTCGTTCATCCACGCGCTTATATGCACCTTTTTAAATACAAAACTTCCGGTAGACCACGAATAGAACATTCTTGTCCCTGGTTTTTAAATTAAAAATTACGTAATCAATATATGCGACTCAAAAACGAAAGAATGGACGAAAATTTATATTCGGGAGTTTTGAAGGTCGTCGAATTCAAATGCAATATGAAAGTTGGGAAGTTTGCACAGCCTCTAAAATTATCTGCCTATTCAAATGTTCAAACAGGTGATACAGCTGGTGGAGAAGGGGGAACGCCTTCAGAAGCCTGAGGATTGTCCAGATCATGTTTACCTAGTAATGCAGAGCTGCTGGTCATACGCACCACAGGATCGACCGACGTTTAAGGAACTTCTCGAGATATTCAGCAGCGACCCAGAATACATGAACCTCAAGGAACTAGTTTCCGAGGTTGATATCAGTTGATGATTAACGTACTTTGCGACAAGAAAAAACGGAAACAAGAATATACCATTCATATATCGTTCGATACTAAGAGCTCACATCTTTTGGAGTATAACGTTATATAAATATATTTGGCTGCATTCCTAAAGAAAAAGAAAAAAACATCAGACTGGCCATGCGTAAACGCGCGAGTGTTAACGATAATAATCCATAAGTTAAGATCGTTTCATCGTGAAGAACGATTCAATGATCATATTTTTTTTTTGTACCAAGATATTTTTCGTCGACGAGTTTGTAGGGAAATTGTCGGGTGGGAAACGTGACGAACGTGGAAAAAATTATATTCCGATTAGACATGTGACGTAAACCAATGTTGGTGCCATTTCGCATATCGATCTAAGAAATACACTTTTGTAAATAAATTCAAGTGCCAGCTGTAACGATGACGATAATGACCCAGGAAGAGGAGAGAGATTAGGTTGACAATAAAAAATAGAAATAAAAAACTGAAAAATATATCTTAAAACGATTAGAATTGAAAAAGACAGTGGCAAATTTATTATCGCTATTACGTTGTACAATTAGAGGCTGCGCTAAAATCAAAGACTCCGCTACTTCGTACAAGGCAACCGGTCTCTGTGTGCCACTTAATCACCCAGAAAATAATATTGCGAAAAAAAACCGCGAACGTATCCATATCCAGAGTATACACGCATCCGATAATCCATCGATTACACACATATAGTTATATAAATATATTTATAATAACCCAGATCTTCAACTTAAGGTTTAAGGGAGATATACGAAGTGTCGTTGAAAAAAGAAAATAGAAATTTCATTAAACGTCAAATATACGAATTATAGGTAAACGCGCAAAAGCTTATCGTCACTCGATGCAACTTTGAACAAATTGACAATGCAACGACTGAAAGGACGTATAGAAATTTATTATATTCAAGAAAAAGAAATCTCAGCCGTTGCCTTATGGACTATCTTTTGTTTTCTGTTACTTAGTAGTTCGGAATGCTGGATAAATTATTTTGATGCATGGATTTCGTTGTATGGCGTCGCATTACACTGTGAATGACAAAAAGTTCGGAGCGGTGCAACGCATCATTTGTATTTCAGGCTCAATAATACGTGTGACGAAAGCTACGACGCGACAGAGGCTAAACGATGTTGAAACCCGTTAATGAAAGAGCGAAACGTAAAAATTGCGAAAGTGCTGACGGAGCCAATCCGGGAGGAGACACGAGGGGAAAACATTAGCGAGTTTGCACGAGCACGAAGGAAAATTACAACGATAACAAAATAAATGGTACGAAACTGGACGCAGAGGGATAAAACGAGACTAAATTTTTCTAACGCAATGACGTAATTTGCTCCAGTAATTTTATTTAATGTTTATTTAAATTTATTCTCTCTCTCTCGTGCAAAGCAATCGAATCGCGCGACTGCGGAATAAATCATGTAATACGGATATACATATAAACGCACAAATTGTTTCGTTTTTTTTTTCTTACTTTCCGACGTGATATTACTACTGTAGCCTTTCTGAGCGCGACTTGTGCGTGACCCGACGATCACGCATGACAACGTACAAAAGGCAAGGTACTAATATAATTTACATTACACGTCTGTATGTACAAATTATGTACAAGGGGGAAATGGGGGAGATACAAGACGGGATGTTTGCGCTCGTCTTATTTTTTTATACCGAATTTAAAGTTTTTTTTTTGGTTCGACCAACTGCGTCTCATTGTTTCGTTCTGTCCACGATAGCCGTTGTTTATTCGCAATGAAACGATCAACCGCTCGTTTCGAGACAATTGTCTTTCATGTATTAAAAATAGGGACAGTAAGCGAAAGACTTATTCCATTCGGTTGGGATGAAATTTCAATTTTCTTTTTGCTTTTTTTTATTCGACTTGGCAGCAAACATCGTTTCAACACGATGTTTCGATCGTTACAATTTACAATAATTTGTTGTTTATTTTTTGTTCGGCTTCTTCCAATCTCTCACTTCCATACTACAATATATACGCCGTAACCGTATCTTTTTTTTCTAATTTTCTTTTCCTCATCACTGTTTGCCAGGCGATAGAATTTTCTTTATATACTTTTCGTAACAAGTTTACCATTTTTTTTTTTAGTTTATCTTATTTTCGTTGCCGGCCACAGACACGTCGTGCGATGATCATCAATACGAGAGGTCCAATCTCGTCTCTTTTGATTCGTTTAATTATGTTATTTCTTTAAAATTCATTACTCAGTTTTGTTTTGTTTTTTTTTTTCATTTTTTTTTATTATACTCTCGTATTGAACGACATCGCTCGACAACTATAAATACATTCGTTTCATTATTAAAAGTACAGCGTAATAAAAAATAAATAATAGTGGAGTCCTAACTCTATATACATAAACATCGACCCCCGCGTTTTCCTTCACTCCGCTTCTTCACATTTTCATCATTATCTTTCTCTCGAGTTTACAATTTACGGACTGACAATTTCTTTTCTTCTTTTATTAAAGATTACTTCGCCTAGCTAGCTCCTTTTAGTTCTATTTTTTTCTTTTTTCTTCTTACTTTTTCTTTTCTTCTTTTTACAATTCAATGAGCCGTATCAGCTTCGAAGTATTTTCAAATATATTGTATTAGGGTCAAAATTATAATTTCGGATGTTGCACCGCATCGAAATAAAACAATTCGCGCAAAAAGTGCCCAGCGCGCGCACATACATATAAATATATACATACTGCCTCTCGGGCAATCAGGAATGTGGATAGAACGAATCCTGATATTATTTCTAGGAACACTGCGAGCTCCATGTCTGCCGTTAAACGTCTAGGTAAATCTTTGTTGATGAGATAACGCGAGGTCGTACGTTGCCCAATCACGGTGAGACGAATCGAGGCACGGAGAGAAAGAGAGACGAGATTCTATTTTTTTTTCGTTTTTTTTCGTACGTTCAAAAACAGAATTTCTTGCGAAATAATTGCCCGTCAAAATGAGAACACTACAACGCCATTCGATAATCTTTGGGTCGGTGCGAGTGATAAATCATCGGCGAAGAGAAACGAATGGCTCGTGTTTTAGTCGGCATGGATATTTACAACGTGAAAAATAATGCAAAATATTGATAAGAAGTTTCATTGAAATTGAAGAATCATATGGACGATTACTACCGTGAAAAAATAGGCGTCTAATGGGCTTTAGGCAAAAATTACATTCGGTCTCTTTCTCTCGGGTAATACAATATTTTGATCGACATCGTCGAGGCTTATATCATATAGGCCTCGCTATCGCTCGCCGTGTAAATCCTTACAAATTATAACACGTTTTTTCATTCAATTTTCGCGAAGGGCACGCTCGAAGAAAAATGCAGTTGAGGATGTGTTTCGTGTGACGAATCGACGATCGCTTAGATACTCGTCGAGGCGATTACATAACGAAAGTCTAATTCGACTCGCGTTCTTGCAAATGGAACGTTCGCCAACTCGGCTTCGACTCTTATCGACGACAATGCCCACTCGCGATCATCGATCACTTCACGCTAACCATCCGCGAATCGCTCAACCCGTTTTCATAGCTTTGGTGCTCGTGCAAAAACAAGAAAAACAACGTAAAGAAAAAAATATATATATAATAATGAGCTCATTCGCGAACGTAATTAAACAATAGCTGACAATCTACGAAATCCCTGAACGTCGAAAATTCGTCCGAGAGGACCGAGTAAAACGCGAAGAAGACGCAAGCACCTCGCGACTCGCGACGAATCGCGTCCTCGAAACCCGCGAGGAAATCGTCGAAGGTACTTGCAAAAAAAAACGAAAAAAAATCAAAAGAACGTAAACATAAAACAACGGATAACTTGCGACAATAATAGTGTTAGCGGTGTACATGTAAGAATTACAAATTAAACAGAACTCGGTCATCTCGATGAATAAGCGGGCATAATTTTGGTTGAATTACAATTATCGAATAATCGATTTCGCAGCAATCACGCATCGGCATATATCTCCTCCGTTGTTCTTCTTCCGTCTTATCGAATCTCACAGTTGTAGCGAACCAAATTTGCAGATAGCTCGTTGAACCAACTCGAAGACTCGAGGAGAATGGACGAAGCTGATGTATTATCGTGTTTTTGGAGATGATGGAGAGGTAGTCGTGAATGTGACGATAATGCGATAGAGGAAAAAAAATCAGACGGGTCCACCGACGTCGGCTTGATATCTGAGGGTGAGATATTCAGCTGCTTGGGTCATGCGTTTTATGCTGCGATGCAGACCACGAAGATGACGCCTGAAGTTCTCGGCTGCGAGATTTGCCATTCTGTCGGACGTTTCTTCGCTCTCGAGGCCGGAATCGTTCTCGATACCGATGTCAGAGTCGGAGTCCGACGAGCTCGAGATTATCGACGATGCGCTCTGTACGCTCTGCATCGAGGTTGTGCTAGGACAACGCGCGTGACCCAGTCTGACATTTTCCGTCGAGGCGCGTGACTTGAGACGACGATTTTCCTCGATCTCACGATCCTCTTCCTCTTGTCCCTCGTCCGATGACTTTTGCGACCAGAGCAACTCGAGTTTCATCTTGTTAACGATGTTGTACAGACGATACAGATCGGTATTTGCCATCGTGTCTTTCATCGTCGCACCGTGTTTCCCCTTTTGGCAGATCATATCACCTGCGTCACCGACCGACAGATCCAACAATCTAGATGGCACCAATATCGTTTCCTCCATCTCGCTCACTGTCTTTACGAATTTTTCCATGCTGTTTAGGATACTCGCATTGCTGAATTCTGGCTCTTCGTGACGAGCGATCCTTCGCAGACTCGTTCTGTAACGATAAAAATGTACAAGGGTTTTCTTTAGTAAATCGTCATGAAATTTGTAAATTCGTTTTATATATTTATGAACGAATACTCGAGAGTCGAGTTAATTATTGAATTTAACAACAACAAAATAAAGTTTTCGATAAATTGTATAGACTAGTATTAACGAACTAATTGATCATAAAGTACAATAGACTGTATTCATAGTTTTTTTTATGTTAAGACACAAGAAGAATCGTATCGAAGTGCTACATTAAATTTGTCCACGGTGTAAAAGCAACGTTTCATAAATCTACGAAAAGAGCACAGTCACAATCTCGAATGCAACTTCCTGAAGCAAACTGTTGCACTTTGAATACCAAAGCGTCGCTGGGAATTCCCATTCGTAATAAAAAGCAAGATACCCAAGGACAACATAAGGCGTTACTCCTATCCAGAGAAACTGAATCATTTGAATCAAAGTTTCATTCTCAATCAACGCTAACAATTTCTTTCTCTCGACAAATAACGAGGCGGTTAAAGAAAAACAATAAAAATGAATAATCTTATTTTGTCCTCGATAAAGTCTTGCCACGATGCACGCGACCATTTTTCTTTCTGTTACGGGTAATTCTCACAGTAGGTTGCCGCAATAAAAAAAAAAAACAAAAAACACAAAATAAAACCGTTAAGACACTTCGACATCGTTAGAACGAGGCGAGTCATCTCCAGCTCTTCCTGCTGGAAAGTTAATCGAGATTCAATGGACACTCGTAACTACCAACTAACGGTGAGAAAAGTGGCAAGTCGGTGGAAATAAACCGTGTTATATATATTTTGATAATCCTAGTCGAAGCCTCGATGCATGATTGTCGGGCTGTATAATAATGATATTATCAGCCACATGGAACGTCGGTTGTGTCGAAAACTCGTGATGCATAAATTCTCCTCGCATAGTCCAATCTATAATGCGTCTCGCGCATACGTAATCGACGGTTGCAATAAAATTCGATCGCTCTCGTGAGTCAATTAGTGAAATTCAAATGATTATTTTCTCATCAAATAAAAGATTTTACTTCCTGACGAGTAAACACGATTAGCATCTCGGGGAAGGACCGGTAAGGTTGCAACGATGGACGTTGCATCGTACGACGTTGATGAAGGATCCTTGATCGATGACGCAGGTGGATCCTCCATTTTTTTCCCTCGACTTAATCATTGTTTGCCAATTATACTCGCACTTTGAACAGGAATTTTGAGTATACGTCGGAACATTTGCAGAAAAAAAAAGAAAGGAAGCTTAAATGGGGAGTCCCTGGTCCCGAATGACGTCGGGTAAAACATCAATCAATGTGTATTTATATTCATTCGTGCGTCTGTGTGCTTGAGGTCTACGACTTATTTGCCAGGAAGAATCGAAGACTGTGGGAAACGAAAAAAAAAAAATAATAAAGCACGTGAATATAATTGACAAAAAAACAGAACGACACGTGTATGGCCCAAGGCTGAACCGAGCACGGGAAATTTTAGGTATCGAACTAACTCCGAAGTCATCCAAAGTCCAAGCGTACAGATATTTGCGCCGACGTAGGCTTGTTTTTTCTCTCTGTAAATAGCTGGAGTCAAATGGAACGGAAAGAAAGAGCAGAATGCAAAACGATTGTCACGAATGGACGATTCGTCTTCGACGGATCCGGCTTGAATTTCCTCGAGGAAAAAAAAAGCGGTTTGCGTCGAACAAATCGACGGTTCGAATATTTCGACTCGGTCGCGCAGTTATACATCTAATTATCAACGATAACGAACGCTTAATTATAATTGACATGCGTGCCTTTCACCCGGAACCCCGCGACGAATTCAAAGTCCGCGACATTGAAATAGTCGCGAGAACGTCGTAACTTATTTTTTATGCGCACTCGAAAATTCGAGATTGCTTCGACGGTAACGTTGCACGAGGAATAAATGATTTTTCTTTGAACTTCCGATTGGTATATCACGGAAGCAAGCAAGGTACTCGAAAAAAATTGAAAGTTCGAAATTATTTTAACGTCGCTCTCTCCTCTTTCTCTCTCATTGTTCTGAGAATCGTGTCGATTTACTCGAAGCGCGTGGGCCAAGAGAGAAAAGAGAAGATCCGAGAATTCAGTTTTATCTTTGGACTCGACGACGATGACATTATCATCGACTCACCGGGTCCAACGATCGCGACGAAACGCGAGAATAATAATCGTTGCAACGATAACGTAATTAGGTGCATTTTTCCCTTTTTAAAATTTGTTTTGCGTTTTTACTCTTTCATTAATATTTATTATATATTATTTCTGACGAACTTTGATACGCGACAAGACGCGAAGCACAGAGTCCAGTTTTTCAGTCTACATAGCTCATCAGTTTTGCCTTTTACATAATATATGCACGATGAAAATTGACCTCGGGCATTATCCTCGAGACGTTGAAAAATAAAAATTCTCTTGGTATTGTGTGCTAATGAAAGCCCCAAAGTCCAAACTCCGACGCTTGCACCAATTTTCTCTCTATCTCTCTGTCTCTCGACTACGACCATTGGCATATGTATTAATATTTCAACGCCACGAATAAAAAACAAAACGTATAAAAAGAAAAAATCCCATAAAATAATAACGAATAAAAATATAACAAACGGCTTTATTTTCGCGCTGGCACGCGAACCAAATTTATATTGCGTCCTGACGCGTAGCTGTCCAGATAACCGCGAGACATAAAATTTAAATAAGGCGCATATCAGCTGGTAATAAAATTGGCCAGATATTTCCTGAAACTCAGAAACGTTGAACGAGTTTATCGTCGTCTTCTTCTTCCTTCTTCTTCTTCTTCTTTATTTACAAAATTTCCTCCCGCACGTGGAATAGCTGACATAAAAATTTGACTGCGAGTTGCTTTGAATTATGACTTGAAAGTGGTCGTCGATTTTTTCCAAAACGGTCGAGTTTCTCGAAATTTATCGTCGAAGGTTTTATTTTTCCGCGAGGAATTCTCCCAATAGGAAAATTTACCTGTGCGTCTCTAAAGTACGTACGACGCTCCAAATGTCGTGCGTCAGAGGAAGGAATATAAAAAAATAGAAAATTTGCCGTTCATCGTGTGGAATAATACAGCGAGGTATCGACTCGTTGTTTATACAAAGGCGTCAATGATTTCGTCCCGTAGTCATCTGCAATGCAAATAATCACGGCGATCCATTGACGCGAAACCGAACCACGTAACGATAACGATACTATATCGTAATATTCGTTTTGCTCGATCGCACTTTTTATTCTCCAGTACTTTGCTTCACTCGCGCGCACATCGTACAACCACACGATTGTTTACTCGTTAACCAGAACGACGTGCCCTGACCTGCGCAATTTTTTTTCAAATAACTTTTTCGTTTCGTCGACGATGGTAATATTTGTTCGTTTTTACGATTCCAAGACCGACGATCGTTTGCCGATCTGGTTTATATTATTCTTAACGTAATATAAACCGTGGAAAATTCTACTGTGATTTTTATGAAACGATGACGCGATTTTAACGAATTTTCTAAACGCGGTTATGGGAACGATCGAGCGAATGACAAAGCAAAAAACGTATTGAACATTCTCGAGCTCATCGATCGGAAATCGAACGTATTTACCGGTATCGAGGTATTCGAATATCATTAGCGAAACGTCGATCGAGTTAATCGTCGAATTCGTTGGAATTTTGCTTTTTATCGGTGTTCCAGTAACACGGATTTTGTTTTATCTTAATTTCTTTAAGTGTGCAAAAACGAGAGGAAGTGACAACGAGTTGAGCAAACGAGGATTGCAATCGCGTGTATATATTGTACTGTGCACCTTTATTTTGATATATGTGTGTATATATATATAATGTGAGGAACGAGACGTTTGCGGCCTCGAGAAGCACGTAAAACGATTTCTCCATCGCCGGGAGTCGTCGAGCATTCTCTCCCTGGGCGAATTCTCACTTTTTACAGCTGGTTATCGCACTTTAAACAGAGAAACGATATAATTTACTCGCGCTGAGCGCCAAAGAATTCGCCAATGTTTATAAACATTCGGGCGAAAAAGGGGCGAAAGAATGCCAACCGATCGGTGACGTTACTCGATCGAACATTCACCAATTTTCATTATATATTTATTATTTACGTAATTATTCTTTCCTCGTCATGAAATATTTACCATTTTCTAATAATTTAAAATTATTTTGGAATAATTAAATTTTTATCGAAAACGTGAAAGAATTGTTTTGATCAATTTTATTATCTTATAAGCAACGTTGAATAAGTATTCGGGTTTTGCTCGAAACAGCGGTAAGAATGATTATAATACCGGAAGTAATGTACCGATAATTTTACGATGTTTGGGCGGGGCCAGATATCGACGCGAGACGAGACGCACGTCGACCACGCGTCCCTGGCACGATTTCGTCAAGTTCGTGAAAGATGTCTACGCGTGAAAGTACACGCCTTCCATATTTTGTTTCTTTATTTTCTGACTTATTGCGCAATTGAGAATTAAAAATTACCACGGAATATTAAAAACATAAATAAATTGAATAAATGACCCGTCGAGTTCAAAAAACTCTCACGGTCGCACCCAACATAGAGGACTAACCAACACGTGTTGTTCGCCGTCGTATTTTCTTTCGACTCGTATTCGAACCGCTAGGTGGCTCTGGCAGGGAGATTCTCTGGCCTTGAAATTTATTAACAAAATGTCCTAGACGAGACACTTGTTAGAATAAATAAGTGACATAGATATATCTCTATGCAAACGTGTGTGTATGTATATATATATTGTACTATATATATAGCACAATAGAAGCCCCGACGTGATACAGATTGTACACATACGATGCTTCTATTCCCTAATGAAACGTCCCTCTATTTATAGACATCCTAGATTATTTTCTATCCCCCTCTACCACCCACCTAATTCATCCTACCAACTTAAGAATCTAACAAACGCGATACAAATATCGATATTCGTGCAATTTGATAAATTTTCACAATTATAGCCGGACACAATATTATTTATAAATTAAAAATAACAAAAAATAATAATAATAATTTAGAAAAAATTAGTTAAATCATTCTAGCAAAAAATCAAGAGTCATCGGATGACAAGACTGTCGAAGATTCGTGAAAATTTGCATCAGCCGTTGACCGATACGTCTAACATTGTGCGTCGTACACCGGACCAACTCCTTTCACTTTTGTAATAACGAAATCATCTAGTAAAGTATAGCGACGCGATACGCGTCTTTCTTCGCACAAGACGCGTTTATAAATATATATAAATCTTACAACAGAGAGAAGCGAAGCGTCGACTACGATTCACGCGTGAATCATCGGGAATTTTCGTGTCGAGGCGCGTGCGAGATTGCATTCCAAAAGAAACCAAAGCCGGATACGCGAATGAGGAAAAAGAAAGAAATATTATATACATGTATAAATAGGTAAATGAAACAAAAAAAATGGACGTTAAAGTTCCTTGCGCCATGGTCGTAAAATAAAATCCTCTATAACCGCGGTATCGACCTTCGTAATCACGAGAAAAACGCGTGTTCGTCGAGCCCGATTTGACTGTATCAGCGATCGTTATCTCGAATAATTATCTCAGATGAAATGGAAATATAATTGAATCGATAACGAAATCGTGTGTATTGGGACTCGACGAGGCTCGTTTCGTAAATATAGTGGACGATTTCTATCGTCTTATGAGAATATTGGAGTAATGGTAATAATAACAATAACGGGAACTGATAAGGAACGTATCGAGTTCAAGCTCCGAGTAATTGATCCGACGGTTAGATCACGCAGGCTATGCGTGCGTGACCCGTGGATCGAGAATTTCCGCTCCTCGCTGCGAGATGATCGCATTCTGATCGACAGGGACGTTATAAGGGCGATACGAACGATACTCTTATCGAATCAACTCGGACTCAAATCTTTACCAAGAACGGATATTTTTTTTTCTTTCGAAGAAAATGATAGAGAATTTTTTTAATAATTATTGATAGAAATATTACTTTTGATTTGAGAATATTTTTTTAATTAAGGACGAATTCAATGTTTTCGGTATTTTTCAATAAATAAAATGAAGCATATATAATATTGAACGATAAATATTAATTAATATATTGTTTAATATTTGTGTATTGACAAATTGGAAAAAAATCAACATTTCTGTTATTTTTATTAAATAAAATGAACGATGTAATATTTTTTAACCCCTTGTCAGTCACACCTCCAGATTGTGACGTAATAGTCATTGGGGGTGTAATCAACCCCACTCTCACTTTGGACAGTGATAAATAATTGAAAAATTGATAAAAAAAAACACTACAATGCATTTTCAACCGTTGTGTATAAAACCATGGGAATCATTTTCAAGTCGTGTAATTTTTAATATAAAAAAGAAAACGTCGAAAAAAAATCGAAAAAAATTACTTTTTTTTTACAAAGTCATGCAAAAATTTGAATTTTCAATTTAAAAAAAATTGTTTCATCAACCTAAAATAGCATGCTTTCAGGTGGGAATGATTGGATTAGCGACCGTTCCAGAAACTATATTTATTTAAACATCTCCCATTTTCTCAAAATTTTCTCAAAACGGCTAGGGTTGATTCAACCCCCGATGACTGTTAAGGGTTAAACTAAATATCGATACACGTTTTAGTTTCAAGTATTTAAATTTTGAAAACGAAATAACGAGGAACGGGATACGAACGAACAAAAATTCTTTACAGGTGCGGATGAAAATATTAACGTAAATAGTACGAGCAGCGAGTGAGTCAGTTGGTGTTCGTGTCAATGGCACTATCAGCGTCGACAGAGCCAGTTTACGATAGCGCATCACGAGATAAGCCAAATACAGACAGGCAGGGGAGAGAGAGAGAGTAATGCTTAGAAGTCGAGAACCGGATCGAACCGGCCATCGTTCCCCTCGATCGAACTCCGGCTCGGAGTGGACTTACGACGAGATATACGCGGCCGGTGCCGAGAATTCTGGTCGGAAAAAAAAAGAAGAAAAACATCGCTCGACCGATAGCCTGCCTCTTTCTTTCGTATCGCCCGAATACGCCGATTCTACAACGAACCTCGTTCGGTCGATCAAAGTACACCGATGGATCGTCTTCCTCTCGTTCCATCGTTAAAAAATGAGACTTTGGACACTCGAAAAAAAAGTCAACTCGGAAAACGAAGCGACGATCTCTGACCATCGAGAACGGAAACCATGCCACAATTGACTCAGGAATTTTCCTCGTTGTGATTTATTGTTAAAGAAAATTTACGTATCGGCGAGACCGTTAAAAAAAATTGTAAACAAAAAATACACAAAAAAAAGAACCATCGCGTCTGCACAAAAATCATGAGATTGCGTCAACCATCGTTTTTTTTGTACACATTTAATTAACGTTAGTTTTATTCAAAAAATGAAAAATTATATTTTCTGACGTAACGTCGGATTAGTTCCGATGGATTGCCGATTGAAAATAATACGAGCTAATTAACAATCGTGATTATTTCGAAACAATAACTCGTCGTCGGAAAATTCGATCGAACGTTTTTCCGTTTTCGACGAATCGTCGGCGTCGCGTCGGAAAAATTGACGAAGAAGAGAAACGTATTTATACCGAAATTACGTCTTTTCATATTTGTATAATTGCTAGACGCGCGAGACGTCGAGTACCCCGTTGCATATTTCAAATGCATCCCGAGGAGACGATAAAAATTGCCGATTGCCTGTTACGTTCTCGCGCGCGTTTTTCTTTTTTTTTTTTAATTCTTCCTTCCATTTTGTCGCTTTAATTACATGACATAACGATGTATAAACATGTCATGGGTGGCAATCATCCCGAACGATACTTTATAAGCGGAGGGCGAGAGTGCGCGTTGCACTGACCCCGTTCAAAGATGCAACATAATCGACCGGGTCGTGCAAACGCTTTTATCATCGTCGCTATATATCGGCCACCGTGCGTATATCGCGGTGTGCCTCGTGCCACATTCTCACACGACGCGAACTATCGCTTTTCGAACCTTTTGATCTCATGAGAGAGCGAGAAAGATTTCGATGTACGTATAATAATAATAATAATAATAATATAATAATAATGAAAACAAAAGAATTAATCGAAGGAGTTATTAATTCTTTTTTTTATCACTAATTATCATTTTTTTATCGTTCTCGTCCATTTCAAGAAACGTCTAGACCGGACACTTTTAGGTCGACAGTTTCACGCGATAAGTGTAATTATTCAAGAATATTAGATTTATGAGCTCTGGCTCGAGGTCTGTGATACCTGTATGTGGATTTATGTGTGTGTATGTTTGTGTGTGTGTGCGTGTGAAATATATCGAAGAAGGTGATCTGATTCAAACTCTCTCTTTCTCGCTCTCTTTCTCTCACGAGTACGATGCACGAACGAAACGTCGGGAAGGTCAGGACTATATGCATTATTATGAGACGTCGTAATAGTTGACTCGATCGATCGACGCTATTGCCGGCACGGAAAGTGCCCGCACGCCTGGAACAGGCTAGAAGAAAAAGAAACTACGGACGTCTTATACCGCCTATATAACGAATCTTTCGAATTATTCTTCTCTATACATTAATTCATTGACGGTCTTGAAAAATTGATTAATTCTAATTTTTCCTATAGTCTCGTTTCGGAATAAAATTGAACGCGATAAAAATGGAAAGTCGATCAGTTCTTTGATTATTTTTGTTTGAACTAGATATAAAAATATCACGTAAAATCGATCAGATCAAATTAAATACGGTCAACATGAAAAAATTGATTATTTTTGTTTGAACTAGATACAAAAATATCGCGTAAAATAAAGAAAATTTAATTAAATGCGGTTACAATGAAAAATTGATTAATTCTTCGATTATTTTTATTTTAACTCGATATAAATTTTTTTTTAAAAGTGGTTAGCTTTAAGGATTTTTAAGAATTTTATGTGATGACTTTTCGTACAGCGCGAGGTATTTGGTTTATCGTGTCACCAACGCATCGAAAACCGAGACGATGAGGGGTTTATGAAAACTTCGGCAACGTCGGTGATGACGACAGCGGTGAACCTACGCAGTGCTAAACTTAGGCAACGATAATATACCCGAAATACTATTATATATCAGCGAACGTGGTGTTCGCCGACCGAAGAAGATTTTTGCAAAGGTATAAAACAAAAATGAGAAGCAGGTTTTTCATCGAACGTCGAACCTTGAACTTCTCACAAGAAACGAGTTTATAAAACTCCACGTACGTACGATATTTTCAAACGAATCGATGAAATTAGGCCCCACAGACTCTTCTCTCGCAATTATAGTTCTTCGCTCTCGCGTTTCTTCGCGAATGGTTAAAAATAACCCAACAAAAAAAAACAAAAAAAAAAAAGAAATTGATTCAACGGTAAAAACCGGCTCTCTGGGAAATTTATACGACGCGGAATAGAAGAGCTCGTGGAGGTCGAAAAGTGTTTCATACAGTAGAAAAAAAAAGAAATTTAGCTAAAAACGCCGTCGATATAATTGACCTGATATCTCGCTTATGAGATATCCTTTAATTCTTCAGCGGTCGAATAAAAAACAAATTTGGCCGGTAATTTGAAAACGCGTATAAATTGCTACCTATGACGCATGAAGAAAAAAGGGAGATCGTTTAGAAAGCGGAAAAAAATAATGAAATGACGCACTCGTTAAACGATTACGATATATTCCTGTCGTCGGTATTTTCCGCTTATTGTCAAAACTAATGTTTACCCGACTCAACAAAAAATCGGCGCTCTAGCCACGTCTGTAGTCTTCTCTCCTCGTGACGAGCAGCTATTTCAATTAATTTGTAAATGAAAAAAAGTTCTCGATCACTAACGATCATTAAAAAATGAATAAAATATTTGTTTCTTCGCGATTACCAGCGAAATAAATTGGAAGTGGAAAAAGTGAGTAGAGGAGGAAGAAAGGTTGATCGGAGGACTTCGACCGTCTCGAGGAAATGCGCGATTAATCGAATCTTAGCCGAGACAATAGTATATTATTGCTTTTGTTGCTTCCGATGCCAAAGGCCTGAAATAACGATGTCAATATTATTGGTATGGTAAATCGTCGCGAACTCCGACGAGAGGTTCGCTCATGAATAAGAGCGTGAACTCGGTAGTCATATGTATACATATATGCACGAATAATAAATAATACATCTACGTACAAAAATATCGAGAGAGAGAGAGAGAGAGAGAGAGAGGGAAAGAAAGAAAATAATAGCAAGACGAGAGAACGATAACGACAGAGGAAAGCTACGAGGAAGACGGTACAGGAAAAGATGTAACATTTAATTTGCTTATCAAATGAGAGACGATTCTCGTGTATAATGGACGCGCTACTGGGCATTCTTATTGAATTTTCTGTTAATTTATAACCAGGTAACTCGAACTCTCGATTGTACGTCCTCGATATAGTATTCGATATCTAGCTTTCTCATTGTTTGTTCCGCTACGATCGATTGAATTGCGAGAGCCCATCGTAAAATCGATCTCGATGAAAGTATCGACGAGCGTTCGTTCGATTTATCGATCCATCTCCGTGCAATATAAATATTTTTCCATACTTAAAAATCACCTCGAAATTGGAAAATTAAGTTGTCCGATTTTTCATCCCTTATTTTTTCAACACCCCCTAATACTCCATCCAATCGATAATTATCTTGTAATTTTTATCGATGGATTATCTATCGAGGTATTGTAGAGACGATAATAAAACAGCCGATACTTGAAATATGCGTGGCCATTGCGCATGTTCGGTAATTCGCACGCAATCGATGGGGCTGTTATGATATTTCTGGAACGTTCTACAACCCGTTCGTTTACGCCCGTGTCACGTATAACGTAATTACGTTATCGTTTGTAGCAAGGTTACGCGAGAGTGCCTCAACGTTTCTTACAGGTAGAAATAGAGAGAGAGAGAGAGAGAGAGAGAGAGAGAGAGAGAGAGAGAGAGAGAGAGAAAATGAAACACAGGTGGGAGAGGTCCGAGGCTCTCGTAACACCCTGGAGTTCTACATACCTTGCGTATGGCACCTTTAACTCGCCAGAATAGTCTATATGTAACTATATATACACATATATATATACATGTGTGTATGGCGGCGGGTTGCATTAGCGACGAGCAACACCAGGCAACTCTTCGACATCGTTGTATTTAGACGTAGTTCTGCAGATCGTGACTTTCTACTTTTACCTCGTAAGAACGCTCGTATCTCCGGAGCTAAATCCTCGCCGAAGCTACGATCGATTCTTACCTCGCACCTAACTATCGTGCACTGTACTTTTAACCTGTTTACCTATCTGTATTAATGCAAATTTTTGGTATCCACGAGTTATCGATTGGTGCCAAATGATTTTGCAAATTTCCCAAGTGAGAAACACCATGTATATATATATATTTATGCACGTGTGTGTGTCTCTATATATTTATGTATGTATATTGATAAATCGTATATATTCCCCAATGACATAATATTTCTGACGACATCGAGGTAAATGATTGCTTCGAGCTAACGACGAATACGACGACCTACGGGACAGACGTGTGTCAACATTTTTTTGTCGAGGTATTTTGATATTTTTGTTTCGTGATCGATTAAAATTGATCGAGTCGAAAAATTAAATATTTGTCAGTGATAATGTTTATCGAATAATTATTTGACCCAAATAAGCGCCGGTTTTTTTTTCAAGTAACTCGGGAGAAAATTATTTTGTCACGAGTCGATAATTTTCGAAATTTGAGACTATGATTTATGTCAAGAAAGTTCGTAGAACGTTTATTCTCGCGATATGTGTTAACAAAATAAATTTGAAATAATTCGTGTATCGAGTTTGCTCTCTCTCTCTCTCTCTCTCTCGCTCTGAATTTTCGAAACTATTCCTCGATCGAGACGCGAAGGTGTCAAACGATCAAGAAATTAAACCGATTGAAGAATAATTTCGACAACGGTGTCGCGTATTAGATTTCCGTGGTCGAAAATTGACCGGTCGAGTGGTTAGTTTGTGACTCGGCGAATTGGGAGTTCGGTTTCGATAAGCCCGCTTTCGTTTCTAGGTCGTTTAGCGCGAAGCGAATGCGCACCTCGCCAAGCGACGATACGCAAAGGCTGTACGTTTTTAGCTGACCACGAAATCGGCCAGTCACGTTCCCGGCATCGTCGAGGATCGAAACGACTTTTTTTTATTTCGTCCAATCCGCGTCTTAACGTCAACCTGACAAAAATTCTTAGAACATTAAGTTAGACAATATTTTATCCACAAAATCTCCGCGAGGAATATCTTACGTTTCGCATCGTTATTTTTCTTATCATCGTTCTTCGTCCCGAGAATAAATGTGATTCTTGGAAAAATCGGTACGTCGATAAACTTTTTTTTTTTTTTTTTTTTTTACGTCGTTTGATTTATTTTCGAAGTCGATGAGGCTTGGGTAAAAATATGAATCCCGAAAATTCGATGCCGATCGGCTACGGTTTAACGACCAGAGTGTGGACTTTGGAACGGTCTTGCGTACGAAGTCGAGGACGTTTACTCGCGATACTGGTTCATTACATAAAAAAATACAGACGCACACAAGCCCGACGAGAAGCCCACGTTGTGCTCCCCCTATGACCGATTCCCATTTATCATTGGACCAACCGAACGTACCGGGGTGGTTTATAATTGCACAGTGTGCTGACTAAAAAAATGATACGATCCATTTAACGCGTCATTAAGCTTCTACAGCATTAATAATTCAAATTTGATAAAGACGTACTATTGATAATTTCATTAAACTGAAATTTCCATTTTTCAGAGTCGAATTTATTACCTCAAAATTCCCAAAATTACTCATAAAAGAATTAATGAAATATTCTTAAATTATTCAAACCGATGCAAACAAAAAATTATCAAAATTCTCAGAAAATGATATAAAATGTATTTTAAGAAATAGAAATTCTCGCTGAGTAACGTCCTTATAGGAAAAAAAACTTGCCTTGTATTAAGGTCAACCTCCTTTCCCAATATGCACACTTCCACGTTCGAAAAACCTTCGTTTTAAAATATTCGCCGAACTTCCTGGCGATCTGCACCTTTCAGTGGAATCCACAGTGCGGATCTTAAAGTTTTTGCCACGTCAGACCATTATTCGACGTCCTTGCTCGCACAATATATTTTTTTCCCTCTATTCATTAATACGCGTTCTAACCGCGAGACTATAACGACAGTGACAAGTTTCGCTAATTTCGCGAAACCGGAAGAAAGAAGGTCCCGAAAAAATAACGAGCGTCAAAGTCGTCGCTCGTTAATAAAAATCAAAATCGCTTATCGTTAATCAAAATTAATTATTAAAAAATGCAAATAACCGCATTGATTCATCGGACAATTAACAAAAATTATTTCAACGTAAAATCTTGTTTCCTCGTTTTTTAATTCCAAATTGTAATGTGTAACAAATTTTCTTTTTTTCGACAATGATTATTTTTCCCAAATTAATCGCGCGATTATTTCGTTTAAATTTTCATTCTGATTAGAATTGTCGTTCGGTGAACGATTGCTCAGAAGTGAAAATGCGGAATTCGAAACGAAGTTGCATCTCGTAACGAATGAATATTCAACCACTTTTCCCTATCGCATCGGCACTCGAGGCTTGTTAATTCTGTCGGTTGTAAGCCCATCGAGAATATATATATATATATATTATCGCATAACGTTATGTTATCCATTGCGTAATGGATCAAAGGGAAGAATATCGTACAGGAAATAAGGTTTTATGTGCTCGGTGAAGACCGTATTAAATCTGTCTCGATATGTGAGAATTATTTACGGGAGTAAAAGACATTTATCAAGCGCGGAGTTCTCTCGTCTGTACAGTCGAGTGAACGGTGATAAGTATCGACGAGCGTCAAACCTCTGGAGTTCCAACGAACGTCGGTCTATTACGTGAAACGTACATTCCGCGGTCGTCGTACCCGCGCGTTGCATCGGCTTCCTCCCCCGTTAAACAGAAGAAGAAGAAAAAAACAAGTCAGACGTTAAAGCGAAGCGTCGCATCGTCGACTTTTATTCAATCAACTGTTTTATTTTTCGATCAAAATCAAACGTAAAAAATTTAAAATTGTTCCGAATATTAGTGATTAAAAAAATAAAAACGTGAAATATAAAATGTGAAAATTTTCTTAATCAATTGGTTTTTTTTCTAATTTAACTAGCAAAACTCCGTTCGATGCTGCAATCGTACGATTTTCTTTCTAATATTCCAAAAAGCACTCGAATCGTTTCCATAGTCGTTGGGTTTTTCGAGCGAAACGGAAATTCCTCGTGAGGAGATACGCGCGAATTAGATTTACATAGTTCGTGACGAGAGTAGAGTCGTCCTTACGACAAGTGGCACTCTCGCGTACATAAAGTTAATCATCATCAATATATTGTATAAGTCATGAAAGAGCCTGCGAACTGCGCATCAAACGTCGTCGACGACGACGACGACGGCGACGACGACGCCGGGTTATTCGATCCGACCACATACGGCGTATGCACAAAATTGCTACGATCAATTTGACCGCTCGATGATGACAAGGTATCAACAGAATTTTCCGGAAGGTTCCATACTAGGAAAAAATACAAGTACATACGAATAAACGTACGTACGTGTATCGATATATATATATATATATAGTGTTGATAGCAGAATTACCGATATATATATATATAGGTATCGTGAAGTTTCTGCTATGCATATATATATATATGCACAGCAGAAACTTCGCGAATGTACTGACTGATTGTGAGAGCCGGGAATGCCATGACGCGACTATATATATATATCGATCGCTCGGATTGTTTCGCGCGTGACGTAACAACACGACGTAAGAACATCTCGTTCCGCACACAGAATATAAGACGAGCAAGACCGAAGTTAAGGTACCGACGATAAATCGATAACTCGACGATCGATCGATTTATCCCTGTAACTCGAATTTAGTTTACCGACGATTTTTCAAAAAACGATCAATTTTTATCGATTTTGTTCTTTTGCCGATTTTTGTTTTGCATCGCGTCGTTAATATTGTTTTCGTGTAATATTTTATTGTATGTCATGTGATAAACTAGATAAAATTGTCCTGAGAAACCGATGCTAATTACCGGGTCGGTTGGTCGCGATTCGAGGAATCGGATCGACGAGAAAAACGATGGACCACGCGACGGTGTCGTATCGAATAGTAAAATATATATAAATATGCTGATAGATGATGTGTGTCACTCGTTTATTAATATAACTGTATCGTCATCGGAATGCGAATAAGGTTCGCGCTTTGAGGGAGGTGAATCTTGTTTCTCGAATGAGATCGGTGATAATGATCGTCATAGCTACGTGTGTATATATATATATATATATATATATATATATATATACCTAGGTATATATCGATTGACGTTTATGATCGCCGTGAAAACTACGTGGCCTTATTCACCGAGTGAAAGTCACGCGTGAATAAAATTTCTTATTTTTTAAATCGCAACAAGCAGAATTGATATCGATCGATTCTGGTTGTTACGAAAACGGGGTGGAAACGTGGGGGTAAACTTTAATCCTACTCCAGAGATTTTTCATGACACGTGGAAGCCGCGAATGACGAGCAATTTATCGCGAAAAAGCCTTTAATCTCGGGACGAAAAAAAAAAAACAGAGAAAAAACTCGACACGAGTAATAAAACATCACGAGATGTTTTATCTATCGTACTATTTTTTTAGAATCGCGTCAGTCGAGATCCGATGACGTAGGTTCCTCAGATAATAATTTCGAACGCTCGAGGCGATCATAAAATATATATATTTTTCTTTTTTCAAGAATGATTTCAACCGTTATTAAAAATTTGTTTAAAATAACGAAACGACAAATAAAAAGATCGACAAATTGTTAATTATCGAATAGATGGAAATTGAATTCAATTTGTACAATTCTTTTTTAAGTGAGGTCTGTTTCGTGGTCGAGGGGTGGGTGGGACATTATTCTTTTATGCAGAGCTCTTGTGTTCGCGCGTGGGTGTCTTTGCCCCGACGTCGCTCGCTCGTATTATTTTGGCTCGGGCATACCTACAACAATCATTGCGTTTTGAATGCGAGAAATGCTAGTACGTCTTACTTTCGTTTGAATTTAGGCGTCTCTGTCGTCAGACGACCGAGTTGTAACGCTCCTCGTTGTAAGTGGCCCGTTTGCGAACGGAGAAAAGCGCACGTATAAGTAGTGCTTTGGCTTGAGACCCAGAATTTTCGATTTTCAGCGCTCGTGCTTTATATATTACGTGGCTAAACGTATAAAGAATTTCCAAAATTCTAGCATGGATGAAATAAAAAAATAAAAACTTTGGAAAAATCATTTTTTTCTCAAAATTCCCAAAATTTTATAAAATAAAAAAAAAATTATTCGACCGAAATTGTAATACTAAAATCGTTATAATTTTCATCCTGAAATCAAGATTTTCATAAGTTTACTTTGTGCGCATCGTTATCGTCGTTTCTTTTCGTATTGTTCGAAGATACGTTAATTTGCATTTGCGCGATAGAACGTTTCCCCGAGACCGTGAAAGTTACGTTAAGACTGACGGGATCGTACGAACGGCAAACAAAACTTTTAATAATCCCCTCGAGATACTGGGAAAATTTATGTACGCGATATCTCGTGAAATTGATACCGAGCACAAAAAGAAAAAGCTGTGCGTCTATAAATTTCTCTCGAGGATGAATCGCTACGTATTTATTTTACATTAGAAAAATTGGAAAAATTCAAGCAAATTGTAAATTCAAAAACTGTGATGATTAAAATCATAATAATCGATATAATTAATTTTTATCGCGTAACGACAATTTGTTATTAATTTTGTATTAATTTGATTCGAACGTTATAATATATTTATGGCGTACGTGATATTTACCGTGTTGCATGCAGCTGGACGATTAAAAAAGCGATAACCGGAAGTTCGAATAATCCCGTTAATTATTTTATCTTGATCTCGGGTATCCAAAGTACAAAACAATATATGAAAAAAAAAGAACAAACAGAAACAATGGAAAATATCGCAACCAAGAGATTATCAGGCATCAGCGCGAAATTTCCGTTTTTCAAAACACTGTTTGGCGCATAGGGGCCAGGTCTCTCGTTATCAATAATCTCTCTCTCTCTATCGTTATGTTCTTATCGCGCCGATGTTTATTTTGATATAAAAAAAATAAACCTATTTTGCACTCAGCGCTGACCGGCCTGCCGCTATCGGCGATTCATCGATCGATATCAATTAATCGATTTTAAGATATATAAAAATACCGTTTTTTTTCTTCTCTTAGAGCCTACTTCAACAAAAGTTTATCTTCGTTGTTTGAACAATCGTGATGTGAAGAAATATCGCACTTGTCATCGCTCAAAGTGTGTTGAACCGTCGATAACTATTTTATTCCCGAAATAATGTTTCGTCTATAAAATTAGCATCGAGCCCAGACGGAAGGTGTGCAAATTATATACATAAATTTTGACTCGTGCGCCTCTTTCTCAGACATACAAATCTCGTGGTAAATACCGTTGGTGATATCTCGCGTTAGCCCGCGAGCGACGAAGGATTATTGGCTCTCCCATGATCTCAAAACGCTCGAGGCAAAGCTTTCCTCGTTTGTTTTCTACTGTTGTGTGTACTTTTTTTTGTCTCTTTTCTCGCGCTCTTTGTCGAGACACGGGAGAGCGTTTCAAAAAAAAACAAAGATCTTATGTTCCTCGGTGCTCGTGCTTTGGTAATACTGCCAACCTGTGCGAGAGAAACGTTCGTGTTGACGAGTATGTTTGACCCGAGAGTATCTCGCTCATTTAGGCCAAGGGCCACCTTTCTGAATAACGGTAAACACATATATGGTCGCTTCGCTCTTTTCGCCTATGATACACGAGTTCGAAGAATTATTTTGCCGATTTGGATATACTCGAGTCGCGACGAAAGACGTCCTCGCGATTCTCGAAAATAAACAAATGTTTATATTGTTTTTTTTTGTCGCGAACCAAGAGAAAAGAAGCAAATCTCTGCCTCGTTGTTATGGCAACTTGATGATGATATTATCGTTTTTCTGCAGGACTCGACGGTTTGAAAATGTGCCGTACACGGATAAATTTGTCGTCAAGTATCTTCAGCTGTTTGGAAAGAAAATAACGCTTTTTTCTTTTTTCTTGTTCTTCGTGTCAATTTCTAGAGGTGATATTCGAAGTGTTTCTTTCCCTAGCAACACCGACAATCTGCGTCAAAACGCTTTTTGCGACGAGGAAGGAGAATATTAATATATATCGAGTGAGAAGTCCGTTAACGCGGTCACGAGAGCGAGAGCCGAGAGTCGGAGAAAGAGAGGGAGGGGCACAGCGTGATGTTGAGGAGAGTTCTTGTGATGGGCGGGTGAAATTGCCGACACCTAAATTCGCAGCACCCCATATCCTTCCTCGATGTTAAAATTGTTCGATCGATTAAACGAAAGCTTACGATGCGTTAAAATTTTAAATACAAATTATTATTATTATTATCAGGAAAAATCTAAATTACAGATTGTGTAAATAAATTTCGTACAAGAAAACATGGCGGTGAATTTATGCAAATGCGATACGATTCTTCGCTGTATTCGTGATGAATTAAAAAAAAAAGAAAAGATACAACGGGACATGAAATGTCGCACTAACCTGCTATTCTCAACGTTCGGCACCGACATGTCACCGTAGCTCATCATGGCACGATTCTCGACAATTAATCAGTTTTCTGAATGCAACTGGACCCTCGTGATATTCGTTTGTGTTTTAGCGTTCGATTGACGACCGGGGATTTTCCTTGTTTTCGTGTTTTATGGGAGCCTCGTGTCGATCCTGTTGGTTGTACGTACGAACGTCCACTTCTTGTTTCTGGCGATGTCGATTGGCAATCCAGCAGCGTTCGATATTCGTGTAGTCGTATTCTCGACTCGGGCAAATGCAAAGTCAGATTGTAGTTAACAATTTTTGTGAAATGCTCTCGTCAAGAGTGAAGACGCTGTGGCTGGCTGGCTGGCTCTCGTCTGATTTCGTTGGACTTTTCGGCACGTTCGACAATCCGTTTTTTTACGTGTTTGACGGTAGACACGTTTGTTTAGTGTTCACCACGTTCGGCAAAAAAAATCACACGTGAAAATAAACGTACGTCGAAAGACGCGACGAGAGTATAATATTAATGTTACACAGACGTGACAAGAAGTTCACGTACGTACGGTTGATCACGGACTACCTCCTTTCGTTAAAGGTGGCACCATCTCTACAGCCACGAAGCTTATATCGAAGGGGGTGGTGGGGAGACGCCGGAATATGCGGTCGTTGGTGGGGGAAAGAGTAACCGACGCCCCAGGAATATCGAGACACTTCGTACTAACCTGCCATGAGCTCTACCGACCAAAAATTCTCGGTCATAGTCGTCGTTTTTTCGCCTTGTAATCATCTCATTACGACGAACAATCAGCTTACTGAACTTTGTACATCATAACGAATGATCTTCGAACCTTACTGTAACTCGTATTATCTCTATTGTCGTTAATTTTTATGAAAATATCGAAAAACAAAAGGGAATATTTCGATGAGTTTAGTTCGTAATTTTGCGGATACGCGTTAGTGCGACAAACAGTCGCGACGCGGCATCACCATCGCCTGTGGCGCCAACGGCAAGCGCGCGAACCTTTATCTCACCGATGTATTCTATGGTCGAGACTCCCTCTTTCGTTCCTTCTCTCTTTAGTCGACGAGACATCGATTATTCTGCCTCTCTTTTTGTCCCTCACTATAATATCGTATGTATTGTGTGTATTATACTGTACCGTAGACCAAACTGTACAGCAAAGAACACGCGAGATTTCTGCCCCCACTTCGTGGTTCGACGAGAATAGTCGTACCACCGAAATGAAGCTTGCTATTGGCTTGTTGAGGAACACGCCAGCCGCAACGAGCATCAGCACGATGCGCGCGCGGGCGCACTACACATTATTTGCGCTCGATCGTAATTACTGCCGGAACGTGAAGGGAACGCGACTCGCAGGTGCCTACAACTTGGTGGTTGCCTGTGTAGATACGAGCGGAGATCTTCTCGCTTTCCTTACCATTGCGGAGCGTATGTATATGTTTATTCGTACCTGGTACATACTTGGATAGATTTCTCGGTCGCGAGAATTCTACACGGGTTCGTCAGCAATCGAACTCACGGTACGTCCAATTCGACTACACTTTGCTTGTAGCTATGCTCTCCGGTGCATTCAAGATGCACTCGACTTGTTAGAACGTAGCTGAGGCGTTAACGCTTTTGCTACACGACAATGTCAAGAGGATTATATATATTTTTTAAATTAAAGATACAGGCTATAGTACGAGTTACGAACGGGGCCAAAATGCAAATTAGGTAAGGTTAGGTTTCATTGACTCTGTGCCAAATATGTATGGATATAAGTACTAGCCACGAGTTGCTTGACTATATTTACTTTGTCTACGTACCATGTATCGTTTCAAATTATTCGTCTCATTTATCACCGTTGAATCCCGCATTTGGGAAATTATATGTCGACGGAGGTATCGATATATGGCGTCGATGTATCGCATCGATATATGTGTAACGATAATTGTTATTCAATTCGTTGATTTCACTGGCAATCGTTCAAGAATTCAAACAAATATTGAATAAAATCTGTTAAATCAAATATTACACCGAATTACACATGCTGGATACATAATGAACCTTCATGTCGATGAAGATGTAATATTCACCTAGTATGGAAGTTATAGTTTGTAAATATATCAAGATTAATGCGCAATAAGTTCTGATTGAATCGAACTTTCGCCAAATAAGATCATTACGTATAATAGCGAGCATTAAAATTCCTTCGTTTTACAGGTTATACAGGATGTTCCAAATTTTATAAATCACAACAGTGATTTGGAGAATGATGACAAACTTTTGAATCTGATGATTCCCTATTTCCTTGCAAGACCATTAATCTCATTAACTATCACATGTTTTCCCATTTTTTTCAGAAAGGAGCAATAGGTCAGAAGCTTTTTTTCAACGCTATCATTTCCCTCTTTTACGCGATATCGCCATACTCGTGCGATTATATTTGCGCAAAGCGGAAAGTTGTGCTAAAATTCTGAATTCTTTATCTCTATTTGTGTATATTATCTCGTGAATGATGGAACTCCTAGTGATGGCGACATCTGTCTCAAGTGTTTATAACAAAATAAATGGACCCCCTGCGAGCTTCGTTAAACTGATAATGAGGCAAATATAAAAGTTGAGCAGTGGGGTCTTCGAGATACATGTATTTCATCACCGTCGTTATCAATATTTATACGACGACGATGATGATGAAACGTCCGCATCTCGAATACCCTACTATCAATATTTATTTGTTTATAACGTTTTAAAACAACTAATCGACTTAAATCGAAGACAAAAATTAACATTGCAATCTTTGGCTCGATTATAAATATTTTACAACCGGAGTACACCTGCAATGGCAGTGTTTCGTTGTGCGAAAAGAAATACTTTATGTACGCTTTGATTTATCATTGGCGACGCCGGACGGTCTCGCATTTCCCATCGTCGGAAATATTTCTAAAATATTCATGTATTCCAAATTCTCGGCCGTCATGAGCATCGATAGTAGACTCTGGGCTCTACTTCGGCACGCGAGTCAATTATATTGTCGGCATACCGGTGATGTACAATCTCTCGCGTACCTGATTTTTCTTGCGTCCAACTTTTCGCGACTTGTGTCAATTGCGTCGAGCGATGTCCTTGTTTCTTCATTCAATGCCATCAATGCCGTAACGCAAATTTTTCTTTTGAACATTCTTACCCGTCGAAATTGCGACTCGAAATTTTGTCAGTCCGTTAGCAAAAACGATTGACGCAGCAGAGTCAAAGTCTCGACTCGTGCATATGTATGGGTTGAAACGTAGCTTTTGCTCCAAGGGTCAATAATCTCTAAGACAATAAATATTCCGGGAATATTTATAGACGGGGGAGGAAGTCAATACTATTCTTTGACACGAGCTTAATGTAATTAGGCAATTTTTTTAATTCCTGCTGTTTTATTTTTCAACGTGTTTATGACACGTTGAGAATAATATAAATACATAAAATCTCGAAATTGCCAAGGTGATTTAGAAAATGTAATTTAATTTTAATTTTTTTTTTATTTTTTATTCTAAAATCGCGTTTCTTTTAAGAAAAATAGAGCGTTATCGAATATTTATTGTGCCTTGGTACGATCTAAGAGAACTTTGTTACTTCGGATAAAAATAAATGGCAATGATCACGATAGAGTCAGCTTCGAATCACGTGGCGTCTGGCAGACTTCACGCCCGATAAAACAAAAAATACCGTTCAACCACTTTAGAAATCAATGTCCGAGGGCGAAGCCCCGCCGCACTCGTGTTTATATCTCCTTGTTTTGTTATATTCCGTTCTTCGGTACTTTTCCTCAAAATTTGTTCGCGTCGAACGAGAGTAGGGATCAGTGACATTCCACCCGTGACCGTCTCGATGCGTACATGCAAAGTTCTTTATTCGGTGGACTTTTTTTCTTCCCACGAGTGACGGTCAAATTTCTGTTTTTATTTTTTCGGTAAAGCCCGATTATTGATCAAAATCTGTTTTTACGCAACATCCAAATTCCACAATTCACCCTGATTAATTTATTCTGTATTCGATCGAATAACGTAATTAATCAATCGGATAAATTGAAATAATTCATTCATTTATCAAAGTTTATTAAATTTGTTTAAGTAAATTTAATCAATTAGTCACGGGTCAAAATGACGATAATTAATTTGTATTTAAAATGTTATATATCTGTGAAAAAAACCAGTTCGGATAAAACCCTCAAGACTCGAAAAAAGAATCGTCAGTATTTAGTAATCTTCCAGAACGTAACGGAGAGGGTCGGTTTGATGGTCGTTTGGGACGATAACGATACGCTCAGCTATTATGCACTTGTCGTGGCGAACTTGTAATCATCGAGAGCTTCGCTCATTGCACGTATGACTTTTTCCTTTATCGAACATTAACATACCAACCGATAGCTCGTTTCGAGACATACCAAAATGCAATACCAACGTCTTTGGTTCCATACGATTCCCCGTGAACCGTGGATGGGTACGTGTGTACCGATTTTTATATACATAGATACTAATGAGCACGTACGCAAAGATTCATTCACCGCGTCAAAGAAGCACTTTTGTTCGTAGAGGACAAAGTCTTTGTTAACATTAAGTCGTATCGTACGTCGATACAAACCTGCCCAGGTATTTATGTAAAACATACATAGTGTATTACATTATACCGTAACCCGAAGTTCCGGGCAAACAATAAATTTGCATATGAGCTATATCTCACCTTGATTTAAAAAAATAACAACAAACAACCCGACGAGTTCAATCGTCATCGGAAAAAAACATTTGGCCTATAATGACGAGTGAGACTCGTGAGAAGGCATTTGGGCCATAAACAATAATCACGAGCCTGTCTCGTGGTACTTCGTTCGGACCAAACGTAAACAACACGAGTCTCACTCGTGGTAAGACTCATATTTTGTACAAGTACGAGCACACGGCTGAACAACTAAATGGCTCGACGCGTAACCGACCTTACTTCTTACAATGCCCCGAGCAATCGGGAGATAGCGCGTACGTCAAGGGGTTAAACACTTTCGCTAAAAATAAGTATCGAATTTGTCTATTCTTGTTTTTTCGAGAACGTTCGGAATATTATTTGGAGAAATATGGGGAATAAATTTGGAAAGGTGTTTTGGCAATTAGTTACGACGAGAGATTCTTTTAAGCCGGGTGGACCCCCCCGGAAATTAATTTTTTTTTTTTTTTTAAATAGACCTTGAAATGTTACGAACAACTTAAGCTGTAGTTGGTATTGCAAATCGCAAAATTTTCAAAGTTACAAGTATTTTTCGGTAGAAAGCGCGGTTCGATCAGTGTATACCACTTAAAAAAGCACGATCAGCTGTCGAAGGGCACATGTATGGACCAGGAATCGCTGATGAAGGTAGGAGTCACAAAAACCGCACCGTTAGCCGAATAAACGCAAATTTTCTTTCTTTTGCCATTATCTCGAAACTATGTTTTTCGAACTGAAGCCAACGAAATCTCGCCAACTATCGGTCCGATTGCTGTGAAATTTGTACACAATACTTACAGATGCATTATCTAAAATGTAGCATAGGATTTTTGCGATAACTTGATTGGTTTTTTTTTATTGACGTTTTTTCTCGTAAAATTAGGGTGAAAAATACACTTTTTCTTCTTTGGCTCACCATAATTTCCCTAATAGTCGGAAAAAAAATCCTACGTGACATTGTAGCGACATTATCCACGAATAAGCTAATATTTTTTTGTTCAGATGCAACTTGTAGGTGATTTCAGTGGTGGAACATAACCGCGTGTCGTGCGGATGCCCTCCGCGGAAATATCTGCAGCGCCACCATTTGTTAATATTACAAACTAAAATATATTTCAGGCATTCTTAAAGCTGTTTCGTATCTTGTTTTAAAAAATTAAACATTTCGTTTTATACTTTTGTGTTTATGAATTTTTTTAAAATATACGTATTTTCTGGGCGGCCATGTTGACCACTTGCCTCAATTACATGGAGACACAAGATCCGGTTATATCCAGATACAGAGCTAGTCATATTACTCGAGTGAGATATCACACGAGTCGATATACTGTATTATCGATTATCGCTGTGTCGAGGATGACTATAATCGTGTACATAACGTACATTTTATATACAAGATTAATCTGGAATCATCGATCGTTAATTGCGATCATTTACGATTACGAGCTTGGCTTTCGTCCCATACGCAAAATTATGTACTTACTAACAATAAGTGTATATTTAAGGTATACTTACTGTATCGTAAGAGCATGCGTGACCAATCTGCCCTCGCAATATCTCGAGCGGTGCCAAAACAAGACCGTAAACAAAGAAAAAAAGATTTCCCAAGAAGCAGCACACAATCATAACGGGATAACGATCTTCATAAGATCTTAACAGGGATTAATCGTCAGATAGGCATACAAAACGTATATTTTCACCGTTTCGTCCTCCAAATACGCGTTTCTGATTTTCACGCTGTCGATATCTCGCGTATCTTCGATTAGCGAGATTGTTGTTAACGGTGTCGATCGTGCTTCATCTTCCTCGTGGCTAATCCCGGCTCCATCGCTAAGATTAAAATTACAGATGTTTCGAATCTTTTATTTTTTCTTGTTTTTGTATTTTGTATGTTTGACTAATTTTTATTAGTGAAAAAGCTTTCGTAAAACAACTTATTACATTCACTTTAATATCATTACATAACGAATACGCGCCGCAATTTTCGTTTTAACGCTGATACAGTATATTTTTGGGTTTCAATGTATACTTTTGCTTAATGCGTGTGTTTTCAATTTTTCTTATTGTTTCCTCGGTCTGTTACCTTCTGCTTCCATGTTATGTTAATTTTCTTTCTTTTTTTTCTGCACACGTTTTTATTTGTTTATATACGCTTTACATTTTTTTTCCAACCCGTGTATGTACATTATTTTAACACGCTTTTTTTGCGCGTATACGTGATTATCTTGGAAAGAAAAAGGTAAAAAAAATATATGATGTTAATAATAATGATAATGATAATAATAATCGATCAATTTCGAAAATTCGAGTCGCCGGATATTCGCCCCGTTAGACTGGCGCGAAACTTTAAACTCGCGTTTCATTTTTCGCTCGCTGATTCCTTTTCATCTACAGATGCGGTTCAATATCCGTTATATTTATGAGGAGGAATCTAACGCGCTCGGTAGAAATATTGACGATCAAATAGACGTCAATTAATAACACTTTTTTTTCATAAAAAACAAAGAGAAAAAAAGAAACGCTGTTTCGACAATGCCCCGAATAAAAATAATAAGGATCGTTTACAGATTTACGACGTTTCCTGTTTTTTTTTTTTTTTTTTTTAATTTTACTAGTTTCTTTTATTCCCGTTCTTTTCGTTTTTCCCATAACACGCCGATCCTACAAGTGCTTCACAATCCATTAGCCGTTCTTCGTGTTAGATCCTCGCTTCTTTTTCTTCCATCGTAATTTCATAATTGACTAAATTTTATTATTACGTTTAAATTAGCTAGAGAGATCCCCGTGCGCGCACACACACACCCCTCCCCTTTACTTTTTTCTTTTCGCTGAACGCAAATCGCGCGTGTACGCACACTCCATCGTGTATCTAACTTCACGTATTCTTTTCATCTTTTTTTTTGTTGTTTTTGTTTTTGTTTGTTTCTTTTTTTGTTTTTGTTCGTTTTTATTTCTCAAATAATTATTTATAATATTTATACTTAATACGTATCATATAATATGATTTTGTTTTCTTTTTAATTATTCTTAATAACATCGTATTTACAAAAAACTTGCTTTAATCTCATTTATGACAAAGTTCCTTTTCAATTTAACTACCTAAAATTCATCGAGCTACAAAAAATGTTTCATTCAGTCCTCGGGTGTGTCCGTATGTATGTTTATGGTGTCTGTGTATTTGTGTGTATTACATTCTGGCTCGAAGCGCTTCTCTTAACACGTTGGCATTCACTTCCGGTTTCAGAGCTCTTCGCGAACTTCTTTTCACTCATTATCGCTATGTCGGTTTCTTTAATGCAACGCGACTCGACGGGCGCACGATAGAGACGAGAGATAATGGCCGTACGAATAAATAACGAATTGCTACCGTAGAGAAATAATTATGAACAAAATGCGTAGCTTAGAAATTTCAACCGAAAGCAAAATAACTTTTAATCGTTGTTAATGAAATGAAAAATAATATATTTATACCTATCAATAATTATTTCGAGTAAATAATGACGGTAATGAATTTTTAAATTCGATCACGATTTTCAACTATTGCCTCTTGCATACCCGAGATAACCCATCGATGGAAAAAACCGATCGAAAGTTTGCTCGACCGATGGTAGAAATTTCTTATTGGCTTCTTCGATCGATGAACCGCACTGGAACTTGCAGTATGCAAGAGCCATGATTATTTGTTTACCTCGAGGACGCCCGATTATTCGACATGTCTAATAATTTGTGGAGATATTTCCAAATTTTCGCGGGTCAATTAAAAATGCCAATTCGCACATCCTTATCGAAAAAGTATGGAGGCATACAAACTCATAATTCGACCTCTCCCTCCAATCGGGCAATTGCGAGAATGAACAATTTTTCAAACGTTTCTTCAGCCTTTGGCTCTTGCATAACTTTTCAACTTTTCGAACCTTCTTCTTTATCGTCGATTTATGTTTATCAGTATATAATCTATGTAATTCTTATAGTCCGACGCGTGTCTTGTCCGAGAAGTTTTCTTAATTCGAGATTTTTTTACCAAGCGAGATTTGAGGAAATTACTATATTCATAGATGCAATAATGTCTACGGTGTTAACTTTGTACATTGGAAATTTGGTGTATCTCAATTTAATTTACGTGTTTTCGTGCGGGTTTTTTAAATTTATGAAGGGGGGGGGGGCAGGAAAATGATTGATGTCGAGTCGCGAGGATCTTTGAACGGTAAATCTTGCGAATCTCGCACGCTGATATCGTTCGTGGCGTTCAATTGTTTTTTTTTCTGTTTTGTTAATAATTCGACCTTGATTTTCATTTTTTCAATTTTTCGCCTCATTTTCCCCTCTTCTTTCTCTCGTTTGAGCTTTCCTCGCGAAACTCTGGACTGTCGGTCGCGCCCGTTGAAAAATTCATTCGCGATTATTTATAAAGCTCTCTCGAACGGGCTTGTCGACGTAGACAATAACGTTTCTCCCCGATTCATAATACGGTTACGTATATATTACTCGTCACTCTTATTCGCACATGAATAAATCACAGGAGGTTGACAATCACTCCGATCAATCGCGTCTCTCGATAAAATATGCAACACGCACGAAGAAGAATAAAATTCGTCATCGACGACAAACAACGTGACCATTTTATTTTTTCGCGTCTTTTAAACTCTTTTTCATAACAACGTTCGACGAGACACCGCGTTATCACCTCGAGAAAGGTACTACGAATAATTGAACCGCGTAACTCTCGCGATGCGTTTTCGATCATTCGAAGAAAACAAAAATACACCCCATTACCATCGTTAAACTCTTCACGAGTTCAGCTTTTAAAAAACCATCCACGATCTATTTAAATGATCCAATAGTAATACCGATTAATTCATTTCGTACCCTTTTTTTCTGTCCCTCGTAACGATGCTTAGATAGTCGTCAATGCTGCTAAACATGTATTTACAGAGTTTATGATCATTTTATGTGATGATATAATAGAGTTACGTCGTACATAACGAACGAAAATTGTGAGATATTGGGGCGTACACAGGGGTCGCGTTTTGGTAGCTGGAGTGATGAACAGGGACGTATAAAATAAAAACATAACGAGACTAGACAAAACGCAGAAAATTATCGTTAAGGAGGAGCTCCAGGTTAGAAATTAGCCACGCGAGAAATATCGCAATATTTTTGTTTCCAAATATTTTTTGTTTCGGGTTTAATTTGGGATGTTTGCTAATAATGCCTGGAGTCTCGTTTAATACAGATTACTTTTCGATCGGACTGGTGAACTGAGACACCGAATCACGTATCATCATCGCTGCAGAGCAACGAATCGATAACAGAAAAATTAGTCCCCGAAAATCATAAAATATCCCCCTCCCTGGAAAGAAAAACCCGCATACAACAATTCTTCCATGATTTTTAAACACATTATGAAAATAAAAAACAACACATACTTCGTTTATGACATAACTAACGTTTTCGATATTCCCCCAAAAAGAAAAACCTTCGCATAATCGAAAAATTCACGTAAATTGTCATGATATTATTTAACTAATTAATCAAGAATCTTTCATGAAAAATATAAAATATCTATCATTGTCATGAAAAATATAAAATATTTATCATTCGAGGAGCGACTTTTCGGGTGCTAAATTTTCCCTGATTCGCCGTCGAGCTTGTCGTTTGAATCGATGAAACGAAACAATCCTTTAATCGAATAACGATTTTTGTTTTTGTTTGTTGTTGTTGAGAATTTCATAAACTACTGACAGAGAACATATTTAATCGATAAATAATTCCTTAAGTATCGGTATTGGAACACACTTCATTCTCCTGGTCCCTCGACCATCATCTTTTCCCCTATTTCATGACCCTTTAAGACGACTAGAGGCCACTCTTCTATGCCCTCGAAGCTTTCGTCACCCGAAGACTCTACGAGCTTCGAGGTCTCTTTACCCGATTTTCCATTTTCCTCCGTCTCCTCCTCCTTCTCCTCCTTCGGTTCTCTCTCTTGTTCCGCTTATACTTCATAGTCTTCATCTTCATCACGTATCTCGTGGTTAGGACGCGCGAAACTCACTATGGAGCGAGCACGCGTCACCTGGAATGGGCTCTTATCACGACACGATTCTAAGGACTAGCTTCTCTGGCAGGTCATTCGCCGCTGTTCACCTCGTCGTAGTGCGAGAACTTGAGGAACACTTGCTCGAGGGTCGTCTGACTGAAACTGTACTCCTCGATGTCCAACTCGAGCTTTGCTGTATTACGAAACATAAAGTATGAGAACATTTGAAATTACATCTGCCGGACCTCGATCGAGTCACCCGCAGTCATTAGAATTATTCGAACCAACAAAAATCGCAAATAATAATCCTGAATTATTATTTTTTTATTATCCTTTCTAATATGTTTATCATAAGTTTATAATCGTGGCCATAAAAAGGCGTATGAAATTATTCCGGCGGAGAAAAAGAGAGGAAAATCTAGATAAAAGTTCTAGACTCGGAACGAGAGTAAACGGCGGATGAAGGTTCGAGAATCGAGGTCCGAATGTAAGAAGCACGTTCGTCGAGCTCATCAAGACAATTTTCCGCAGGCTTTGTTAGATCCAAAGTGTCAAATTATAGTCAATTTACCCTTCTCCAACTGAGTGAAGCAGTCAGCGAGCGATGTGACGGAGTGTTGTGGCACCGCGAACACGAGTCTATCCGCGAAGCTCTCCTCTAGCGTTGCATCCGGAAACATTCCCGCAACGAAATCCTTGAGTCCCGCTATCCTGTCGCCCGAGGGTGTCGTAGGTGTGCAATCGCCACCAAGGAGCTTCATCTCGAGAGTGTAACCAGCACCGTACAGATTTTTCAAATGTTGCGTCGAGCCTAAGCATCTCAGCTCACCCTTCACCATTATACCGACTCTGGAGCACAGAGCATCGGCCTCCTCCATGGAATGGGTTGTGAGGATTGCTCCTCTTCCTCCCTAAATCCAACAAAATAACGTACGTGTTAAATCATCAGCGACTGAACGTACAGTCAATGTTTCATCTTACCTGAAAACTGGCAAGGATCGTGTCCCAGAGAAATCTCTTGGATCTCGGATCCATTCCCGTGCTGGGTTCGTCCATCAAAACGACTTTAGGTCCTCCGACCATAGCCATGGCGAAGCTCAGCTTTCTTCTAGTACCTCCCGAGCACTCTTGGGTCTGTTTGTCAGCATGCTCGTGTATCTGAAGACCCGATAGATAAAGATCGACAATTCGGTCTATATCGCCCCAGGGTACACCCCTTATAGCAGCGTAACACTCGAGATGTTCCCTGACAGTTATGTTCTTCCATTGTGCGTCGTGCTGAGGGCAATAGCCCATTAGCCTGAATGCCTCGGTTATGTGAGAATTTATATTGTGTCCACCGATCTGTACTCTTCCTCGTGTCGCTGCTTCTTCGGCAATGATTATCTTCATTGTGGTCGTTTTGCCAGCTCCATTGTGACCGAGCAGACCAAAAACTTCACCAGCCTCCACCGCCAGGGACAAATTTCTTACCGCGACTTTTTTTACCGGGGCTGGTTCTTCCTCGCGTTTCGAGCAACAACCACACGAACTGACATCGTGCGTACGATATTCCTTGCGTAAATTTTGCACGAGAACGACCGGTGGTTCTTGTACCGATGACGATGTTATAAAGTTGAAGACGCGCTGACGCTCGTTCTTCACGTCGGTGTCCTCGTGCTCACCCACGTCCGAATTCTCCATTATCTCTTCGCCTATCGAACCTCCGTTGCGCTAAAAAGACAATTATCGCGTGTCATTTTTCTCATTTCCACTTCAGATAACGTTTTAATCCGATGATAAGGGTTAATTGAGCAGAGGTGAAATTTTCGAACAACTTTTATATCGATCTTACAATAAAGATTATTTTTCGTCATTAACGCGAGAGAACGATCAAAAAAAATTATCAAAATTTCGTTTAAAAAAGTTTTGAATGGCAAGATATCAGATAATATTATCTGTGCGATGATCAATGCATGCCTGTATGGATAATACAAATTATACTCGACACTCGATCAATCATCAAATTAAAAATCAATCGGGAATATTTCATATCCTCTTAATGTTTATCTAAGATTTTAAGGGGAATCTTGAAATAAATGTCATAATGTAAAAAAAAAGTAACTCACCAGGAAATACTTGAAAACATCACTGACATTTCCCCCACTTTTCTTGACATCAAGTACGAGGAGAACGCAGAACCACAATGGACAGTGTAGAAGCACCCCGAGAGCCATAACGATGATCTCCGGAGTCAGGTAATCGGACATCGTCAGATGATGACAAGCCGCATTGATCGAGCACATCAGATGTACACGATCGACGTAATATACCGCCGCGTATGGCACATACATCGAGTTCAAGAGTGAGAAAACGACGTGAAGTGCGAATGCCGCTGTGCCACCTTGAAGAGTACCACCTTTCCTTAAAATATTTCTTCAAGCCTTCTTAAACATTCACACGGGTGGCAGGATGGAGGGTAGAAATTGGCATACTTACCAAGTCCCAGCATGTCGAGAATCATAACGAGTAGAAATGGTACTAAACCGAAAAATGTTGCTATGTTCGGCAGAATACTCTGGGCCGAGTCCATTTTGTCGAATATGTAACTCAGACAAGTCGCAAAAAGAATTGACGAGGGACAGTAGAGCATTAAGAGGCCACCAAGGGTCAAAAGTGCAGGTACCTCTTGAAGCGAGGGAACATCGAAGAGAAATATTATGCCGAGTATACACAATGATATGAACGACATGAGGCCGACAAGGACGATGAAGTATGTTAGAAAATACATTGGGAATGATAAACCATTGACGTGAAGCTGATTCTTCGTTTTTATCTGAAAATAAAACACACGGGTAACGGTTATTCACAGAAATTATCGATCGAAGGTTTCGTGACAGCTAAGATTTTACAGAAGATGTTCTTAGTATGGAGATAATCAACGATTATGCGTTTATTTACTGTTTTGCAAAAGACAGGCTGTGGGGTAGAAAAGCTGTGTTTACTCAATGTTCATTTTAGATGAACTTTGCAGAGCTGTATTTATAGTTAGTGGTCAATGAGAACGGATTTTATTACCTCACGATCGTAAACCATGTCCACAGCAAGAGTAATCGGTACGAGAACAAAATCCATTCCAATAAAGATAGCCGAGCTGGCTATTCCAATGTTGAATTCCTGGGGCTGCGAGGTCTGCTGGAAGGGATGAGTCTTAACTTCGATAGGAGTAGGATCATTTTTTCCCGTTAGCAGTCTGGAAACGTTATAAAATTACTGTATCAAATCCTCATATTCTGACTTGCGCTATTCTTCCTTACGATTCGTATTAAGATTTTTTCCAAACGGTATAGTTACCTATAATAGGCGTTTGAAAGGATATTCATGAAGATCGGTAGAGAGTGCTGCATCGTATCGTTGTACGTAACAGTAAGATTAATCCTGTTGCGCTTGTATTCGTCGATATTGAAAGCTGCCATGTGAGGTGCCATGTGAAGCAGCGCAGAGGTATTACCATCGTATTCCACCAGAGTTTCCACACTCCGACTGATATGATTGACCAGAGGGGATATGTCGTGATCCGAGCTGTTCGTGTATAGAATTTTTGTGTCTATGCCGTAAGTATCTGAAAGTTGAATGTCTTTTTTTGATGACAAGACAATCGATCGCATCCCATGATAAAGTTGTAGATATCGATCCAATATGCGGAGACATTTCAATGGCAAACGGGCAATATAACATAATAAGAAGGACCCTAACATCGCCAAGGTTTAAAACTGTAATTGTCGTATTACCATTATTCAACTCGAGAGATTGCATCTTAATGTCGACGGTCTGAATGCTGCTCAAGTAGAGACCAAGAACTACCAGTCCGAGAGGAGCACCGATAGTGAAATACAACAATTGAAGATTTCTGAAGAGTCTCAGTATGCGAAGTCTGAGCATTGCGTATAGGGTCTGGAAAAAGTTAGGCCGTATCTTAATGGGATCTAAGCCGAGGCCTAGAATCGTGGGATTCTTGTCGTTGTGCATGCCGTCCGGCAAATCACCGGCACCTTGAAACAATGAGACAAAAATTAAATCGTAGATTCATCGACACGACAATAGTTTGAAAAGAATTCGGATTTGCGCAAATGAGCATTATCGATCGAAATGTATACTTTATGTGGTTTTTTGTGGAAATTTCACAGGTATTGCGATAAAGCCGTGTTTTGATTAAGAAATTAATAAAAGAAATGTGATTTCTCGTTTGGGCATATAATTGCCCAATCCTCCTCATCAATTTTACGACCCATCAAGATTAGGGCCGTTTCTCACCCTTGACCTGTCCGTCAGCCTGAACAGTCGCACCCTCGTTCTGGAGACTCTGGTAAGAAGTGCTCTTGGATTGAAGCGACAGTGATCTACTGAGTGCACGATTTCGGACCATTTTCTTTGAAAGGTTGTCCATCGTGCACTCGGTCTCGTCGTCTTTCTCCAGATGCAAGAAAACTTCCTCCAGAGTCGTCATCGAGACTCCGTAACTGCTGATGCCGAGTCTGCTCGTTCTCGTCTTTATTTCGTGCTCAATCGCCGAGAAGAGAGGAGCAAAACTCTCCACCGAGTTGTGCGGGAGTATGAAGCTTAATTCGCGACCGTGACGACGAGCTTTCTCGGCCTTTGCCACGTGAGATGTAACGAGACGGGTTATCGCGTGAATTCGGCCGTTTCCTTCAAGCACCAAACTGTGTGATACGAAAGCCATGAGAGATACGACGTATGGGCCACCAACGTTCCTTAAATTTCGATCGATCGTTATTTTTTGTAACTCACGTAAGATGATAGCCGATTCCAAATTTATTCTTCAAGAATAACGAACTTCCGCAACATCGAAGCTTTCCTTTACTGATGACAGCTTTTCTGTCCGCCAATATATCAGCCTCGTCCATAAAATGCGTCGTCAGTAGAATTACTTTTCCGTGTCTTCTTGACTGCAGCAAGGACCACATGTGCCTTCTCGAATACGGATCGACCCCAGCGGTTGGCTCATCGAGAATGATTATCTTTGGATCCCCGATGATCGCTATGCCAACCGATAATTTACGCTTTTGTCCACCACTTAAATATTTGGCGAAGGTATCAGCTTTCTCCGCCAGATCTATATCCTTCAGAGTTTTTTTCACCTGTTGACGATACGAGTATTAGAAAAAAATTGACTGTCAATAAGTTGCCACGAAGACAATAACTTTCAATTATTTTCATGATGAACAAATCATATTTAGAAATCATCCCAGTTCGCCCTGATTCCTCCGTTAGAAAAAAAAAGAAAGACTCACTTCCATGTCGATCAACGTTCTGGGAATTCCTCTGACGGCTGCAAAAAATTCCAAATGTTCACGGGGCGTCAGTAGATCGAACAGAATATCGTGCTGTGGGCAAACACCGGTCATGCTTCTTATCATCTGCATGTCGTTCGAGTCACGAATATCGTAACCAAAGATCAGCGCTGTTCCTGCTGTAGGTGCTGTCAAACCGGTTAGAATATTGAAGAGAGTCGTTTTTCCGGCACCGTTGTGACCGAGTATCGCCGTTATTTGTCCCTCGTAAATCGTCAAATTTATTCCATTAACCGCTTTTATCTCTGGCTTACGACACTTCTGATATGATTTGTACAAATCGACTATCCTGATCGCTTCGCGACCCTTCATCTCTCGTACAACAGGCTCGACGTCACGATTCGCCTCTTCCTCCGGTATGAACGAGTTCGACTCGCCGTTCGAAGAAGGAATTTGTTGCTAAATTTTCGAAAATTCGTGTTATCAGTCGCGATAAATCATTATTTATTTTTTAATCTTTGTGCGGATCGGATAATGTTACTTTTATCATAAATATCGTCCCTTTTTTAAGCCCCTGTTTAAAATTCACGAAGATCAACTTACTCGTTGAACTTTCTTTTTGCACCAAAATCCTGGTGTAAGACAGAACCATGCTGGTCTCTTTATCCCATATTCACTCGGTATCACAGAATCGAGATAATAAGCCAATACAGCATAGAGACAGATGTCGAGGCTCATCATAACGAGACTTCCACCAAAAGGCATACCAGGACCGGACCAAAGATTATCGAAGTTTACTCCTTCTCCTTGCAGATCTGCCACTAGTGCCTTGAACAAACGTGGGTATTCCCTCATTGACATCAGTTTAATTTACAATATAAAAAAGATCTTGAAATAGAAAAAAGGTCGAATACAATTTGTCAAGATTTACAGTTACCATTTGGAAATTTAAAAAAAACCCTTGAAATATCAAGAGAGACTTTATGTGGGCTTCACTGTTTCGAATCATGTTCGTCCTTTTTTCTCCGTTGTACGGATGAACATCTATTTTTAATCGAGCTACTCTCGTTTACCTTGTCCATTGCAAGGGCAACTCCCGTAGGACTGATAAGCGATACAACCCAGAACGAGATTGAGCTTGAGTCGTCGACAAACAGGTGAATGAAGTACATGAAACTGAGAATCGTAACTGCGAAATTTCCCAGAACACCAGCGGTCTGAGAATCGGAAAATCATTCTTGTTATCCATCCGACGTATATTTTTACATCACAAGGTAAAGGATGAAAAAAAAAGTAAATCGCAATATCCGAACCCTTACCCGTGACTTGTCAAAGAAGGGTGTAATCATGAAGGCAAACATAATCACAGAGAAACTGTATAGAACGACGAGCAAGAAAATCGGCAAAAAGTGTGTATGCTGAAACATTTGTAGGGTGAAGAGTAGAATAACCGCAACGGCGGACAGTAGAAGTACGAATACCGCGTAAATGATGAACCACGACAGCCTGAAATAAGTTTTATAATTACAAATGGGCGCTTGAAAGAAAATGAATCAAGTTATTAATAATCGTTCGATCGAAACTCGGCGATAATCGTGTTTGCACGAGAATTTTAATTTACCAAAAGACCGAATCTTTGAGACCCATTATCTTCATTCCTTCTTTAATTTTATTCTCCTTTTCGCCGACGATTAATAGCAGAAGATAAGTTATGAATTGCGACAATGCCATGACCATGTACGGAGGGAAAATCACCCTGAACGCCACCATCCAGTCTGAAATAAGTTATTGTGATTATAATTAATATTTTAATCATTCTTATTACTTCAATTTCATATTTCCATTTCGCTAATTTAATATTGCGTATTAAAGGTGGATTTCGATCAATTGTTCCATACCTGCGGTGTAAGCTTTCTTTGGAAACATTTCCAGCTTGACATCGGGCACCGTAACATCATTGTTTCCTGTATCGAGCTATACAAATACGACCAAAAATAAAAATAAGAAATTAATATACAACTTGATGCCAGGGTTAAATCTAATAAAGATCAAATAGATTTTGCGAACGATAAGAACATACCCGAATCTTCGTTATGTCCATAATCATCTGAAGTGCCATGAAACCCGAGTAGAAGTAATTATTGACAGGGCACGATCCTCCGGTTTCGATGGACAGAACACCACCCATCCAATGACTCGTGTCTTTTCGACATGTCACCGGGGACGAGAATAGCTCGGTCGGGGGTGGTGGTGAAGTGTACGATGGGTTCGTCCTTATCTCGTATCTGTTACACCAAAGTCAACAAATGTTTTGACAGAAAATCGAATAATTCCACCGTAATATCGAAAATAAAGAAATGAAAATAATTGTAGAGATTAAACAGTTCATGGCAAAAAAGATCAAAGATCCACAAAGTTCAGCCACTTGGTGGAGAAAATTGAGATGTTTGGAATTTCAAAGTTGATCCCTCGAGCAGGGTTTTTTCCACTCTGGATCGAATAAACGGGCCAGAAAATTATCAGTCGGGTCGCGTGCCTTTTAAAACGAACACGAAATTATTTTTACAACGTGTAGCGCTCGATTGCTCGTGATTGTCTCCCTCGGTCGGTCAGGAAATTGCCGAGCAGACGACGCGGAGAATCGATGAAATATGGACGACGTTATGCATAGGTTTCGGAGCGGAAATGCTATCGTGCCGCGTTGCAGGGGCTTTTCGAAGCCGAATCATCGAGATGTAATTGGATCGTGCCAGGGGAAAGGCTCGGGCGGGCCTGGTAATAATGATCGAGTACCGAATGCACGAAAGTTAGGCCGATTAATTAATGCGAGGAAGGCACAAGGTGCGCCCATCTCGCGAGACTCTGTTTTCTTATCGATCTTCACGGCATTCTCAAGTCGTCTTGCCGCTCGCGCATCGCTCACCGTAAATTAGAAGGGTAAATTTTCGAAAAGCATTTTGCCCAAAAAACAAACGCAAGTACAGAAATAACGACCGGTACGTTTCTAAAATCATTAAGGGGGTAAACCACTATAGAGGCCGAAAAATATAACAAACTTTGGGAATTTTTGTCAAAGAAACTAAACAACATATCGAAATTCGGCAAAAAGGTTTTTCTTATACAAGTATTGAATACTGTTTATAAATTTTTTCAGAACTGTACTAAACAAAATGGCGGCTTTCCGGCATTTTCCCAGCTGCGTCATTTCTTTCCTAGCTGCGTGACCATACCCATAACTGCTACAATTTCAAAGATACAATAATGAACCAAGAAGCATTCGATAGAGTATGATAACAGCTTCGAAACCTCGTAGGATTTTTTTTAATACATTTTTACAAAAATGGCGCATTGTTGAAAACAATTTTCGAAAAATCACACGAAAATTATTAATAACATTTGAACTATACAATATGAAAAAAAAATCCTACGTAGTGTCAAGGAGAAAGTAGTTTTGAATATACGGTAAAAATTTCAAGTCAATCGAACAAGAGTTGTTCGAGATATCGGTCCGACCAACTTGAAATTTGGTGTTTTGAGAAAAACGCGTTTTAAGTTTTAAACGCTCACATAGAGCACTGAAAGGGGCCGCGCTGCGTTCAAAACTCAAGCTCTTACAGATTTTTCCCGTGCATGAAACTTTGCCGTGTATTCCGAAACACGAAACCGGGTATTTCTTCTTGTACGGGAAATGTACGATCGACAAAAGTTCTTAGAGCTTGAGAAACGATTAAAATTCACCGGAATGCAAGATATCGTCAAGCTTCGTCAGGTATCGCGAAACCTCGAAAACTCGACTTTTCACGAGAGTCTCGAGGTCCTGGTCCTCGAGGCTCGTTGGGATAACGATTCGAGCCGCTGTTGCCGCGAGGGTGAATTTAAGAGCTCTGTCCTTTTTTTAATTTCTCGACGCGCGCCTAACTAATGATATTTAGTTCGTCTAGACGGTAACCATATATATGATTATACACCACAAGATTCAACCAGGTCCCATAGGGTAATATCCCCATAAATCATTTCGTTACAGTGAAAAATAGATATTCTCGTCAAATAAAAATTCTACGATAATTCGTTGTTAAAGTTAAAAAAAAACGTTTTAAGGGGATAAACCACTATAGAACTTTCGGAAAATCGAACTTCTTTTTGTTGGTTTAAACTGTCCCTTATTATCATAAAAATTAGGTTTCAAGAGCAACTTTTCGAATTGGCTTCTTTGATACTTTATGAGGATCTATGTCGATCGGAAATTTGTCGCTGATTATAAATAAACGGGTCGATAAATAAACGGCCCTTTTGAAATCATTTTTGAGAACAAAAATCCCTTCCCCTGATATTTATTTTTGCTCGCATATTCTGCGGCGTACTCGGGTTTTGGCTTGTAATAAACTCGCATCAACAGAAAACGAAGTTTCTCGTTAAATTAATAACAAGAAAAATGGACGACACGTCCGAATTATGCAATATTTTTTCACACTCTTTTCATATTAATTATTTATCCATAAAAATCCACAACTCACAGTAATCTTTGCGATATCGGCTGAGGGTCTTCGAAGATAACGGCCAGTGGTACGCTGTAAGGATCGCGCCAATAAGCAGCTTGAAGATCGTCCTTAGTGTCGAAAACCATGAAATTCAATGGCAATTTTTCCGGATAGTCCCACATCGATAGCCAAAGGTTATTCATTGCGTTTAAGAAATTCTGCGAATCATAGAAACAAAAAAGGCAAATTTTTTTAATTTCACCTACGCGAGAATATTTTTACCTGAAAACATAACAACAACAATAATAATAATAATAAATATTAAATAAAAATAATAATAAAGAAAATAAAAATGATCATCGTGATTGTTTCAACTCCGTAGGGTCTCCAAAAAAACCCCCAACGTTTGGATATCAACGTCGTACGTTCTCTGTACAGGGAGTTTTCGACAAGTTCGAAAGTCTTGCGAGCATTTTGTTCGATAACGTTATGGAGTTTTCGTCCTCGTGCGTGGGAAACACAAGTCGCGGGTGAGCTCTGTATCGACGTCCGAGCGCAAAGGCTGGGCCCTCTCGCTCGCGAACTTATGAATTCGAGCGACGAGGAAAATACGAGCCCCCGATCGATGGGAGGCTGAAGAGTCTTCCCAAGAAATGTTCCGCGAGAGTTTCTTCGCGTGACTTCCCGTTCCTCTCGTGGGATCGTGGAAACTCGAAAGAAGACGAAGAAAGGGAGGTTGAGGAGGAAGCTCGAAGCCTTTCCGCAACGTCCCCGAGGTCTTCGCTTTTACGAGACAGCGCGCGGGGGTAAATGATGATGTACGTCGAAAATAGGTCAGGTTCCGTATATAATGCGATCGAACGACACCGCTGCATTTCTACGTGGATAAATTACGAATGTAACGTACACATGCACTCCCACGTAAAGTAATAAACTTTTTCGTAAAGTAGACAAACAAAAAATATCGTAAAAATTGCGACGTTTTGCATTTTTACGAGAATTTTACAAGTTTGCACGAGATTTTTTTTTGCGGTGTTCGGTAACAATCGAGATTAAGAGTCACCGCGGTATTGGCTAGTGATTTTGTTGAAAATCGAGAGGAATTTCGAAATAACGAAATTTTTTATTTTTCAAGATATTTTTCTGACGATGCGGTGAAATTTGAGCGTATCGCAGAATGTGAGATCGATTTACGGGTAAGCTCGAATTTCACTTTTCTTATTTAGTTATATTTCGTACGACCACCGGCAATTTTTTACTAGAATTTTGATGCAATTTAGTAATTTTGCATTTTTCTTATTTTATTTCCTATTATTGCTACTTTTTTGTCATTCGCGTGGTTTTCATCCGAGAAAGATAAGTTGTTCGAGGTTAAAACTGACAAAATTATCATATGTTTAAACGTCTATCCAATGTTTGTTTGTAATTTTGTTATCTTTCGCACAAAAATTTTATCGTACAATTGATAAGTAAATTTCGCGTTAAAAAAAATTCCTTATACAGCGGAACTTACGAGAGTCTCCGTTGAATTCGGCACGACCGCTATCGTGTTGTTTTTACACGCGTTGAAAAACTCGAATATGTGGCCGTCTTGTCTCTGCGTTCCCATAGGCGGATAGTTCGGATTCGGTATGAGGACCTTCGCCAGTATGAGTATCCCCAGGGTGTAAAGGGGTAGAAAGACCTCCTGAAAAGACAAAAACACAAGAATACAATAATTTGTCGCAAATAAAAAATTCATTCATATTTTGTTTTTATTTCACTACAATGTTTCGTTCCAACGAACATCTGCGCATGCGCAAATTACAACGTCGTAAAGAATCGAAAAATTGTATTTATAAAATAGACTTATTGTTTTTTTGAGATTCGAACCGTTCCATCTCTTCGAATTTAATTTCGACATTAGATGGATCTTCGAATATTTACTAGAAAGATGGAACGAGGGATATAACTTTGAACTCAAGTACAGGGCATGAGAGTATATATTGTAGGTACACACGTATTTTCCAACTTCATGGTCTACACTTTCTGTTTACGATAATCCTCATTTTTTGAGAAAGAGAGAGAGAGAGAGAGAGAGAGAGAGAGAAAGTGGGCACGGTCTTTTACCGGTTGCCATGGAAGTAAACGAATCTTGAAGCCAACCCTGGAACCCATTGGCCAGCTATTTTCGCTCGGTCGATGAATAGACAACAACTTATCCGTCAGTAGCGCACTTCAAGTCGTCGGGGTAAACCGTTCCTGAAGAGCACACCCTCGAAACCCGATATGTCACTGCACCGCGCGTTCGAGTGACATTAGTGGCTTATACATCATCGTATTATGGCCATTATCGATGGCCTCGGGTAATAGAGAAAACAAAAAAATAGGAAAATAACAAAACGAACGAAATTCGAGAAGAATCGCGATCCGACGATCGGCGTCGAACACGAATTTTTCGCACGTCGTAGGAAAAGAAAATGTCGTTTTTCGTTGATATCGTTACCGAGGATTCCTTCTACGAGAATCTGACTCTTGGGGTCGTTCGTATTCTCGAGAACAGCCCTTGCGTGAGAAGCGTTAAGGTCGAGAGACGAAACGCATGCGAGAGAAGTGCATTGTCAACTTGGGAACAGCGGCATTGCTGTCTACTGCCCGAAGACCTGAAGAGCTTCTACGCTTCTATAGACGGATTTCAGTTAACCTGGAGTCTCGACATATCGGGTGAGTATTTTTATGAAATACAAACAAAAATCATTATCACACGATAATATTAATATAAAATTCATATAACATAAGAAATCAAAATGATACAAATGATTACTTTGAGACCCGAATTAAAAATTTGTATTTTAATGAAATTTTGAAGATTAAAAGAAAACTATCAATATTGAAATTTAGGCGAAGAATTTCCGGTTGGCAAAATGTTGATCGGTGAGTTCGCGACGTTGAAACGTTACGTGGGAACGAAGGAGCACCAAGCGGAAGCGGAAACAAAATCTCAGCACCAGCAGCAACAGCCGAATCAGGTACAGCACGATAAACCGGAAGTACCGACGGTCGGTCCACGTTGGAAGCTCTTCGAGCTCGATCAGTGCGGAAACGGAAAGATCTTTCTGACTTATCAAGTCCGACCGGAGTTGGACACCGAGCCGGCGATCTGGCTTTATCTCGAGGAGGGGGACAATGCTCCTGGCAATTGGTACCATCTCGCCGATAGTTTCACAAAGTACTTCAGAATGATGCTCGTCCATCTCGGACTTCCACTCTGGCAATATTGCGCCGTTGGCCTACCGCTGCCTACTTGGATCGAGCAAGTGTACTATCTCGTCGGACCTCATCTTTTGCCAACCGCGGCCAAACCAACCGAGTCCCTTTCGACGAGTCTCTTGAAGTTCGCCCCGTTGAACACGATCGATCCGTCTATTTTCAAGGGTCGTGAAAACAAGCAGAGAAACTCGAGGAAGAAATAATATCGAGCAATTGTTCCTCGTATCGATCGAGTTCTCGATAAAAATGTTTTTTCGAAATAGAAATGGAAAATAAAATTTGTAACGAAAAATTATTCTTGACTTCGATTTTTCTTTTTCCTCCTATTTTACTTTTTGATTTTATTTTTATTTTCGAGAAACTGGAACACGTTAGAAGGGCAAACGCGAGCCAGGGCCAAATTACCCTTCCAACCTTCCATTTTTCGGACTAGCTAGATTTTTACGTTTCTGGAAATTTTACCAACGATTCAAAATTATATTTCACCCCCTGGCCAAGTTCGCATATCCGACTAGGTAGAAGCTCGTTAAATATATATGTATATGCGCGTATGGATAATTCGTCGACCAACTGGCGACCGACCCTTGGCCTAATTGGCACAGAAATCGGGAGAAAAACCTGCGCCGGACAAATTGGCGTCCCCCGATTTCTCGCTTGGCAGGGAATAATGGTACACACTTCGCTGCTCCGGTATATATATCTCCTATGATTCTGGGACTCTGTCTCTCTCTATCTCTCTATCGTCGACTATACTGCCTGGTCCGTGGTCTCGACTATTCAGGAGGGTGAAAACCGAGACACTTCGTCGCCGTTCTCACCAGCCGAATGTCTCTCTCTCTCTCTCTCTCTCTCTCTGTATATAATATCCTCGCCTATCTTTTTGTTTTTCTTTTCCGTTTGTTTGCGGACTTGGAATCGCCTCCGTAAGTTTGGAGAGAGGCATCTCGGCTTTATCTACACAAATGATACAATTTGTTTCAAGAACCAAAATATTACAATGTTTCCAAATTTCTGTAAAATTTTATAAATATTTTTAAATCTTAGAATTTTATTCGTATTTGCAAGTATTCGCATTTTGACACGGAAGAAAATCACCAATTGGGAGAATCGAGGAGTCTGTCTCGTGTCGACGCGTGATATAAATGAAGGGGGAGGAAAGAGCGAGGGTGGTTTAAATCGTATTAACGTCTCAGACATATCTGATGATACAGGTGTACGGATATTATAGGTATTCCTATTCGACCGCAAAGAGAACACCCGAGTTCCGTGGTCGCAGAGGTTACAGGTCGTTCCTAATTCGCTCGAAACCGTGTTATATCGCTCTGAGTTGCAACAATTTGATCAAACCGTCTATTTAGTATACACGTATATACCATCTTTGGCAAACGGTAATCCCGAGCTCGTCGAAGCCTTGCCGTGCGCCAACGACACTCGTACTTGAACGTGTTGATACACAAACGACGAAATTTGTCTATTTCCGAGGTGTGAAATTGAATCATCGACGTCGTCATCGAGACGCGTAATTTTGCGACCTATCGTTTTTTTTCCTCCAAATTCACGAAAAGCTTCGTCGTTGCAAAAATATAAACGATCGAAGTATATTGGCATGTTAGAGTTTTTGTTTTTCATTTTAACGACTGGATATAAATTTCTTACCGCTATGGTCTTTCGCTTCTCGCGTTTCTTGAGGAGGAGATTTCGCACGAGCATAGCTCGAAGCTGGCTGAGGTACACTCCGCAGGATCCCATCTTGGATCCTCACCGCGATCTCTTCTCGGTTTCTGTAACACGTGGATTAAATATTCTTCATTAAATAAAGATAGGTAAAACACGTCGAATTATGAAAATTTTGTAAATCATTGGAAATTTGGTTAAAATAAAAAATAATGAAATCGATGATGAATCAATGATGTTTTTCACCGACGATGTAACTCGTTTCAAATTTTTATTGTTTTTTTTAGGTAAATAATCATTAATGATTAATTCTTTCAACTCCTTAATCGACACTCGTAATTCTCAACGACGCGCGGGAGAGACGAATCTTTCTCTCGTTACCTTGGAGCATTTCGCAGCAAAATCTTTGAAATAATGCCCGTTACTCTCGTTCTATAAAAATCCATTTGTTTTTGTTAATTTTATCTCCCGCGTTGCGTATAACGAACAAAGACGACAAGAAATCAGATTCTCCTAATAACGATGTGACATTTTCTCGTATACGTTCGTAAAATAACGCGTATATGACGTAGGATAAACGGCGCAGATCGCGAGGTCGGCTCTCGTCGTTCGTGTACGCACGTGCCAATATGGGTGTATTTGTATCCATACGTAGATATAAACAATACATACACACGCGAATAAACACAGAGTGTATTTACTTTGAGATCAAATACGCATTAAAAGCACCAAGCTCATGGCTGCGAAGCACTTTGTCGAATCCTATATAGCTCCTGTTCGCTTCGTGTATGGCCGTTGAGTCGAGGTCATGACCTGAACGATATATATATGCAAAACGCTCCCGCGTACCTCATATATATATATATGTATATATATGTATATTATAAACAATATTATGTATTGTACTATAATATTATATTTAATATTATTTTAAATAGTGTAATATAATATTTATAATATCATGTAATATGATATGATATAATATAATATGATTAAATATAATATTATATTATATTGTATATCATATATTTGTTTGACATTTATTATTATAACACATATATGAGGTACTCGGCAACGGTTGCATATGTATGGATGTACAAGGCGGAAATAGATTCGCGAATAGTACACAGGGTGGAAGGGTATGAAACTTGGCTGTATATTGTTTATATATCTATATACATCTATGCCCTACTCGTAGTAGGTAATCGTCCGTACAATGACAAAATCGGCCGGTGATCGGGTCCCCAAAGAGAGCAAAATTTCCGGTAAGGCACGCAATACGCTCCCTCGCGTTCTCATTCGCTCGATTTGCCGCGCTCCAAGTTCCGCCCCATCCCTTCTTACATTTTCGTCACTCGGGCCTCGCTCACTCATCGAACGTTAATCCCTTCGAGGAAGCTGCAAGCCTTCTTCATACCGCGGGAGAAAATAGGACATTTTTCTTTTTGGTCCAAAGTACCGTGGAATATTTTAAATCCAATTCCGTATAGAGCGAAACTGGCACGTGACCAATTGTTTTTGAATTTTAAACAGCGAAAACTGGGACGCGTAATTTCTTTTTCTTTATTTTTATTTTTTTGCTCGCAAGCATTATTCCGCCCAACGAAATTTCTCAAGCGAATCGCCGCTGTGAAAAATTCGATAATTTACGTCGTTGTTGGAAAGACGAAAAAGAAAAAGAAAAGAACGAGATTATACTGGCACCTTTGCGTTCATTCTACTTTCTCATCCCCCAAGATCTCGACCTACCCTCGCGAGAACTAGCCGTTCGCTATCGCGAACCTCCGGCGTTTATTTCTTTATCGCACCTCCGGTGGACGCGTATGCGGTGATTTGTAAGTAAAAAAGAAAAAGTATAATAAAGAAAGGAAAACAGAAAAACAAGAATTTTCGTTCCCGCCCAACCGTTTCGAACCATCTCTCGCACGGTCTCTCGTACTCCCGTATATCGGTGGATGTAATTTGGTTAATATTACACCGTGAAACTCGACCTAGAAAGTGAAGGCACGTCGCCGAATCGCTCTCTCCTTGGCTAACGGCGAAAGCGAGAGGGTGCAGCCCCGTTATGCCATTACACCAGCCACAAGTCTCCGTCCCACCCCCATCCAGTCAACACCCACCCTCCTCCCATTCTCTCTCTCTCTCTCTCTCTCTCTCTCTCTCTTTCTCTCTCTCTCTCTGCCACAGAAATACCGAACTAGCGCAATGCGCAAATTCTTTTCTCTCGTCAACGAGCGAAATATCTTCGAACAACGAATCGCCACGATCGATAAATATCGTTGAAAAGTTTCCGTCATCGAACGGAAATTGGAAAATTTTAGGATCGTCGGACCATTGGAAGTACCAGCCTGCGTCCTCCCCTCCCTCCTTCAATTTTCTAGGTCCTCTCCCTCTGTGCTCGTCCGTTCGATAACGATCGTGCGCGGACGAACGCACGAATCGATCGATAATCTCTACTGTGTGTGTGCACGCGCGCGTGTGTGTGTTTGTGTGTCTGTCAGAGAGAGAGAGAGAGAGTGAGTGTGCGAGTGCAAGTGTATAGTCGACTTGACCCTCGTACATGTACTTTCGAGTCCAGGGACACGTGAACGACGCGGTACCGCGGTAGTAGACGTTCGTTCTCGCAATCAATAAACCGTCGTTTACAAGCTCGCGAGCTTTTGCACGAGCTGGTAACAATGAGGGAGAGAGAGAGAGAGAGAAGGAGAGAGAAAGAAGTGCAGGAAAGAAATAAAAAAATATTAAACAAAAACGATGGGGCGAGTCCGAGGGAAAAAATTGGAGAAAAAAAGGTAACCATGGCGTTGTGTGCAAACGATCAAGAGAAAAAGTTATGTCAAGGTCTCACTACTCCGCGTTGCGATTCTAATTTATTTCGAACTCTAATTATAACGCGTGCATCGGCTTTCATTTCGCAACGTTCGTTCGACGAACGCGAGAATCGTCTCGGCGTTCTCGATCGTGAATGTCGCGACGATAAATTTTTCTCGGTTCTTCGAAATATCTCGGAGAAAAATGTGAAAGAAGCTAAAGAGTTACCGAGACGTCGACAATTTCGACATTTCAGAGTTTTCGAATAGCGAATGAGATTTTTTTTCGAAAAATTTGTGTTTTCAGTTTTTTTTTTGTTTTTTTTTGCTATAAATTGAGACACTGCGAGACAGAAAAATTGCTACTCGCTGTGATTTATCTGGATTAATCCTATACAAAGGTACGATATTCGAAATTAATTAATTTTTTAAGAACGACATTTGACAAAAAATGCATAAAAATGTGTGAAAAATGTTGTAATAGCGAACGCGGTTAAATCTATCTGGCGCATCGCGCCGTTGCTAGATAACGGTATTACAGGCGATAGTTACGTGTATTTATCCAGAGTAGATAGGTACATAGAACGAGAAACCGAAAGCCTCGAGTCAACATAAACATCGCGACGATTGAACCTAGACTTATCGAGTTCGTTCTCGGTCCGCGGAACGAGAGAGAAAAGCGAGAGTCGAGCGCCGCCAAGTCGAGCAAACCACCGCCAATTAGCAAAGCTTCGCTTGGTCCCGCATTTTTTCTCGTTAATTAATCGTAACTTAATAACCAAACAGCTGTTTCGCTCATGATCGCCCTATTTCTGTTCGAACGAGTCTCTCGACTCGTTTCAAATAAAATTCCAACTTTCAAAGATAAAACTTGCGATACTCGCGGTCGAATTAAAATCGCGGAGCGAATACGACTCGATTATTCGATATTTCAACGCATTAAAAATTCCTGACTAATGGAAAATTTGTTTGATTTAAAATTCTCCTGAACAACTGGCGACTATCAATCGCGTCGGGAAAAACTTGGGGACGATGGAGGGAAGAGCGCAAATTGCGCGGAAAGAAAAAAGTCTCGCACGCTTGGACGAACAATGAGTGAGTGAGAGACAGAGACAGCGAGAGAGAGAGAGAGAGGGAGAGTCTAGGGTCGCAAAAATGACTGGTAGAAGCAAATTGCACGGGGAAAAGTTGCATAGTTCGAAGGGCGAGGAAAAAAGGGCATCGAACCCGATAGGGTCGCGTCGTAGACGGCGGGACGCGCCTAACCACGCGACGTAACGTCGCGACGCGCGACTGCCAGTGTCGTCGATGCCGTTAAGTATAACTATATACGAGAATATCTGTCTGCCACCTTGCGCACGTTCCTCGAACGTTCGTGCAATTTGCGTTATTCCCAATTCTCCGTGTTTCCTACGAGCGTACGGCAAATTTTTGATTGTAAATAATTAATGTTGACGGAGGGAGAGAAAACGTAGGAGTAAGAAGAATACATGGTATACGTGGTATTCGCACCCTTCTGTACGGGACACGAAATAAGTCAGTATAATCACCTGTCGGAAACGGGCTTCGTCAAATGACTCACCCTGCCATCGGGGCGAATGCTAGATTCACCCCTACGTTGATAAATCGTGGGTATGATGGATGGGGTGGCAGGGTGAAAATAGAAAATGATGGTTTCGGGGAAAGCGATACAATTGTGAGAATTGTTTGTATCGTATTATATGATAGGAGAGAAAGAGAGAGAGAGAGAGAGAGAGAGAGAGAGAGAGAGAGAGAGAGAGAGAGAGAGAGAGAGAGAGAGAGAGAGAGAGAGAGAGAGAGAGAGAGAGAGAGAGAGAGAGAGAGAGAGAGAGAGAGAGAGAGATAAGAAATTTGATAAGGATCGTTTCGACTATTTCAGTCTATAGTCCTCGGGTCTTCGATCACTCGAATATGACATCAGCCCACTATTTCAAAATTTTCGTGTTGTATTGTAATTTTGTGTTAATCAAAATGTCCCTTTCGATCATTTTCTCTGTCTATAACGAGGAATATTGCAATTTAGGTGTAAGGAACAATCCTCTATAGTTCGAGGGCTAAGGGTCGTCGATGAAAGATTCGACGTATGGATTTACAAGGACAATTTCATCCCCTCGAGTAACACTCGACAGGGCTTAGCAATATCGACTTTTCCTCGTACCACGACGAGTTCGAATTTCGAAAGGGGGTTATTGTCACAGTCGAAGGATTTGTCTTGCGCGAAGACCGGGATTTACATCGCACAGTTCCGAAAGTCGACTTGGATAGGATTCAAGTCAAGACAACAGCTAGATCCATCGACAAAAAAACATTTAACGTCGCGAAGCAATTAGGAAACATTTTTCTAACATTGAAATTTCTAAATTTCCCAATACCTAAAACATAGAATTGTTCTACCTCACTTTTCTTCAACCCCAATTAAAACAACTACACCGCTAGATATTCGTTATGCCGGATTTTATCCGGTAATACTCGGATTGAAATTAAATTCGAGAATTCAATTGAAATTTTATTGTAAGAAAAAGAAAAAAGAAAAAGAGAATTGCTAATTTTACTGGCCTATTACAACCGTTTCTTGAACGTTCCTGTTCCCTTCCACGGTTCGCCAGGCCAGTGTGGCGCGTGACGCGTACCGAGGAAAGCGCGAGTATCGACCGTTACGGAGGGGCGTGCACGGCTCTACCCCGCACCCTCGCACAGCGTCGACCGCGCGCGCTTACATCCTCGACACACATACGTACGTACGTGTCGTGTACATGCATTAATGCGCTATACGTACATACATACGGAGTACATCGACGCGAGCGTGCGATACAAGTGTATAATTCCATACATCGGGATTCTATCGTCCTCGCTGCACTCGTATCCCGCGTTCCCCGTAGCCCTTGCGTTCGTGCACGTAGGTACACAACTGGCGCGTGAACTGACGAACCGCGCACGCGTACGACAACGCGCACGCGTACTCGGGCTCACGCGCACGCAGACCGGCGCGAGCACGGGGGCACGCACGTACACGCGAGGCACTCCGTGGGCAGCCGGCGCATGCGCGACGTGCGACCGCTCTCCCGACCGCTTTCTCGCTCATTCGCTCCATACGAGTATCCTCGATATTCCGTCATCTCTCCGGCCCACGTGCGATACACCCCGAACGATTTTTTTTTGCCTCGATTCTTCGACACGACCGGATAACTTTAGCCCTTTTCCTATACTATTTTTTGCTGTAAATCGTCGTTCTTATTTTCATAATAATGTAACGAACTAAGCTTGATAGAAATAATTCATAGCGTGAAATGTTTCCTTTGCCTTGTGAATAAAGCAGCGATGTTTTACCTTGGTCGAATTGACTAAGAATTGGATAATAAAAAGGTAATATCGTAAAAGGGAAAGACAATGAAGAGTGGGGAGGGGGAAAGCTTTAAGACGAATATTATTTTCCGTCAGATTCTCGAGAAAGATATTTTTCTCGAGCACATTACACGCCCCCGCACCATTCCTGCGAATTTTTACGAGTTTCTCTCGCGTCTGGGTTTTTCCTTTGATAAAAGAAAATGCGAGAGCAGCAGCGAGTCCTGGTGGGAGGTAAGATTTACTGGGCGGAAACTCGCCGCACGCAGACCGATCCGAACGTTCTTCGGTGGTTGCGATAGAGCGGCGTGCACTTGTAAACCGCGAAATAATGGCGATACAGCGGTCGATTGGCAAGAAAATACGAGCAGTAATTAAGCTTGAGGAATTTACAATCGTACGGTTATTTCCGAGAATTATAAAGCGAAATTTGCGTGAACGTATCAAAGAAAAATCATGATTCGCGTGATTTTTTCACGAGGAATTAATATTAATTCGTCGTTTTATTTTTTACGATAAAAATGAAAAGTAGTATACGTTGAAAAACTCGGGCGAAGCTGATTATGCCTAGAAGCTAATTTTCTTAAATTTTAGCTCGTACATCCGTCGCATAATATTTCCGTTTCGAAATTATCGCAACGCGAAATAAATAAATGATTAAAAAATATGGCTGTAATTTCTGTCGATTATACAACACCTCGATTATAAATTTTGCTATTCGCGTATTTATTATTTGCGAGCCTATTTGTTATTCCGCAACGTTATCGAACGATGATGGGGCCCTCGGCGAAGCTCGCGACAAAGAAAAGGGAATTATGTTTAAAGCTTCGTACGAAAGTTCGAGGATAAGAAATATATAGCGAGAGAAACCTCGAGTTAGTTTCGGTTCAACGTGTCGTCCTTCCGTCGGAAAATTGGAATGCAACCAACGCGATAAGATCGAGTGGACTTTTCGATTTTACTGTGGCTGAGTCGACAAGAGTAAACCGAATTTTTCTGGTAGGAGAGAACGATCGAGTGATATATAACGTAATACGTCGGGGCACAGTGGACGCCAGGCTGTCTGGCGAAACGATGCTTTCAATACTCGGTGTGCAGCTACATCGAGGCGGGAGACTACCCGCTACCCCACATTCTTCCCGGCTATCCGGAGACATTCGGACGCTTCTCTCATCTCGCGACCGATCGAACGCCAATAAAAAGTATTAGAAAAAAAATGACAGCGAATGGTCCTCGTGCGAATAAAAACGAGCACGGCTTTTTCCAGGTCGAATTTCAAGCGCGTAATTCCGCAATTTTTTTTACGATATTTTGTTCGCGCAATCGGCTTGATGAAAAAATATGCATTCGTAAGAAAACGTCGTTAATTCTTGTAAAAGTCGAGTTTACGATTAAAGTTCAAGTTCTGTGAAAAGTCTTTGAAAAGTTCTCTGTCTTTCGGAATAATCGAGACTTAGTACCTACGGTCGAAAGTTTATATAATTGTAATATCAAAAGTGGATTATATCCCGGTCCATACACTTTACAGTTTATTCAGCCGTTTATTAAACCTATGCACTTTTCCCCAGCGAGAGAACTATACACGAAGTAAATAAAGAAACTTCGAAGTGAATATCGAAATGCTCGAAGCGACCTTTTTATCGTGTCAAGTACAGACGAACCTCGTTACAGTAACTCGAAACAGTATTTCTTCGTAGGAAAAGAAAAAAAGAATCGTTTCCGTCGTGTAAATAAGTATTGTTTCCTAGAAATTGCTTCTACCCGAGAAAGAAAGCGAAAACCGTCACCCCTATTATTCAATAAATAATGAATTATCGTCCAGTACCAAATATTATTTAAAAATCAAAATTTATATCTCGATTATCGATGATATTGATTATTTTACGCAGATGGAGAAAATAATATAATTCTGTAAACTAATCGAGAATATAAAAATAACGATAAAAAAAAACGAATTAGCCGATCAAAATAAATACGACACTGAGGAATCAGACGCTTGAACTTTTGTTTCAACTCCCGTTCCCTACTGCGCAAAATCCAAAGACACTTACAATTAGACGCTTTCTGATCAGGGTCAAAGTAGCCCGGATTACTTATCGTCCCTCGACTTCGACGCTCCTTAATGCTCGAAAAGTAGTTCGACCACTTCCTCCCAACTAACGCGCTTGACGAAACAATCCCATGAATCACGCGAATCGATTCGCCTCCGTTTCCCTTCGTTCCCAATCGGTAAAAGTGATCCTTATCACAAACTTATCATCGAGTCTGATAACGAGTCTTAAAAAAATTCACCTTATCTCAAAATAATAATATTTCTATCTTCGTGTAATTTCTCACGATTCGAAGAAACCGAGCGGCCATTTTGTCTCCGGAAAAAAGTATAAAAAATTAAAAAATTGATCAGCATCGCACGTCGAGTTTCCAGAACACGCAGTGGCGTCTCTCCTAACCCCGTGGGCCCCGAGGCGTTCCGAACTTCTCTACAACCGATAAATCTTTGTTTTCCCCCTCTCGTGTCGAGTCAAAAGTAGAAATAGACACGGGAGGAATCCATCGCGCAACTTCGCAAGAACTTGAGATCGGGCCCTTGGCCAACGTAGAAAAAATAAAAAATAAAAAACATAAAGCGCGGGGGTGGCTTTTACATCGTACACATCGGAGGCAACTCTCGTCGTTCTCTCGCTCTCTCTCTCTCTCTCTCTCTCTCTCTCTCTCTCTCTCTCTCTCTCTCTCTCTCTCTCTCTCTCTCTCTCTCTCTCTCTCTCTCTCTCTCTCTCGCTCGCTCGCTCGGCTACCGAAATCGATTTCGACGGCGCTTGCAGGCCACCACCGCCTTCGTCACGCCGCCTCCGCTGCCGCCGGGTGCACCAAAACCTCCTGGTTGCTCTATCTCACCCTCTCGCCCTCTCACACTCTCTCTCTCTCTCTCTCTGTCTCTCTCTCGCTCTCTCTCTCTCTCTCTCTCTCTGCCCTATCGCTATTTCTCCCTCGACTCTGTTATATCCGCAGGTAGAAATTCACGCTCCGGTCACCGGATACTCCGTCTCGTCCGGATACGAGACCATCAAAGCTTCGACCGGATATTTCAACTGCGAAACGATATCTCGCCTCCTACACTCTTTTCATTCGTCCCTATTATCGTTACTATTATTATTATTATTACCATTGCACTTTCGTCGCAATAACGCTGAGCGACGGGTGCACGAGCGAGAGAACAATGCTAAATGAAATACATAATTTCATCCCTTCGTTTTGATACGCAGGTGCGCTCGCGATTCGGCAGGTGCGAATGCAGATGCGACGATTCGTCATTCTCGCGTTTGAATAACGCGCTGTACGACTCGAGCTAGACGACAAAATATTGAATCGCGATTAATATTCACTCGCGGTATTATTTTCTCGTGAAGTCAAAAGTGGATGTAATTTTATTTTATTTTGTTTTTGGCCGGTGGAGGAATTTAAAGAAGGGTTGAATCAAGGACATTTCGACGTCGTTTTTTTTCACGACCTGGTCGTTCACCCGAGCCGGTGGAAGGGAGGGGGTGACGTGGATTTCCCCGCAAATAAAGGTGTTAATCACGGGTGAAGGGAGAGGGCGTTGTAAATTTCGATATAATTGAAAAATCAATGTTGAATAATCGACGAGAAGACGGGCTGGTTCGAGGAAAAACGTGTGGAGAGAAAAAAAATTCACCTTTTACGTTCACGTAGAATCCGTGGTGGCCCGGGCGTACGGCACTGGCCGAACGATCGCAGGAAGGACCGCCATGTCCGCCGTACACTATCGTACACCGTCAACCGTTCTCTCTCTCTCTCTCTCTCTCTCTCTCTCTCGGTTTCTCTAGCACGCGGGGGACGTACCCGGGCTTACTTCCGGCGCACCTCCGCTCTCACCCTTCTTCGCTCCCCCGAACCGACGAAAAATCGGTGCCGTTCCTCGCGATTTTAAACCAAAAGTCACCAAGATCCTCGTCTTCGTACGAAATATTCGTGATTATACTCTTACAGTTTATGTAATAAATAAACCATGAACGAACGAAAACGTTCGTGAGAAGTTTAACGTAGAGCGAGAATACGTCGCTGCAATAAAATTACGTAAAATACGTTTATCAGCGAACGATCCTTCTTACGATCGTTATTATACAATTTACTTATTATTCACTTAATTTATTCAAAGTCTCGAAGAAGCGTTAATGACTCGAAAATGTTCAAGCTTCGTTCTTTCGCTGATTAATCGCACTTAATAGCACAGGCACACACGACGTAAAAATTCTCCTCGAAGGAAAATATCGTTTCTCGTTGAAAGAATTAATCTTCAACCCTCCTCCCACGATATCGTCGATAGTCCCCCGTCATGTTTTCGACCAAGTCGTCTCACTTCGGTCCGAAAATCGATTCCCATGCGCGTGTACACGCGTTGATTCTCAAAATAAAATAAAAAACCGGAAAAACGAAAAAGGAGTAAAACTTTTTTCTTTCCCGATGAAAATTGATTAAAGTTTTATTATTTTTTTGTTTTCAAGAAATTCTCATCCTCGTAGCACTCTCCAGCGCGCTGGCCCGCGCGCGCGCACACACGCACACACACACACACGCACACAGAGTCGGGCACGGCGCACACTCGCGAATATATCGCGAATAAACGACGAGAGAAACTCGACGGCGTACGAGCGAGAAGAGCTCGCTCTCCGTGCAACACTTCCGTTTAAACGAGGGCGAATGAGGAAGGAGGGCCAAGAGGAGGGATGTTAGCTGTATAAGCCGGAATCTCCGATAAAAAATTATGGAGGGTCGACGTTGAAACGGCAGATGTCGTAATAACGATCGCTGGCCCGAAGTCGTTTCAACGCAGAAGCGCGCCGATCGACAATAATAAATCAAATAATTTCAATCTTCGATTTAACGAGACGATCGGTGTATTAATTTCCAGCGTACGTATCGCGAGAGAGAATAAAACGATTATGCTGTGGCACGCCGAGACCAATTCTCTCTTCTTTTCTTTTCTTTTCGTTTTTTTTTCTTTTTTTTTTATTCGCACCGTGTCATGCGCCAAGAATTATAATATTTATTTCGTTCCGCTTACGTCGACCAGCGACGCCAGACTGCGAGCTCCTCCGTTTCGTTGCCTCTCGGTGGTGAATTTTTCGTCGCTCCGCGTCTGCGTCCGGACGACCTGCCACGCCGACGCCGAACGGACGTAGCGTAGTGAGCCGAACACCAGCGAGAACCCTAGAACACCCACTACCGACGCCCGTTCCTCGTACGTGTACGTACGCTCCGTCGCGACCCCGCATACAACGTTTATATATAGAATTTACCAACTATATATATATATATATATATTCTTTTATATAGTATATATAATGTACTATACAGCATAAACGACGTCCAACTGTACCGCGCTTTCTTCCTTCTCGTATTTTCCTTTCACTTACACTTACACTTTTCCTTCGAGCCTATCTACCTGCGTGTGAGTCGATTTATATATATATATATATATATATATATATATATGCATATATAGAAGGGTAGGTACGGCTCTCCAGGCCAATTGCAAACTTACCTACCTACCTGTCAGCCCCTACGTGCACCCCCGCTCTCGCTTGCAGCTTTTTTCACCCCCACCTCTCTGTGTATGTACCGATCAACGTAGCTGGGGTTAAGCTCACGCTACGCAAACTCTTGATATACACTAACCTTATCACGCGCATGTATATATAGGTGTATGAGTGTGTTTGGTTGTATGTATAATGTATCGTAAGCACGTACTAGGTAGCGGGTAGCGTCGAAGATACAAGGTCGATAGAATTTATAAAGATGTTTTTATTGACGATGGGCAGAGGGATATAGAACCGATGAAAGTGGAAAGGTGAGAAGGACGTGTAATTTCGATAGCCGATGAGGCAACCTTGCCTCACCATCGTGGTAAAGTTCAGTGATATTGACAATGAAATATAGGAGAGGGAATAATTTGCAGCGATGAATTTTTCGATAGCGAAAACCTTCGGGAAGGTCGATGGAGAATCCGAGGGAAATGTTGAGAACGAGGGGTAAAAGATTGTTGAATTTCGATGGGTAGATTGCGAATAAATCGATCGCTTTTCTCTGGCGTGAGAATTTTGGTAGGTGAAAATTTGTGTAAAATGTTAAATTTCGGGTTTTTGGCTGTTAATTTCGAGCTATCGAAAAAACGACTATGATTTTCGCGTTCTATGGGACATTTCCGATGAAACTACACCATTTTAAGAGCATTTTTGAGAAGAATTGTTTTCTTCGCCATTTTTAGGACCTTTTTTGGTGGCCAAATTTTTGTTCCTCTTAAATCAATTTTATCAGACACTAATGAAATCGCAAAATTTCCGGCTGATCACGAATATCGCGGTTGTTTTCCTCTCGCATGTGAATTGACAGGTAAAAATTCGAAAAAATGTGAAATTTCACAGTTTTTTCAAGATTTCACCCATTAAATTCGCACTATCGAAAGAATGACTATGATCGTTGTTATGTGCGAGAAATATCCGATGAAAATAAGCACTCTTGGAATCATTTTTGAGAAAAAAAAGGTTTCCCCCTACCATTTTGGTAAGTATTTTCTCCCCTTAAACCAATACCATTAGGCACTTATAGCATCTCAAATTTCCCGGTGATTAAATTGTCAAGCCTGAAATTTGAGTCGTAGTTCGCCCCAAAGTTTCGGTGGAAAATGAACAAATTACAAATTAATACGAATTAATAATTATACCTCATTATTTCTAACGGTTAAATAATATTTTTAATTACGGTTTAAAATTTGTCGATGTTTCGATTACTCGTTTTTCGAAATAAAAGAATTCGGAGATTTCGAGTCGACGAAGCTCGCGTAGCGTTAACCCAACGATTCCTCTTACCCTCGAGGAGCTGATGTAAAAATAACACCGGTGTCACGTGACCCGATAAACCATTACCGAAAAAAAAATGTAGACAGGGAGTACGTGAGATCGGCTCGGTACAATTATCCTTTGGAGGCAAGAGGATTTAGAGCAGAAGACGAAGGAAACGGTGCACGGAGTCCCACGAGCGGAATACTCTCTGTTGAGAACGAATTATATACCCCCGACTCCCTCCGTTCGATATCCCTCGTACCTACTCCTTTAGTCGACGATTTCGTCTTTCGCGCGCGTGTCTTTATATCCGACACGGAAATAATTATGATTCCCTTGTGAATAAGCATCTGGCGATTTATTCATGCGTACGGCACGTGACTCGTGCATAAAATCGTCATGTAAAGCTGGTCGTTTCTTTTTACAAAAACTTTATTTTTTTCCAATTGCAAATACGAATTTTACTATATATCGTAGGTCGATTTTAAATAATATCGATCGATCGAATAACTAATTAATAAATACAGTAATTATTTTTTTACAACTTCTTAACAATAATAATAAGAATAATAATAATATTTTGTTATAACTAATAAACATACGTATATTTATTTAATTACGATAATTAAATTACAATCGTTAGATATATAAAACGACGTAGTCCGTCATTTCATCGAACGAATTCGAGGAGATTTATCAACCGATCTCGCGTCGCATATCTAGCTATAGAGGCGATCGAAAGCTCGAACGACGACTGAAGTGCCGGCCAGATCCAAGATGCGCCGAAACTCTCCTCGGTTTTATCTCGGACCTCTATAACGTCCGACTATAAGGTCGAACGAGAGAGATCAACGAGAACGAGTCCCAAGCGAGCTTCCGAGCGATACCCGCGTGCTATTCGGCCAACACAGCAGGTTGGCCACTTTGCGATAAAGACCGGGAGGTAGACGTACCGTACGAAAAATTCGCCGCGGGAAAAATCCCCTCCTTCGTTCTCGTCGACGACCCATTTCGATTTTTACCCACCGAGAAAAGCAGATAAGAACTTTTCGTTTTCGCCCGATTCTACTTATAATAGATCCGATTAAAATCCCAACTGTGAGAGAACGGAAGTATATCCGACGTTAAGACACTCTACACATTACACACTCGACATTAACCGTCGCCGCTCGTACGTTCTTCTTCGCACATTTCGGACGAGACGACAATGATACGAGACCGTGACACGTGCGTTCGATACGCGTACGATATTCGTCGGAGATGAAAGATTAGGGCATGCTTCTGGAATTAATTTTAATCACGCGCTTATGTACGCTCGACTTGGCTAAATATCAACGGGGGTGTACAAATGTGTCTGTACTTATAAATGTTACATTATGCGTCGTGAACAAAAACCTGTGTTACACGTGTCGAATATTTTCCCTCGAGTTCCAGAAGACAAGCGTCATCTAAACGACGACCATCGTGGTAGGAATTGTAAGCGATACGTCGTACCTTATGATAATTTATTTCATATAACTATCATATAATTACATGAAAAATAATAAAATTATTCAATAATTAACTTTTTTTTAATTATTTCTTATATATTGATAATAAATATATTAAAAATATGAAATAATAACTTGTTTCTACAATTGTCACATAAATTATAATTTTTTATTATTTTATTAAATAAAAATTATATAATTAATATCGTTTTATTGAAATTTATGTGTCGGACGCATTTCCTCGGTACGTGGGAGATACTCGTCGCTTATACGTAAATAACGTAAAATCGTATTTAGTGCGAGTTCCTATTTGCAAATGAATGAAATTATACGGCCCGTCTGCGAATAGGTACGTGATTTTTTTCGAGCGCCCACGGTGCCCTCTTCCTTGCGGGTGGATGCACTTCTGTAAATTCTCTTCTTCACAGCACGAAGATGCTATTTCATGGCGCAGTGCCAAGGGAAACGTATATGCCGGTTTATCTGTGTGTGTGCAAGAACGTGGCGTTCGCTCGACGGACTCGAGTCGAGCAAAATTTTCGTCGAGCTGGAGAGAAATTCATAAGTCAAAGGCTCTTTGTAGAGCTGATAGGTATCGCCGTTGAACCAGAATATTGATATAATTAACCCGTCGACCGTTCTTTTCGCGAGCCGATCGAATTGACCCATTTTTATTACGAAATTATAATAAAATATCTCAAAATTTTATAAAAACTCCCAACAAAGTTAAGAATTTTATGAATTTCATTAAATATACGAATTCTCGACATTTCCTATTATTTCTAAAATTGATTATTTTATTATTTCATAAATTTATGAATGTTATAATTTTCGAATTTCCCAAATTCATTATTTTTCAATTTTTAACTTCTAGAATACGATAAACGAGAGTGTGAGGAAATTGGGTTCGTTACGCGTCGCAAGAAATTCGCGTCTCGAAAGCGTAAACATTGCGCAGCCACAGTTTCCCGCGTCGTTAATACCCGAGCGCGACGTAGAGAAATCGAGTCTAATACAAACACGCAAAAGCGTCAAGACGCGTCACGATCTGTCCGCTTATCAAAATTTCGCCGTTGCGTTCGCACGAAAATCCAGGGAGGTTTAAGCGCGCGTTCGACCTCTCACCCTTCCTCTCGGCGCAATCACGTGCCTGAAATAAGCTCGAAACGACGTAAGCGTCGTACGCAACAGCGAGGAAACAACACAACGCACGGAGACCCTGAAGTACTCTCGATGCGCGATGCATGATGCATCGTGCGGTAGCCTCGAACTTGATCGTGCGGTATCGAGCCTCGGTGTACACAATCGCGAAGGCCGAACTCGCGCATTTCTCTCCGCGCGTTCATCTCCAGCCTCGTAAGCCCGCACTCGTGCTGCGACGATCAAACGGGAGGCTTATCTAGTTAGTTGATAGTCGGTGGAAGATTGGAATTAATTGGCGCGCGCGACGTTCGACGCAAATTGATCAATTGAATAAACGTCCGAGTCTTAACGTCGGTTCGTAATAAAAGCGAGCGATGCATGTACAATGAGCGCGTGCACGACGAGCAACGCGATATTTTGTATAACAAGCCCACTTTTTCTTTACATAAAATAAACATTTTAAGACGACGCGAGAAAATTAACCCTTCGGCTTATAACGACGAGTGAAATTCGTGGTAAGGCATTTGGGTGATAAAAAATAAGCACGAGCCTGACTCGTGGCACTTTGATCGGACCAAACGTAAAGAACACGAGTCTCACTCGTGGTGAGACGCATATATTTTCCAAATATACGAGCACATGGCTAGCAGCGAAATGACTCGACCCTTGATCGACCTTCCTGCTTGCTATGAGCAATCGGGAGATAGCGCATAGGCCAAGGGGTTAATTATCAAACAAAAAAGGGAAGAAAGGAAAAATTAGATTCGAAATAAATCAATGGAAAAGTTGAGCAGATATTTGTTTTTACTGGAACATTTTGTTGTGATAAAATATGTCGAGAGGAGAAACTCGAAAAATTATTCGATTTTTTTCTTATCGCAGGGGGAAAACTATCCTGTGCTCGTTTGTCATAAATTACTCACAATCAGCCTGTTCTCTATGTATAACTATTGCGATGATCGCAAGGGCGTTTCCGTGGTGAGATATATTCAGTCCTTTGACCGAAGCCCCTCGTCTCGTCACTTTACATATCCGGGTCTCGTGTCAGAATCAGTATCGAGTAATATTATACGAACGAGGGTGCTCGAGACCGAACGTACGTACGCACCGTGCCAACGTCGAAATAAGATTTATCTTGATAATATGTAGTAGAAATTATGCGTACATGACTCGTGAATTATAAAACAAGAACATGTGATTCTTCTTCCTCGATTCTCAACGAGCTCGATTACTGCGTAATAGATTGCTAGCGATGATATTGTAATTACACGATGTATGAAAACCTTGTCCATTTATCACGTCGCTTAGCGCACAGAGGCGAGACAATAATAAAACAAAATCTAAACCAAAGTACTGAAAATATTCACAAATTTATATCGATTTTCATGAGTACAAAAAAAAATCCCAAATATTTCAATTTTTGTTCGTTATGAATTCTTTATCCTAAAATTAATTATTTTTCTACTAAAAACTGTTTGGTCTTTCTCTTTTTATGCCGATTAATCGAAAATTGATTAATTCATTCCTCGGCGAATTTTTTTCCCCGAAAGAAAAACCGATCGAGAGATTGATCGTTCGGTTCGGTCTTCTCGTATCTTCGAAGCTTCGTCTCCCCCTCTCCCTTTGCATTATCATCCAGTAATTTATTACTCTTTTTTCTATACGAAATCTATACAAAAATGTATATTTTTCACGAACGCGTCGGTGACAAATTATTTTTATGCGAAAATATTAGTCATCGGTGTTCGTCGTCGCTGACAATTCGGGTTTCGCCATGTAACACGCCGATGAAAAATAAAAATAACGCGAACCTCGAGAATCCGGGGGTATTGGTGTGCGAGGCGACGTAGGTGAGTCTGGTATGGAGCCAAATCAATTTTTCTATTTACGGTCAGTCGACCGTGCGGCTCGCTTCTCTCCTCTTCCTTTTGTTCATAACTATATGGATCTCTCGTTCTCTTTGGTTCTTCCCTCGTACGCGAGAATCGCAATCGTACACCCCCCCCCCCCCTGCTCCTCCTCCTTCACCGATCGACGAGCCAATGTTAAATCAAGCGACGAGTCCTCCTGTCGGATCTCGAGTGAAAGTAATGGACGTGAAAGTAATTTCGTCAAATTTATGGAACGATCGCTCGATCGAATTCAAATTAGATGACATTTTTGTGAAAATTTTAAGATAACGTTTCTTCGTGAATTTTTTGCAATTATTGTCATAAATTTTCGATGATTTATTTATCGCGTGTCTCGCTCGTGTTTCAACGATTAGAAGCGATGCATTTTGCATTCAGCGAGATCCTCGCGACGTATCGCGAAGCTGCTGGTTTAAGCGAGAATTCGTCTTTGCCCGCTGCCACCCTGTGCGATGAGTAAAACGAGATGGAACGTGACACGACTAAACAGTTGAGAGGAATCGCGGAACTCGCGTCTCTAAAATTAACGAGACCTAACGAAAATATCTTCGCGTCGAATATCGCGACGATAATACGCGGTCGGCGCTTTCCACTCTGTGCGTCCAGTGGGAAAGATCCGCGAGAATAACGACGATTTCATGGAAAAATTCGAAAAAAAGGAAATTTCCGCGTAATGTTTACTCTCGCCGATATTTCGTGAATAAAACTCCGTCGATGGTCGCATCGCGCTGTAGTTCGTAGATAACTCGGAGTGCTTTTTCGTAGAGAGTGCTTTTTTGAAAAAAAAAAATGTTTTTCCGAGAACGCGATTCGAGGAAGGAAAAAAGCCTCGCGTTTCGTATAGATTGAGCGATTTCGAGGAATTTTTATCGTTGGCTTGAGATAATTCATGATAAAAGCCTTGGGCGGTGGTAAAGAAAATAACGATTCGACGCGAGCGATAATAATAAAAGGGAAATTAAAAAATGGGAAAATAGTGCTGTAACGTCGTTGATTATTTTTTGGTATTATTTCTTTCCAACACTCCTCGTACACACCAGTAAAATTTTGTTCGCGAATTTTCTTTCTTATGCGTCGATTACTTTCGCGCTTCAAAAAATCCATACTTTTTACAATTTTTTCACGACTCAACGATTTTAACGTTTCGTTCCCTCTTCGTCGATAAATTTTACCCAAAAACCGAAACGATTTTCGTTTTTCCCGTAAAACCAAATAAATACTCATTCTCCCCAGAAATACAACGTTTTCTCTGTTACAAGGACCCGGCAAGAAGCGAGTCGAGGCGCGATATTTTAAAACAACTTTCCTAAGACACGATGTTTCAGCCCAACCCAATTCTTGAACGAGTAAAAGGGTTTGTAATGGATTGCTTCTCAAGATCGCCAAAGATATCGATCCCATTTCATAACGGCTCGCGTGCCGGTTTTTATACCGCGCGTCATAAAACACACGTGTCTCCTTCTTTAACGCTAAATTCCACCGTGGATTATATAAAATAAAGCCACGTCAACGAACAAACAAAAAGCGTTAAAAAAAGGGCGGGGTACGAATGACGGAAGCGAGGGTTGCAGGCGTTCGGAAAAATTAGATTTCAGCATGCCACGAAATCGCACGATTCCACATCGATTAGAATCTCTCGAGAACGAAATTAGACGAGGGGGCTGAAAGAGAGAGAGAGAGAGAGAGAGAGAGAGAGAGAGAGAGAGAGAGAGAGAGAGAGAGAGAGAGAGAGAGAAAATGGGAGTAAGGGTGGAATTTCGCGTCGAGTCTTCGGATAATCGCGCGAGCCCTTTTACCCGGAGGATAATGGATTGGCCTCGCGCCCCGAGGCTGTATTGGTAGTATAGAGTGGCTCTAGCGAGGTAACTTACCAGTGGGTGGGGCATAATGGCCCGTCTACGGCTAAGCCATATATCACATGTCCGTTACGTCGATCTTCAACGTTTATAGGTGGTTCATTTTACCCCACCCATTCGTCCTGTCTAGTTCCATGAAGCTTATGCGGAACAGCACGCGAGATGATCCGAGGCCCTTCGGGCGTGTCTCGTGGACAAACAAGTGACAGGGAATATTTCGAACGTATATATATATATATATATATATATACACGTTCGAATATATAGAATGTATAGAAAAGATAAAGATGTATATATAACAGAATGAATCTACGAGGTCGTAATATCCTATTGCCGTTCCCAGCACACCGAAAACTTCGCTCCCCTCGAATGTACATTAGATGATAGGACAACCGATCATAATCCCGATCACACCCTTTCTTCTAATAATAAGACACTCGCGCGTCAATCTCGAGTCAAACGTATTAGACGAGCTCACCTTTCTCACCGAAAACGCACGAACCGGAACTCGAAGCGATGAAGTCATACGACCTTTCGTCGATCATCGAGAGTCCAAAAAACAAGATCTCTTCGTAGTCTACTCTCTTATCGATTTTAGGAGAAAAAAAATGTCGGCTAATCTCGAACATCTCGAACGGATAAAATTTTGATTTTTTTCCCCCAATACCGTGAATCTATGTACGTATACGAAATACGAGGCAATATCTGTACCTACTCGTCGTTCGTAAAAACGACCAATAACCAGAGGCCTTGCATCATTTAATTCCCAATGTTCGACGCTCGTGTGACCTTTTGACGATAATGTCAGCACGTAAAATCGCGCTTCGTTGAATCACAATGTCGAGACCTCGCTATCATCGTCACCGAATCTACGTTTCTGGAAGGCTCGATGCAACTTCTTCATTCATCGTACGTTAATACATCAACGCTATTTACACATAAATATATCTATATCGGTTTACGCGTGTTCGAAGATTTGATGCTTCCGAGTTGAATGACTTTTCGTGATAACGTGAAAAACCAAAAAAAACAACAACACGTCGAACAAACAGTGACGGTAGAAGCTTTGTGAAGTAGAAAGAGACGATAGGTACCGGTTAGTGTTAAGGGAAGAGAGAAAACGCGGTTTATGGACGCGTGCGAATGTATTTTCAATGGATTCTGTCTGGTCCACCGTCTGATGGCCAACAATAAGCTGCTCTTCGTGAGATTCGCGTCCTTTATAGAAAATGCCGCGCACGAGTCTCGTTCAGTCTCATCGTCGAATACTCCACCCAGCCTGACGCTATTGTGTTCTCGCGTTTATGTATTTACACACAGTGTACATATCAATGAATGGACAGTGACGTGAACCAGAGATGCGCGAGAAACGTTCGCGAATAATTTCCATGCGACGGAGACGACGAGGTAAAGGTGCTTGTATGCGTTGATACACGTTGTAATTCGCGTATGTGAAAAGTATACGTGTAGTTGGAGCGTACGAGACGTTCCGTCCCGATTCGATCAACATCGAATCTTTGCGATTTTTAAGGGGTAAACTATTCGAGAACTTTCGGAAAATCGAACTTTTTTTTTTTGGTTCAAACTGTCCATTAATATCGTGAAAATCACAATGGCAAAGTTTCATGCACAGGAAAAATGTGTAAGAGCTTGAATTTTGAACGCGGCGCGGACTCGGTCACTGCTCTATGCGAGCGTTTAAAACTTAAAACGCGTTTTTCTCAAAACGCCAAATTTCAAGTTGGCCGTACCGATATCTCGAACAACTCTTGTTCGATTGACTTGAAATTTTTACCGTATATTCAAAACTACTTTATCTTTGACACTACGTAGGATTTTTTTTTTATATTAAATAGTTCAAATGTTATTAACAATTTTCGTGCGACTTTTTTGCGTTTTTTCGAAAATTGTTTTCAGCAACGCGCCATTTTTGGAAAAATCAATTAAATTGTAGCAGTTATGAGTACGGCCATGCCGAAAATGCTGGAAGGCCGCTATTTTGTTTAGTACAGCTTTTAAAAAATGTATAAACAGTGTTCAATACTTGTATAAGAAAAACCTTTTTACCGAATTTCGATATGTTGTTTAATTTCTTTCAAAACAATTCCCAAAGTTTACTATATTTTTCGGCTTCTAGAGTGGTTTCCTCCCTTAAATATGATCGGATATTTACTTATATCGCTGCTCCATCTTAAAAATTAGCTCAATGTTCCATTTTCTGAGTCGATGGATTTTTTTACTATCGTTAACGAAACTCGATATTATTTGTTTATGACTGTTTTCGATAATGGTCGAAATGGCCATTTGTCTTTAATAAAGTGAGTTTTTGAGAAAAAAGGAAAGATAAAGAGTTTTGATTATTGATATTAATAATAATAATTGATTAAATCGCAGTTTTTTAGAATGAGCGGTTGATGAGTTTTGCATGAAACGCCCCATGTATACGGATATAGACATATGTACCGGTGGCTAATGTGTCGCTAGCAAATATACATGCTGTAGTCCGGTACGAGAATTCTATGATTCATCGCGAGTTCATTAAACCGCATTCTTCGTGTAGGGCTCGGTATAATAATACTGAAAAACAGAATTTATGACGCGTAACGATATTTTTCTCGACAAAATAATGCTTTCCATTAATTTAATGAGGCTTTTAAGATCGCATCATTAAAAATGATAATGCATCGATTGAAGTGCGATTAGTATGAAAATCGATATCGATAATCGATAGTGTCGATAGTCAATATGGCGATTATCGATATTTTATAATTAAATAGAAAAACAACCGCCCAATGAGATTAATATTTCGATACTTTGAATTCGTCCTGCCATACCCCTGCGAAAATTTCAAGATATTTTTGTTTCACACTAACTTCTCCAGAGACTTATAAAATTGCGAAATTTTTGCACAGGACAAATATTATAGTCGTTTTCATAGAAATTTATAGGTGAAAGGTTGAAAAAAAAACTGAAAAATTGCAGTTTTTTCAAATTTGCGCTTATGAATTGACAAATACCGGCTAAATTACTATGATTTTTGTACCGTATGTAAAATTTCCGCCGAAAATATACCCATTTAAAATCATTTTGACAAAACAAAATTATTCGCCATCTCGCTGCCCTTTTTCGTGGGCGTACCCTCTATACGGATCATGTATATGGCTTATCAGGTAGGGGATGAATTCCTGGTATGATACGGCGTGCTCGGCAGTCCACTCTGCCATTCGAACTGCAAATGCCAGGATGACGTCCAACAGTCTGATATATATAATAAAGCACAGTGATTCTCATTTCATTGTATTTTATCATCAGATAAAAGAATAATTGTTGTTAGATTACTGGCTGCCTTTTCGAACTTTCATCTCCGCACAAAACAATAAATTAATCTTTGCATGAGTCAAATAATTTATTAGAAATTAAATTAAGAAAGTTCATAGCATGCTCCCCGAGCCATTTTCGATTTTTATAATTTGTAATACTGCATTTATCGTAGTTCTAGAAAATTGTAGCCAATTCATATTTCAGAACACAATAATTTATATTTATATAGATGTGATACTTTCTTCAGTAACTGAGTCGATACAAATATATTTTTTTTAAAAATGTTTCCAAGCCTTCGATAGCTCAGTTGGTAGAGCGGTGGACTGTAGTTGGTTAGAAAACGGTAGACATCCATAGGTCGCTGGTTCAAATCCGGCTCGAAGGATTCTCTTTTTTTCTTTGTGAACCCTCACGTCGCATTGCATATTAAAACAGGAGAGAAAATTATTGTATGTCCCCCAAGCTACAGTTCGCAACTGAATGTACACACGCATGCGATATTATTTTTCTTTCTCCTTTGCGGCGTCACGATGACGTGCGTGAGGCGCCTACCGCTCGACCGTTTCGCCAGTACAAAGGGTGATGCGGTAACGCACGAACGCACTTTACGTACAGAAGGCTTGTGACGTATTTAATCGTCGCCAAGATCGGAACGTGACGTTTATTTATTCAGAATTCTTTGGACGTCCTTTTCGAACCATGAATGTATCCAAGAATCGTGTTGCAGCGGAAAGGCGAAGCTTAAGATGATACACAATCAAATGTTAGTTCGACTACGATTACTACTACGAACGAGATCTCGAATTGACGCTCGCTCGAAAGATCTTGCATCATTTAGGATTTCGTAAAAGGGCGAACTTTATCCCTTTCCAACTATCCCTATACAAGAGTTCACTCGGTAGTGTAAATTCTTATATTATTGAATAACAGAATTCATTATAACGTGAGTGAAAATAGTCGTAAAACGAACATCGAAAAGTGGGGTTAGGTTGTCACGATTTACAAGCGTAGCAACCTAACCACGCTATTGATACTTTCTGAGACAATAGTGACGAGCTATCATTTACAAATTAACCAAACTATTCAGCTCGGAAACTTTGTGCCAATCGACGTATGAAGTTTCTCTCACTTTTATCATAAAAGTTGCAGACTGGTGTATGACTCATGCGTATTGCGAGACAACTAAAATTCATTATTATCTCGTCCCTATACCTATATAACCCTTCGAGAACCACAGGGCGGAACTCTCCGCTGTTAGGCAACGGTACATATGTTGCTTTGAATCGCACATGTGTGTTCACAGTGTTATAACCAGCACAGCCTAAGGCTTAAGCGCTTTAGGTAACCTCCGCGCATTGTGTATCTTATTAAACCGCTTCAGTTGCTGGACGCAACCAAGCATCACAGAGTTTCTATTGACGCAACTTCGACGTCATTATTGAAATATAAAGTCCCTATTTCCGATAATCCAAGTTACGAATCTGGTACATACTTACATCACGTGTACAATAAAAACTGCAAAATATATCTCTTCTCACATGAGTGTGAAATCGATGAAAATTCTCACTCCTTCGCATCCAGATCTTGAGATATCGTGCGCGCGTGGCAATGTCAATAGGACAAGGTTGCCGGTTTTACGGCCAAATAAAAACACCGATAGAGAAAAAGATCAAATAAATACCACAGAAGAGGTTCGTACATAAAAATTGCCGGTTACTTGCATATGGCAAATCATGGGGTCGCTCGACGCGCTACCTCACGCAGAGGGGTGAATTTTTCTCAGAATTTCGTACCTTTCATGCCTACATTTGTTTGTCCCTTCGTATGGGTCTCATTTCCTTTAATTATAACCCAGGAACGCTGTTCTATCTAGTCCCACTCATCACATACCTATTTACATGTAGATTGTACTATAGATGGGGTAAAATACCCAGTACTCGGCCAGGAACCGGTAGTCGACTATCTTTTGTACTCTTTCCCACTCATACAAAATATAGGCAGAGGCCGACTACTGGTTCCTGGCCGAGTACTGGGTTTTTTACCTTATAGATATTTTACAGCCATCGCGCATCTGTATCGACTAGTTTATACTCTGTGATCAACTCTTATCTGCGAAAAATTGTACCCGTGATACTATAGCTATATACTCCACGAACACGTCTTCGATCCGCCGCATTTCCACGTATTATTATGGTAATCCGTTCATACTCGTATCTGCGTCCAACGGTATGTTCGGTATTCTGTCGAATATGTATACACATATGAGAAGGTACATATCGGGTCTGGTTGTGTGTGTACATATAGCAGAATGAATAAACAAAACGCTACAGTTGAAAGTACATGTCAATCATACAAAAATTATTATATCATAGCCTATAGAAAAATATATATCGAAATTTAGAGTACTTTAAATTGGATTCCACAACTACAAAAGGAGGTAAAAGATTATATGACAAAAAAAAATATTGTTCGACCGTGACAGGACTCGAACCTGCAATCTTCGGATCCGAAGTCCGACGCCTTATCCATTAGGCCACACGGTCAGTTGAAATATTGAACCACAACCACGGATATTACCGGCATCTCGATAAATTATTATCGTATAAAAATTTTATATCTACATTGAACATTCGATTTCATACATAATTTGTTGATTATCGATGATAAATAGCGGAATATATTAAATATGTAGACGTGAGTGGAAATCGCGTTCGACAATACAGCAGTCGCCCTTACCGACATCAGCGTCGGTAAGTTCGGTAACGAACGGGTTCAAACGAAAACTACCTACCTAACCGACGCCACCATACGACTAATGGTAATGATTATTACGTCTGCTAGATCTTCGACATTCGTCTGCTCTCCGGTAGAGGGAGGGTAAAGCTCATGCTGTACTCCCTGCGACCCGGCTTGTTTCGTTCCGCATTTATTGAATTGTTTCTCGATCGTACGTTTTCTCCCAATTGTCTAATGTTCCCAGGATTTTATGATTAACACATTGATCCATTGTTCTTGCCTATAATGGTTCCCTATAAACGAACGAATACAAGCTGCAGCACTGTTACTATAGATAGTTGTTCTTCCCTGATCTGGACTTCTCGAAAATATTATGTACGTATGACATATACTATTGAACGTCAAGGTTTTGTATAATATCGGAGAAAATAGTCGCAAGGCGAAGATTCGAAAAGTTAGGTTATGATTTTATTATTCGATAATTCGATAATTCATTCTTATCGTCGTTTTTAGGATCCAATAACTATGCAGACACCCGATAAAAAAAATGCTACATAATTATTAATTTAATATTTCACAAATAATATAAATTTCGTGCTTAATTAAATGTATACTCATCGATCGATATGCGCAGAATATAAAAGAAGAGGTCTTCTCTCTTTCTCTCATTATTAGAACAGCGGCACTCGCGGGAGTCTCGATGGCCCTGGCTGATGCCTACAAACTCACCGGCGGGGTCTTTACCCTCGTTTAATGCCCGTCGAGAAGGGGGATGAACGCCTCTCTGTGACGAAAGCCACAGCCCGGCGTGCTGGGTACTGCTGTTTCTCCCATGCTGACGTCGACCGTGGAATTCTATCCCAACGCGAGCACCGACCAAGCCAGAGCTTCCCCCGTTGCTACACCTAATGCAAGCGTACACACGTGAGTAATCTGCACTTTGCAAAATAACGAGTTTCCGTATATTCTCGTTTATTTCATACATTTTTTTACGCCCATTTATTTCATCATGTATTTCCCTCTACGCTATTAACTTGTCGATATACCTAGGTGCAAAAAATGGCATAGAATCAAATTTCTTTTCCCTCTCAAAATCCTTTATTTCATAATATTCGCGTTACGCGGAAAATTTACGATTCTGAAATGACGCTACAAAGTCTTTTTGGACGAAAACAAATGTTGACCCTCTCCCCGAAAGTCAACCCTATGGTCAACAATTTTATCCTCCAAAAAGGCTTCAAGTGGAGGTTACAGAATCGGAAATTTCCCGCGCAGTACGAATATCACCATTATAATCTCGATATATTGCAATTTACGGACATAATCAGTAATTCGACTTTTTGGAAGTTTCGAAACTTCCAAAAATCGACTTTTCGCGATGCTGTATCTCCGTTCTTTTTTAAGAGCTCGCCAAGATCTCTAGAACGAGCCAAGGACCATCCGGATATCTCAATTTTTGTGGCTACGACGACACATCGAAAATCACCATCGAAAATCACCATAAATTTCAAAATTCAACGAATTATAATTAATTCTATAAATTAATTAACATCGATTTTATAATTGAATGCTCTTCGAAAATCATCGAGTGCCAATTTTATATTTTTCTAAAATCCTCGAGATTTGGTCAAGATTGAATTACTTATTAAAAAAATAGCTCGAAGGATGAAAACTTTTTCAATCCCTGGCACAAGCATCTTGAACCAATTTAAAAAAATGAAAAACACATGAGCTTCCAGCATATAGCAACAAATTGACATACACATGGGATTATTAATATTATATGTAACACAGGAGGTCGCACAGTTTGCTTTGGATTACGGATACAAAATTTATCGGACGTTGCGGTTCGAGTTAGGGATCGTTCCCCCGAATTCCGTTCATTCGGCCTGGGCGTGAGGTACTTACCCAGGAACATCGGAAAGGTTGCGAGCGGGGGGGTTGCGCCGTAAAATTTGCGAAATGGTCTCGAAACTTCGACGGGGGTCGCAGAAATTGGCCAGCTGTGTACGCCTCTTGCTACGGTTATGTATCGTACCTGTAGTAGTGCTGCTGCCTGTCTATATGTATATTTACACATACATAGATATAGATTAAGGAAAACATGTGTGTGGGGGTGTGGAACAGCACGTAGCGAGCTTTACTTCGTTACGCGTAGAGCACCAGCCGGTTCAACAATCGAATAACCGTTTGCCATTCGTTCCCCTAAATGGTCCCGCTAGAAGGCACGTTGGCTATTTGTTTGTGCTCGCCTCTTTTTTTATATCAAACGAAAACTCATCCGCACCGAACAATGATTTTCAACGCTGAGGAAAATATTTTAAGGGGTCACATACCCCTGCGCGTGGTGTTAACCGAGTGAATTTGAAACATTATTATAAATGTTATATGGTGAAAAAAAAATTAAATTGTTGATTTGACATTTTTTTATTGACTTAAATTTTTTTTTTAATATTAACATTATTTTTTACGGGTCGAAATGAACGACTGGTGAACACCGCGGTGCCTCCTGGTCGACATCATAATTTCACTAAATATTATCCAATTTGCAAAAATAAAGCAGAATCTAATAAAGAAATGTAGTAGTTATAGTCTGACGGAGAGAAATTGTTTGTTTTGTCCAAAATTAAAAAATGACAGTACTTCAAACTTTAATGGACAATTTTTAAAAAAATGAGTGTTTAAAAATTTATAAAAAATTGTCCAACCAAAAAATTTTAAAAATCTCTCGACAGAGTACAGAGAAAATAGTTATGAAAATTTTGAAAAAAAAGTTAGAAAATATTAAAAATTGACTGAGTTATCGTGCAGACCACGTCTAAAAACATAGTTTTCGAGAAAAACGCGTTTAACGTTTCTGGTAGGTACAACGTGAACTTACGGCTAGTCACCCATTTCAGCTTCGTACTGTAAACTTCCTTCCTCTTGTATTTTCGTGTTTTTTATAGTTTTCTGCAATCTCTTGCCAATTCTAGTTTCTATAAACGTCCTATAAACGACCTTGGTTTTTAAGAAACCCAGGTTTTGCGAACAAAAGAAATACGAAACGTAGCTGTCGAGAGGGGCGCGGCAGTTAGCGAGGTAGCCGTCCCAATCCGATGTCCGGTCACATTTATTGCTCTAACTTTGTAACGGAGTGGAATCTAAACATTTTTTCTTTAATTCGTAAAAGTATAAAGAATAAAAATTTGTAAAACAAAATCCATGTTTTTTTAATTTCAGGGGTATGTGAGCCCAAACAATAGAACACAAAATTTAGAGTCGTTCGCGAGATTGGAAGGAAAATAAATCATCGGAACGATTCGATTGATAATTAATTCGTAAAATTCTTAAAAATAAATAAATTTTAAGAAAATAATTTTCTATTTCGTAGCTACGGTGATAAGTCTATCTAGACGTTGGGTAGAATTGATACACGTGTGAGCGAATGATCGTGTGAGTCACGAGGGATATATTTACTCAAACCGCGCGTCTGGGTGCCTCGCGAGGAAAGAAAACAAAAAAAAGCAGTCTGGAACATCGAGCCGAGACAAACCGTCTTCCCACTCCGTTCTGACATCAACCCGGCCCACGGTAGGAGTCGAAGGCTTGGCATATTGCATTTAGAGTTCGAGGAATTATAGGGTTAGAGAACTCATGCGTCGTTCCATTTAGTTGGCGATTTTGTCAAATGGAAAATCGTTTTAACGCTCGAACGAACGCGTTACCATGGCAAATTTTTGCCAACGACGAGATCGCTTATGAGACCTTCCATTCCCAAATTATTCGACCGAGAATATAACCGTCGTTTTATCTATTTCAATGACAATGTCATCCGATAACCAAATACATCAAAATAATTCCTACATATTTAAATAAAAAAATCAATTCTAATGAATAAAACTTAACTCTGTCTCATTTCTAAATTACATAATTAAGCTACGAGATTAAAATAAAACAAAATTATTAATTGATAATTTTTCTTATGCCGATTTTTGTCACGATGGAAAGAATTATAAATGAGAAGAGTCGTTTCCGGAGTAGACTGGATCTGAATACGTTAATAGAATTGGTTTATAGGAAGAAGATTTTGTTAGACTGCGCTCTCGGTTACATTATCGAAGCCTTAACGAAGTTTCGTGCTAGGGCGATTAGAGAAGTGGCAATAAAGGCAATCTCGATGCTAAAGGGGGATTGGGCAAATCGAGACCAGCGGCGAAATCCCGTCGTCTTCGGTCCCACTTCCTCGGCTAGCTAGTTATACCAACGTCTCCCGCGAGATTATCGTACGAGACACAAAGGGACACCGACATGCTCAACGTTTAATTGAGCGTCCGACTGACGTTTAATTGGCTCGTTTCGAACTTTCTCGACGCTATCTGCATTATAACAAAGTACACAATGGACATTCTTGGACATTCGCGCCGATAGTCACACGCCCAGTCGCAGTCTCTTCTCTTCGTACGAATTCTTTGGTGCACTCGAGGATACTCGAGTCATTATTTACCTTGTCAGCTCTCGCGACAATTAATAAAACACGCTCGTGTGAACGTGTCTATGACGAATAACGCGTATTTATTATTGATCGAGAATGACGAAGAGATGCGAAAATTTCTCCCTAGTCATACGTCCGTTACATTTATAACGCGAATTTACCTCAAAACCAATAGTAATAATATTTTGTTCATATTTCATAAAAATCTCTCACGAGCTTCGACAAATCAGATCAAACGATTCGAAACCTTTTGTGTGAATGTTTTTTTTTCCATTTTTTTGTTGTACAGATTGGGATTTAGATGCGATCGTAGATAACGCGTAGCACAGAAGAGAGAACAGGTGTGAATAGGTAGAGGAGATCCAATGAGAATTCTAGAATAATCTCCCTTAGCGTCGCGGGGGTGGCAATGGTGGGGGCGGTGGTGGTGGTAACGATGCCAGGAGCGAGAGAACCCAAACGAAAGTCACCCTCGCGCACGAACACAAGAGTATCGCGAAGGTTCGGCGCGATATCAGGGGGCCTCTCAGTAAAGCGCGGACCGTCGAGCCGTGAGGTTTAAATCGTAGAAACGCGCAATGGCCACGTGTCTCGTGTCATCCGGAGCCACGAATAAAACAACGAACCTTCTCGACGGCGAATCGTTGAAATCGTCTCGTCTTAAAAATACCGGCGTTTGCTGGCAGCAACGACTTTTCGGTAAACAATTGTTGCAATGCGATCCGAGGGACTCGACGTCGTCACCCTCACCCTCGATGCTACGCGACGTTAGTGAAGCGTTAGGCAGCGAATACGGCACCGCGATCAATTCGAAATGCGAGGTGATCGGTGTTTACTTTAGTTTCATAAATCCGAGTGCAACGTGCGACGAATTCACGCGACAATTGACCGAGCTTTACGCGAGTGTCAACAGTGCCTCGTGCAATCAACAAAAATCAAACGGTCAACAATCGAATTCGAGCGCGTGCGACGCGACTTCCGGTCGCGGTGAGATCGACGATCGAGACAAGGACGATCGCAATGCCAGGAAAAAATTCGAGGTCGTGCACGTTGTACTTTGGAGCAACGTGGCCGACGTTCTCGACTTTGATGAAAGTTTTCGTAACCACGTGGCCGATCTTCCCTGGCTAGCTGTTCCCAATCACGATTACGAGAGAAAGGTAAACGCATCGGGGCGTATGTGTATAAATATATTTTAGATATTTATAACAGCTGGTTATCGTAACTCGAGGCTTCACTCGCGCATTATCGCGGTATCTATAAATATACGAAGATCTTAGTCTTTTTCTTGGTGCATTTCAATGGAATAGTATTTTTCTTGGTGCATTTGAATGGAATTTGTTAACCGATCGAAATCGAAATCGACTCGAAATCTTATTTTTTATGATACAACGCAACAAAATTCTCTTAATTTACGTTAGGAAAATAAAACTGGTTTTTCGTCGCTCGACAATTTTGTTTAACCCGTTATTTTACAAAAGTTCAAAAGTTTTTAGAGAAAAAAATTAGAAGATTTTGAAAATAAATATTCCCTATTAAAACATAATCTCGTAATTTTTAATCTCGAAACTGGGATTGTTGTTTTCATTCTCTTGTCTTCATTCTATTTTAATGAAATTATTAGATTCAGAGTTTTGCGAATGAAAAGTTTGATTATAAGAATAGAACGAGAATGGTTTTATATCAAATGACTAAAATTATCATCGAGAATATACGAAATCAAAAATCAAAACGTTATTGTTTCCTTTATTTTGTTTGTTATCCGCGCGACCGATTGCCTCGATAACCACATCGACATTTATATAAACTCGTTAAACGACTGAAGTTTAATTGTTCATTGAACTGCACTTTTCACAAAGCGACTCATGAACTCGTAGAACCGTGTGTGTGTGTATGATCATTCGTTTCACAAAAGCTTGTTTCTTTGAATCTCGTAGCATTGTAGGAGAATCGTTGAAAACTCTCCAACGACCAAACGAAAACAAAAAACAACAACAAAATGATGTTTCCATTATAAAAACATTTGACTATTCCCATTCGCGAATGAGAAAAATGAAAAACGTCGAAACAATACGATAAAAAAAAAGACAATTCATTGTTCTATCGTGCCGCATGCAGCCACTCGCAATGATGAATTATTCATGCACTTGAAATTATCAAAAGCCAAGATCCGAATGGAGACCCATCGAGAAAAAAGCTTCGGTAGAAAACAAAAAAAAAAGAAAAATCAATGCCAAACGTTCACAAAAAGTTGCTATCTATTACGTCAAAGGGGGTTTGATCCAGAGATAAACCCTTATGAACGAGGGAAAGAGGCGAATCAAAGTGGAGGTAATGAATCGCCACTTTCATGTTCCGTTTCCTTTACTATGATAACTATAACGAAATGGAATAACGAAAAAAGAAAAAAAGAACAAAAAAAGTAAGCAAACCGGATAAATTGCGTCGTATGCTGTCGTCGGGCGTGGTTCTTTATAGCGTGCGGTATAAAATATATCCGCAATAAAAGTTTTCTCGAACGAGGTACGTTCGTGTGTGACGCGCGATATGTCCTCGCGATTGTGCGAACGTGGTCTACCGTCGTTGTCGCACGAGGGAATGCGAAGAAAAGAGAGTCGTTGACGCTGTCGTGAAAAGGAAAAACCGTTGAGAACAGAGACATAATGAAAAAACAGCGGGAAGAAAAGTGCGAGACGGAGCGAACCGAATCATTTTTAACCGTCTGGCAGCACGCATCCTGCCGTGTAAATTATAACCGCGTCGTGGATCTCGCTACCGGGCGGCGTGGCCGCCAGCCACAAGTCTCATGTTCGCGTTATACGAGCTAGCTTTATGAGTCTAGTCCCGAGAACGAGCGTCTGTATAACGCCGGGAAAAACGTATTTACTTTCTCTATATACTTTATATATATATATATATATATATACATTTTAACAGACTCTCGTGCGATGAGTTTTCCTTTAATTGGTGACCTCTCGCACGTCTGCGTAACCTGGCTCGCCTCGTGCTACCCTTCACTCGAGGTCTCCGGTGTAACTGCCCCCCCCCCCCCCCCCCACCAGCCTCGTCACGCTGCACGATTGATATGCATACCTATGTACCTGCGCATAATATGGATTCACGTTCCTCATCAGCGGAAAGCACAGAAGGCGTTTTTCTTCGAGTTCCAAACTTAATTGGAATTTTCGACCATCGACGAGTAATCATCGACGGGGTGGGATTATAGGGGCATCAAAAATCATTGTACAAGCTTCTTGACGGTTAATAATTGGAAAAAGTGAATTAGGGTAAGTCTGGGGTAGATGGTCATAGTTATTTCAAAGTTGTGTCAAAACAAAAATAAAAAGAATTCTAAACTTCTTTTAGCGTATGGTCAAAGTTTAAACATTTGTTTTTAAGATAATTAACACAAATATAGCAAATTATTGCGAGATGAATCTTAAAACTACATTTTGAAAAAAATTGCGATTGGCCATCTCTTCCGGGGTATTCGGGTGTGATGGCCATATGAGTAAAAAAGAGATGGCCACACTTTACTTCTATCTTTGCATTCCTCTTTTGGTCTATGCGTTCGTTTGCAATGCCATTTTCTTCGTCCGACCACATTTAGAACACATATAATCAAATTCAGAACAATTTTCGTGTGCCCAGAGCTGACGTACAATACACTGAAACCAGTCTTCGATGAGACTGGTTATTTAATAATTTTCTCCACAACCAACGCAGTTATCTTTTTTGGTCATATCCTCATCTGATAAATCAAACAATACGGGTTTTCCGTCTTCGCTACTCAAGGTGGCCATTTTGGTTTAAAGTTTTGAGATTATAAAAAATTCTTTTTGGATGAAAGAAAATTTCGACCCCCCGAGATGCCGATTGTCCAGAATCCAGTTCTAGAACTTTGGATAGGTCGAGGGGTCTAAAAATTGTTTTCGTCCAAAAAGACTTCATAAGGGGGATTACGGAATCGGAAATTTTCCGAACGAGACGAATATCACATTTGTAATCTCGTTTTCTTCCAACTGGGCGGTGGAAAATTCAAAAAACTGAATTTTCACGTTTTTCTGCATTTTGACGGACAACTAGCAAAAAACCGAATAATGTAATATTCTTGTTGTACGGGAAATTTCCGAGCTCGCAACCTCCGAATAAAGTCATTTTGGACAACAACAAATTTCGACCTCCTCAAAGTGCATATAGTCCACCATCGTACTTTAATTCCGAGACTTTGAGAAAATCATCCATTATAATTTGCCGTCAAAAAATCCGAAAGACTAAATTTTAACGTTGGCCTTTTGACCAACAAATTTACGAAATACCGGAAATAACAATATTATTTCCATGTTCCACAAGCAATTCTCGATTTTATATTCCTTGCCCAAAGCTCGTTCCATCGAAATAAAAATACGACCCCTTTCCCCGTTCGATCGCTGATGGTCAGCTTTCTCCACTTGGCCCTTTTCCACATAGTGAATTGTCATCTTTCTCCGGGACGAATTCGTTGATGCCAAATGAGTGTCCGCGGGCTACTCCTCCCGTGTTCTCGCTGAAGTATTATGCCGACGTGTAGGACATAATACGAGTCGTACATTATATATATATACATAGACGTGGAATTCCCAAAGGGTGCTTGAAGCATTCGCGACAGGAGGAAGAAGTCTGTTTGTAAGGGTCGCTGACGGTCGCGCTCGTTTCTCTGCACAAAGTGTTGACTCTTTCGGAGGTTCATGGAGTTATATATTTTCGAGGATGATATATGCGCGCCACCATTCTCCTCGTCATGATCGTCGTTGTAGAGCGAGTAAAGCCGTCGACGACAACGACTGGTGACGGGCGACCCTTTGCCAGTGGACTTCAAAGTGAGAAAGCACTGTCATGGCCTCCACCTCGTCGTCAATGTTGTCGTCGTCATCGCTGTAGTTAGTCGTACTCCGAACACTGAAAGGGCTGCAACAGGAACTGATGTATATACGTGTATATGGTACTTCGAAAAAGCCCTATGCTTCATTCGCCTTTTGATATCCAAAGGCTATTCTCACCTTTCACGGCTTTCGTGCTTGTGGAATAGTACAATAGCGACGAGGGGGAGCGGTCAATCGATTTATTGTTACTGAATTGTCGACGACTTATTTTGTCATCGAGGACATAATACCAATCAACGAACTTGAACGACTGTCTTAGAAGGATTCAACGGATTTGATGAAAATTTAGACAATTTTGGTCGAATAATTTATTTTTATTTTATTCATTTAGCAAGTTATTTTTAAATCGTTTTGTAGATATATCGTTGGCAATATTATTCTCTCAAGCTCGACTTTTCCATCATTTTCAATACATTTTATTTTTTTCATATTCCGAATGTGCGATTATATAAACAATCTTATGAAATTTTCATTCTAATGCGAACTATGAAATGGAAAGAGGATACAAATTATACTGAAAGGATATTCGTACAGAAAATCAGTGTAGAAAGTTTTACCGAAGAAGGATTGTTAAATCACGGAAAAGGAGAACCCCACAGCGCTCGAAGCTTTGTCATTAAGACTTCAAAGTAGTGAAAGACAAAGGCACAGACCGGCTTGCATTCGTTCCCTCCTGACCCGAGAGAAAAGGCCGTGGGAAAGGTAAAAATGACGAACATAAAAAAAATGCTATAGAAACGAAGGAAACGACGCAAAGACGGAATATATATAAGACGTAATCCTCGGAAAGTTGCAAACGATATACTCGGGAGGGAAACTCATTTTCTTACAGTTATTTCCTTGGGTTTCTATAAATACCTTCTGACTTATTAAATATATACCGACAATAATGCAATCGAAGACAAAGCGATTTTCATACCATAACGATTTCGTCGGAATTTGTTATACGAATTTAAATAAATCTGTATAAAGCCTGAATAAATTTCATTACAACTGCTTACCTCTCGGCGATAAAAATTCCCAATAGATAAAGATTAAATCGGTCAAACGATTTCGCCAAATATAATCAATTTTATTGTTTAATTATAAATTTCTCAATTCTGAGGAAATTATTTTCAGAACGAACTCGTACAGCAAAGCCCTTATACGCTTCTCACCCCGCGTTATCGATAAGCTGCTTTTTATATTTGACGATCAGCGAAATACTCCTCTCTGAACTCAACTTCCATTTTTTCTCATGTTTTTTTTTCACGTACATTATCTCGTTCGACAACGATGAACGACCAAGCGTGAGAATTTGACGACTTGAGAGTAATCCCCGTCGAGGAGCGCGCGGGAGGAATTAAAAAAAGTAGAAAGGAGACAAGCTCCACTGGCTTCGAATTAAAATCGCGAATCGATATTGCTCAGCCTCGACGAAAGCTCGTGCTATAGGTAGGACGATATTTTCACTCATGTGTGTATATGCTTGCGCGCTTACTTATACACGTGAATATGTAAATACGTATACACGTATAAGTATAAATAAAGGATCGATAGAAAATCATACTTTCGTTGAATGGGAACGAGAATTTACCAATATCAGACTCTCCATTGGCCCATGGGGACTGCAAATTATTACGAATGGCAACAAAAAGCTCGATTTTGTTTTTTGTAAACTTTCGTGAGAATTTTTCATCCCTCGTCGAGGGATGAAATCCAAAGCAGTAACAATATTTTTTTCAATCTCCAGCGCTTCATCCTTTATTTTTTGTTGAATTTATTTTTTCGTGCACGCGAAGTATCCAACCCCTATCTTCTATCTCCTCTATCCATAGGTATACATTTTTCCGTTGACCAAGTACCTATGCCAAAGCACATTCTTCTCGAAGGGAAACAAAGACGTAGAGTGGTAACAGATGAAGAAAGTTGCCGTGACTCTAACGTAACCAGGGTAGGAGAACAGAAACTTGGGATCTCGAATGTCTTTTTAGCCCTTTTTCGCCCCTTGGAAGAAGCAGCTTTTCCTCTCGGGTATACTTCGCGAGAGGAAACATCATCCTACCACAATTCGATCAAGCGGAAATACCGTGGCTCGTTCTTTTTTTCCCTCTCGTTCCTTACAACCCTCAAATATTTAGTTTTTCTTCTGTGGTTTCTATTTTCTACCATAGTCGCGTTCCATTGCTTCAGCGAACAATGGAACGCGAATTATAGATTTTTCTTAATATTTTCTTCTTTGATATTTTTCGTCTCGATATTTCGAGGATCTCGGGTACGTCTCTCGGAACTGCGATATTTTGTTTTGCCCGACTCGTGACTTCGTTGGTAAAATAAATCGTAGTGTAATCTTAGACGACGGTGATTTATCGATGAGAAATGGTAAAGACCCGTATAATTCAACGTTTTTCACGTGATGGGTGATCGCAAATTTCCGTCCCGGTGGATCTTCCCCCGATTTACTTTCGACCTTCTTGAAATATCGGCTGAATAATTTGTACCGATACATAAAACTCTACGGGTCCACTCGACCCATTTTCCCGAAACGAAAACGTTTCGAGAGGATAGACCGTGGAAGTAGAATTCCGTCTCGGGCATTCCGATTCACCTCGTTTCATCGTAAATTCGCGTCCGACAGGTCGGAAATAGTCTCGGTCGATTCAAATCTCGAGTTGCACGAGGCGAATTCCAGTAACGTGAATTATATTCTTATTCAAAAATCGTGGAATTTTCTATTAAAAAACTTTTCACGAGTCAATCGAGGATAAAACTAATTTTCGAAAAATGAGCCAAAGCTTGAAACAAAAAGTGATATCGTGTGCAAAATGTTATTCAACATCGAGGACAAAACTCGAATGCTCGTAATTTTCCCACCGCGTTCTGAATTCGCTGGTCTCGTTCACGAGCCATCGACAAAACTAACATTAGAGCTTTTTCCCATTCCTAAGTCCACCGTTGTGCGACGATTCTATGATTGGCGCATGCATATGCATATCTCGAAAAGTGCACCGCTCGAAAAAGAAGAAAAAAAGAACGAGGATCAACGAACGAGTAAAGCCCTCTATTTTGCCATGAATGAGCCGACCCACATTTTCCGCAAACGGCTTTAATTCACGTCGGTCCCAAAGAGTGAGACAGAGAGACAGAGAAAGAGGGAGAGAGAGAGAGAGAGAGCGAGAGAAAGAGGGAGAGAGCGAGAGAGAGAGAGAGAAAAAATGAGAATGAGCGAATGAGAAAAGCTAGTAAGAGCGAAAAACGGAACATCTCGCGTAGAAGCAACGGTTTAAACGAAGCTTTTTTTCTCTCGATCCCCCCCACGTACTCTCTGTGTGGATATATCGTGATATAGACAAACTGAAAGGGCTTCGCACAGCGTATTTCACGACTAAGCGGAAAAGAAGACGAAACAAAAAAAGCGATGCAAGAAGCTCAAAACGAACCACTCGAGGCGAAAGGCTTCGAGATACGGGAAAAGATTTGCGACGGCCTGAGAGCCGCACAGCTCGAAAAGAGGAAAATACGAAAGCCACCAAAAAGAAATCCAGCGAAAAAGAAAAAAAGCATTAGGCACGACCTAAATTATTCGATAGTCCTATTTCAGTCGTCGTCGTTTTGAGAGCCACTGCAGTCTTCATAAATGTCTTACGGACCGTTTAAAAATTCCTTTAGGAACTTCCTCAACGTTCGTCAAGGGTGAACCACCTTCGACAACCGAAAAAACGTAGCATATTTTTCGAAAATTGTACTCTCTACGTAAACAAACTTTAGATAAATATTCCTTTATCGATAAATAAAAATATGCCTAACAAAGAAAATCCAATAACAAATGTTACGAAATATCCCTTAATGTATTCTTAATCAACCAATTAATTCATAATTAAATTAACGGAAGGTTTAATCTGCATTAAAAACGATGGAAAAATAAACGAATCGTTATTATCACATCCTCGTCCGATAATTAATCTTTCGAAAAAGCCATCGAGATAAGAACTATGTCACGGGCTTTGCAAACAGGCAAAACAAAAACGATCAGAACCATAGAGAGAATGGATAAGGGATGTAGAGAGCGAGTAAACGGCTTAGAGATATCCGGAGAAAGAGAGATACGGAAATAAAGGATCTACGTGAGAGTAAGCTCGCGAAGGGTGGTTACCAGACGGTAGAATAGTCGCGGAGCTGGAACAACGTTAAGACAGTACCGAGAGGCAACGCGGGTATATCGTAGCCACGACGGGGTAGTCGTTGGCGCGTTGGTGTTGCCGAAGGGTTTTCTCGCGCGCGTATAAACCCGAAGAGGACACCGGGGAAATAGCAACAGCGAGCTGAAGTAAGGGGGTCGAAGCGAGAGAACGCGAAGGGGTGTTCTCGGGAGTGGAAGGACGACCGATGTTATCGACCGGTCGACGAAAGGAGCGAGAGATGAAATCCCCCGAAAGGGAAATGTGGAAGTAGAGACGGAATGAACAGAGATAGAAAGAAAGGGACGCAGGGAGAGAGAAATGTACGTCGAGGGTGCGCCGAGAGCAGAGCGAGGGGTTGGCGCAACGTGAAACTGCAAGGATAAATGTATATGTACACATACTACACTGCATAGGCTATTCTCAGTGACACAGGACCATTTTTCGTTCGGAAGAATTTTGCGAAATTTTCAAACGATGAAATGATTTTTTATAGAAAATTAAAGTTTTTTAAATAAAAAGGGCGATTTTAAGAACGTAGGAAAAATTTGTTTTTGTAATTTTGTTTTTAAGCTACTATTTATGAATTTTTTAGGACGCTTAAAACATTTCGCGACTATAAATTATCTCCGTTAACGTGGAATAGCCCATATAGGTAGGTATGTGTATAATATAGGTGGGCATTTTATATGACGAGACCCGTCGGCGTTTCCTCTTATTGTGATATTCTACCGTACTGCACGTATAGTAGGAAGTGCGTGCAGGTGTCTATGGACTTCCTTCTTCTTCCATCTCTTTCGCGCCCCCTTCACCCCTCTCTCATTCTCTCTCTCTCTCTCTCTCTCTCTCTCTCTCTCTCTCTCTGTGTACATAAGTCTGCATATAAATATGTTTTTTCAACACTGTCGCGCCGAGAGACTCGTGCTTCGAGATAGACAGCGGAATATTACCCCCTCGAAAAATAACGGGCAGTTTGGAACACCGCGGATTATATTGTTTCGTATATTTATGACGGGATTATAGGACTACGGGGTCGGCGATTCATTAGCTCTGGCAAGATGGGTTCGTAAGAGAGGGATGGCTACTCTTTCGACCATCGATCATTTTTTCATTATTATCTTTTATTATCCATCGAGAATTATTTATGGATATAAGAAAAAAATTATTTTCATTGCTCGTAGGCCATAATATTTGTTATTTTGTTAACAATCGGTGATATAACAATTTTAAAGAGTCTACTAAATTTCGCACGATCGCGCGATAAAAAAAGTAGCGAAACGAAGACGAGGGTGTAAATTTAGAACACACACTCCTTTCGCTTCGGTCAATTAACTTTAAAGCCGAGGTCCGAAAAAAGAGACCGCTGAGCTCACAAACCTTGCGTATGTTATATTCTCCAAGGGGAACGGTGTAGACACGACCGGTGGAAACTGTCGAAGAAGCAGCAGACGATATCCGAGCTACCCTCCCGGCACCTACGCTTTTACCCCCATTGCGAGATCAGCGCACTGTGCACTCATCATGCAAGTCGTGCACTTTTCTAACGAGATACAGGGCGTTCCATTTTTCATCATTTTCCCAAAATTACTAAATAACAAATAGTTTCGTAAAAATAATAATTTTTTTCTCACGAGCAAAATCAAAATCAACAAATTAACAAAAATATTTACTAAATTTATAAAAAAATTAATTCATGAAAAAAAAAAAAAAACTTAGTCGATAGAAAAATACAAACAATTACGATTAAATATTCGACGATTCAGGCGAACGCTCGAAACATCAGTTGAGATTGCGTACCTCGAATGAAGATATCCTGTTACTTCGGTCCTCGAGACTCGATTGCGTATCGAACTCCCCCGTTTTATTTACCGATTCCCCTCGTTCCGAGACTCTGAAAACCCTTTCGACGATGGAGTGTGTTCCTAACTCCGTCGAGTCGTTCAACAACATATATATACAGCTATATCATCAAACAACGTGGAAAGATCGAGAAGGAGGACCATCGATCAAGACATTGGAAGTGATCGAATTTCGAGAAGCCATACGTCTCGTCCTGTACTCGTTCGAATCTCGACCTTCGTATCTTCCACTTCGTCTTCCTAACAGCCGTCTCCCGACGAAAAGACGAAGTGGCCAAATACAGCCTCGATTCACATTCGGCCACTTGCCAAATACGTACTTACCGCGATAGCGTGTGAAAAAAAAAGAAGAAAAAAAAAACAAAATTCTAAATACGAACATCCGTTCCCACAGCCAGGATTTTCTGGAAAGTTTTGGCTCCCGCGACGAGGAAGAGAGAAGGAATCATTATTGTAGGGGGCCTGGAATGATTATTCCGAGGATGGTCTCGAGGACGCCAACTCCTGGTGGATAAAACGAGGATGGGGGTGAACCCACCCCTGGAAGCGTCTGGCTGCTGCGAGAAATCCCTATAGGTAACCCGGGCAACCCCTTCTCGGTCGTATGTGTGTCTAGTTGGGTCGAAGTAAATCGACGTACGTACGCGAGACTACGTCCTTTACACCCGCAAGATTTAATTGAAAACAAAACAAAAAATCCATTCTCGTCGATACGTGGAATGACTGCTGTTTTAGAACGATTGCACCGCGAGGAAAAAATAACGAGAGGCAGACACGCTGGGGTAAAAACGCACGCGATTGTCGTACAACAGCAATCAATATTTTCCGCGAGTCTCTCGTAATAGCCGGATATGACGAAACCATGGATTCAACGAAACGCTCGAAGAACTATGGTCTATTTTGTATTGTCGAAGAATAAAGGAAGCAAAGGGAGCGCAGACTGACTGTCATTAACGCTGGTACGAGAATGGAAAATATATATATATCTATACACGGCTCCTTCTCGTTCGAACAACCCTTAATTGCTTTCTTTTATTTTTCTCAATTTAATGAAACATGAATTTTATACATCAATGCCAAGGGATTAATGTCATGAGGAAAAAATATTGATTTTACTTAGGGTGAACAACAATAATTGGGTAAGATTATTTTTACTCGAATTTTCCTTTTTTCTGTTTGGAACGAAATAACTCATAGAACCATTCGAGTACTCTGGAAAAGAGGGATTATTAGATATACGCCAGGAGGATGTTCAACGACGAATGCTCCCACGAGATTGAACAATGCAACTTTTCAGTCCAAGCAGTCTGACTCCGCTCTCGATGGCCGTTGATTGCATTTGCAACGACTGTAATATTGAAAACGCAGTCATTGGATCGTCACCTTCCCGTACCCCGACGAATCGTTCGCGTCTAATGCGAGCCTGTCCTATCTCCTTTTTCTGTCTATTTGCAAGCGTCGAGCCGTGAAATGTTTCATGAAACAATAACTCTTTTTACGAGTCACTAATCGCAGCTACGTTCCATTATATCGTCGTCACTGGACCGAATGAGAAAACAAATCGACGAGACTTCACGCGACGCAGTCAGGTAAATCGGATATTTAAGATTTTGAAAAATGATTGGAAATCCTTGCGTTAATTTTACTTTAAATCGATACATTATACCTTATGTTAAAAATATGATACAACATAATAATACTTTTTTTCTTTATAACATAAACAAAATTTGGAAATTTACTGTATTAACAAATTTCATATAATTACCATTTTCATTATTTAATTAATTTGCTCGAATTGCCAATTTATTTTCATACTTATAGACTTTAGTCATTATTCCCGAACGAGACGCCCGAACCTTACTATTTTCAAGGTATAGTTATAGAGCCTAAGCGCGAGGAATTAAGTTCCGAAATTAGCGAGCGTTCAACCGTGTCTTTTGCGTTCATGCACTCGAGAACGAATATTACCGTCTATAACCATAAGCGAACTGACTTAGGCAGCCACCTATATCGAGTGGTATCGCGCCTTGGCCCTCGTACAAAATCTCATTTCCGGGATAATGCGGTGCCCGGTCGTAGTTACGAGCAGCGAGCGGAGAGCGAGAACCTCGTCGAGCCTAATAAGCTCCGTCTGAACGACGCACCACCCGTGTATCTCGATGTATATTCGCCGACCCTCCAAGACCTCGACTAACCCCAACTGGTAACTGCACGGTCAGCAGTAGTTATAGTCGATACCCATCGCGGACCCTTCGCTCGATCACATATATATATATATATAATTTGCTCTATCTGATATATATACAACGGTAGAACCCATTTTACGTATATATAGGTATACAGATGTGTATACAAAGTGCGAAAAGTCAAAAGGGCGTATCCCTTGTCGTTTAACCTGCTAAACAGTGGATCCGGACTCTTTTGACCTTAAGCAAATCTATTTAGCAAAAGTTTGACCCTAAGCAAATCTATTTAGCAAAAGTTTACATAAATTAATGAGTATTAGCCTATTATAAGCACCATTTTAATGAAACTTAATTGATGAATGTAGAATTGAATCTCCGTAGAGTTAATTACTCTTAACTCAGTAATTTCCAACCCTGTGTTAAAAAATGTACGAACTATAAAATTTCTCCTCAAGTAAAATTGTCGTTTATTACAAATTATGAACTTATCGAAAATTCGACTTTATTCCAACGTTGGTTTTTCGTCTTGACGTTAAACGGGAATTTTTAAAACCTACGAGGTTCGGGACGCGCACGGTTACTCGAAGGTGGCGCTGTTCGCGAGCCTCGAGGATGTATAAACTTATATCTAAATGTAAAGTACGTACGAGGTAGGTATAGGTAGGTATTATAAATCTCGCGAAAGTTTTCGAGCGAATTTCCTGCGGATTCATACGTCTAGTGCTCCGTCCTATATATCACTCTCTTGGAGCATCTCCGTTGGTCAAAGTGGAGAGTCCTCGAGAACTCTACGACAGGAAACTCCCGAGGATCCTACGTAGGATTATACGAAAGCAGAGAGACTAGAGAGTTTGGAATGAGACGTGTACGTACATCCTGTGTGTTGTATCTATATATATATATATATATATATATATATATATATATATATATATATATATATATAAATGTGGGTGTGTGTGTGTATTCGCGCGGATTTTCGTAGCTGTGTCGGGCGACTATTCGACTCGTGGATACGCGACTCAGGAGTCGACCTCCTGTCGCGTACAGCCGACTCGCAGTCGAACCGCTGAGAATGCCGGGCGGTGTCTCAACACCCACATATTCGACGTACGGATTTTAGGGAATGCGCGATATATGTTTGCGTATAAAACGAACGACAGGACATTCCATCGAAAATCACTCGGACCGATAATTCGATGAAAATAAATCGAATCGATCGTTATTCGTTGTCGATAAATATTTATCAATGTTTGATTACCGACTTTGATAACCGCGTCGTTTAAGCTTGCTTGATCAAAAAATATATTTTCCTAGAATTATCAATTTTGTATTATCCCAGCTGAATCAATTTTGTATCTGTTTTTTTAAATTATTTAATAAGAAACAATGAATGATGATTAATTCGATAAAAATCAATCGTATCAATCATTTCAGCAGCCGAATCAATTTTCTTTCTCTCATATTTGCAAATTTTCAAATTATATATCGAAGATACTCAAAGATTCTTTGATTATTCTAAAACATTGAAAAATAGTTTGAATTCGTCTTCGACGAGCGATAAAATAAATCGTCGAAGAAAAATCATACGGAACCGAATGTGAAACGGCCGATAGGTATGATTTCGCGATTTGCGTAGATCGTTGTGAAGCGAGTCGTCGAGAATGATATGCGAGGAACAAGCCGAGTCTCGGGTCAATACAGCACCTCGGAAAGCAACGAACCCCCTCCCCCCTCCTCTCTCGCTCCTTTTGTGTCTCTGTACACCCACGATTCCACACATGTCCAAAGTTGGCACGCTGCAGGATGATAAACAGCGAGACATACGTAAAGTCGGTGCACCACGGTCCTTAATAATTCGTACCCTGGCTATCAATTATCTCCGTGAAAACGCTGACACCGGATATATCAATCATCGCGAGATAATTCTCGACTATTCGCGAACAAATTCGTGCCGCGCGATACAAAAACCAGCTAGACATAAAATCCAATAATAAATAATAATCATAATTCTCTTTCAACGCGACTCGATGCGAGACTAATCGTAACGAGTGGGACGTCTGTCGTAATAACCCTACGAAAACCTTGCGAACCCTCGTAATTTATTAATTTCATCACCGACGCAACGTTCACGGTAACGGACACTAATTGTATTCCGCAATGACGCGAGTGACGTTATATTGGATATGTCGCACGAACTGTATCCGCCCTTTGTCATTTTGCCTAAGTATCGGGCACTCGGAATAATTGCTCCTCGAGCGAGATACCGTAATATCGGGAATTTCGATCTCGTCTAAATGCACGATAGCGCTTACACCCCCTCGATATATACCCGAGACTCATGATGAAACTGTGAATTACCGGAAATCGGAGAATTCACGGTGGTAATTATCGATAACGTCGCCGCGACTCGCGTGATTTACGTGAAATTGACCGAATTCGTGTAAGAAATTGGTGAACCGTGACGCGATGCTAAAAGTAGCTTGGCTCGGTCACTTTCAGGCGTTTTTCACGGTGAATGGAAAGTCTTAGCGACGGTTATTCGCGGGAGACTCGTCTCGTAAGATATTAAACAGAAACAGTCGAGGGCGCGAAACTGCAAAGCCCGAGGGAGATGGGAGGCTGCGCACCTTACCAGGATGTCAAACGTTTTCTCAGTCGCTTTATCTTCCGGTTTCGTACTTTCTTATTCCGCGAGCACTTCTTCTCACGTAGTTCCTTCTTTTTTTTGTTACCTACCACGTCGTTCTTTTGGTGGAAAAGCGGGCATGAACGTGTAGCGGCCCAAACAAGCCCGAAGCTTCGGATATAAAATATGACGAAGGTTATCCCGGTGCCTGCGAGCGAAACTCGATACGGGGTTGGCCTAGTTGAAAAAAGCTCGTTTCGTTTTATGGGAATGTCTTTTAGATCGAATTTGTAAGAGTCGTACGATTAGGAATTTTTCGAGTTGGATGTGAGAAAGACATCTGGTGACTTTCAACTTTTTGAAGCGAAGCCCGTAAGGCTGTTTTGCTAGGAAAAACGGTCGTCCCATTTTCATCGCGAACCCAGCCGCATCTTTCCTTCGCGTATATCATATTTTACGAAAATATCTCGTGGTTTCGTGCTTCTCGTCTTTTTCCTCTAACTAATATTTATTTTCCCTCCAGCGAGCTAGATCCAGATTTATAGTGATAAGGGAGGTCTCCGAGGTCGTACGTGCGTCGCCTTCTTGGCAAGACCGAGTTAATACAGATCTCGCGCTGGCTTTATAAAAAAGAACAATATTTTTTGCTAGCCTCGTAGCCCGAGCTCTTAATCTTAAAATCCCTCGACAGAACAAACGCGGCATTTAGAAGAAATATTCAAATAAATAATGGCCCGTGTCATTAAATAAAGAGTTGAAATATTTTTCCTCGAAACAATTTTGCAAATAAATTATAAACTTCTAGAAATTATTTTAACAACTATCGTGATAATAATCCGATGAATAGATCAAAATATAATCGATTAGAAAATACCAAGTATGGTGAAAAAATGAAAAAATCAAAGTTGTCAAAATTGCTTCGAAAAAGTCTCGGGCATCTCGATGAACGTTTCTCGAGACGAGTCTCGATCCTCTCGTTTCATAGATATATATATATATATAATCGACTCGTCTGCGCAAGGAAGCCTACAAGGTGCTGGGTCGTTCTATACTCGTTCATTGAGATTATAAAGCTGAAAAGTAACCGCACGACAGTTCATATACTGCTCGCAGTTGCCGCGATCTGGCAAAGCCTAGATGAGCTTTTCTATGACCTCGGTAAGTACCCCCTCGGCTTCGCCTGCACCAAGCATCAGCACCATCTGAAACTGCTGATCTCGTCAGAGGTCGAGCCACCGTTACACACGGAAAAGACCTCTTTCAGCCGTTGAAATCAAAGCAAATTACTAAAGTTCCAACCTCTACGGTATATGACGCTGGATAAAAGCTCTTTTTCGCCACATTCCCCCCCCCCTTACTTTCTCTCTCTCTCTCTCTCTCACACACACACACACACACTGACTCTCTCTCTCTTTCCTTCGAAAACGGGCGTGCGCACAGAAGCCTTCTCGCAAACCCTTTCACTTTTTTTTTCTCCTAGCCTATGCCTCGAACTCCTATATGCACGATGCAAGCTTAAGGGTGTTTAGCCTATACACTCGGGCCCAAAAGTAATCCTCGGACGTCAAAATTATTGTCTACGTTTTCATCGATATTGTTCCGCTCAGAGGACGACAAGGAATCGTTGGTTTAATTCCGGTCGTAAAATCGGAAAATATCAATCGTCACAGTTTTCCGGAGTTTTTTATAAAAATCTTCAAAATTATATGTTACATATAACGATATCTTTCTGACTTTTAATTCTCAACGTTTTCAACGTGATTATTTTGTTTTTTTTACTTCGTCGTTGTTACGAAAGATTCTCGAAGAATTTGATTTTTGAACGCGACTGTATAAACGATCCGTCTCTAACGATAAAACCAAGCAAGAACCCGCTACGCTTTTCTCGGCAGTTTTCCACCGGTCGTGTTCTTATGTATGTCTCCTGTGATACGCCGCACACATCGTACCATATTATCGTCTCACATAAAAGATTTTACGTACTCGAGTCAAAAGACGACGCGCGCACTTGTATACGTACCGCGGCTTTTGCACCTTTTTTTCTTCTCTTTCTTTTCTTGCGGCTCTCGTCTCCCGACGTCAAAGAGGCCAAGGGATGGAACGTAGAATCGAGAATTTAAAAGCCTGCTTCGAAGCCTTACGAGGGTGTACATCTTCATCGAATTGTGAAAAAGTATAGGCAAACCAAATTCCATCAAAAGCGCTAGTGAAGGATTGATTATCGGCCATTTCAACTTTCTCGACCGTACAAATTCTATCGAGGAAAAAAGCATAATCCATATTTTTTTTCTCTCACAATACGAAAAACTATCCTCGTCCTCCGATTATTCCCGTCTCGGTAATTTGTATTTCTCGGACTACGCTTGTATTAAAAATTCCCGATAAAAATAAAGACAAATTTCACGTTTGATGAAGAAAAATATGAGATGAAAAATGTTTAATAAAATTTCCGAATATGGCTCACCCCTCGCGACACGCGATAGCACAAAAGTTTTCACCGTCATCGTGTCCCTCCCCCCTCTTCCTTTCTCTCACTCCTTTCGCAATATCAATTCATTCGTTTGTACTCCGGTTCGTACGTGTGTGCGAAAATAAAATCGACGAGTGCTCTCGTGCGCGAAGTTTCGCAGGAACGAGAGACAACCGCACTCTTTCGCGACCCTCGAGGAACGATAGCGAGCGCACCGACACTTCTCTACACCGTTCCCTCTTCACTCCTCCTCGAGTTTTGCTCTTCGCATCGGTTTGCCCTTCGCACAATCGTCAAAGGCAAACTGCTGCGTGATAGTAAAAAAAGAGAAAAAAAAAAATCCATCTCCAACGCCCCCGAGCCATCGACTTTATGGCATCGGCGGTATAAGCTGCGAAAGCACAATATCATCGTCGCCTCGACGCACGCCTCACCCCCTCCCCACCCCCTTCTCTCGATGGTGTCGACTCTCGTTTCCCGTGTACAACGATATTAAAAATCACTCCTTGTTTCTTTTTTTTGTCTTTTTCAAGAGCCCACGGTTCGGCTCTACGAGCAGTGAAAAACATTTCCCCTTGTCTCGAGCGTGGTGTCCTCTCGCATTGTCGAGTGATCGCTCGAAATTTGGGGTACTGCGCTTCTCGGCGTATCCCTGGCTAACTCGAAACGCGAATTACGCATTGTTACGCAAATTTATTAATTTTTTTTTGCCGAAACAAAAAGCAATCGTTCTTTTGTATTAAAACAATAAGCGAGTTTTGCCTCTTTTTGATGGTTGGATCAATTATTCGTTATCAGTTGCTACATTTTCAAATATCTATTGATATTGAATTAAAATAAGGGGTTTTTTAATTATGACGATTGACTTTTAACTGCAGGTGAAAAGTTTTTAATTTCGTTGAATTTTGAGCAATTTTTGTCGACGATAAATTTTTTTGCACTTCATGGATTTATTACGCGATTTAGGGTAGACGTAGGTTCATTCGATTCGAACCTCGTCCCATCGTTCGTAAAAGGATTTGGCTTCTCGTATCGTGACCGGGAGTCCGAGAACACTCGCGTCACCTCAATGTTACTATTTCAGGGTTCTATATATATATATATATATATATATATATATATGCATAATGTATATATGTCTGAGGACGATACGAACCCCCTGTATAAGCGTTATCGCTAGGCACGTCACGACCCAAGCGAGAAGATTGCTTCTACGGGGTTCGTGCTGCTCCGACGCTAGTCGTTCGCGATGCGTCGAGAACCCTTCAATCTTCTTATCTCATGCCACGTAAACGTCTCGTAATGATTCTAGGAGAGACGTCGAGGAGTAACGCCGTAGCGACGGCGTAACTGTCCTCCTGCATAAATGGAACGAAGATAGGGTATGAAAAGGGCAAAGTTACATTAAAACTTACATTCTCAAATCGAAAATTCAACCCCTACAATTTTACTATTAAATTTTACGACTAATCTCGTTTTCGAAAAACTCGTTTACTTGTTATTTTTTAAATCGAATTTTGAATGTCAGATTATAGTTTCGAAAAATGCACCGTATATTTTTTCTTAAATGGGACGAGAGTTGATTTTTCTTCATTCGATGTAACGAATTTTCAGTCTAATTAGGAAATTGTCGAATCGATTAAATTTCATTGATCAATATTAACCGACGATTATTCGAAGTCCCTAATGTCCACAATTTGCGAGCCATCGAGATATTGGGACGAAAACCGTGTCTAAATCGTATTTACTGAACAACGTTCGACGATAATTATTATTCGCTACGATCCTCGGGATCGTTCGCCAATGCTCACAAACTTCGCATATTAATTCATCGATCTGCTTAATTAATTAACTCTGCGAGAGAAAATCTCCGTTACCTTAATACAATAACAATCATTGTTTTTTGTTTGTAAATTGTTATCGGAACAATTTGCTTGTTATTATTGAAACGCTCCATTGTCGACGACGCGATTTATTCGAACGGTTTTACGCCCCGTTAAATATTTGTCCAATTAAAGGAGTCGTATGCAGAGGAGGAGAAACGAACGTGCCCGAGGGCAAATACCGTGGCGAAGCAAACGTTCAATGTATTGGCCATTTGCCATGTTAATGAACACAGGGAGAACCTATTAGAATTCGCGTATCTGCGTATCGAGGAAGGCACCCGCAGGGAGGAATCGTGTGTGCACCCTCGGGACTCGGACTGAGATTGAGGTGGGCGTATTTCTCTCCGATCCATTTCGCGTTTGTCCTGCACAGGGAACGTTTCGATTTTCGAAGTCGAATTCCATCGACGAATTTCCGCAATGCGGGCATTCTCCGCTCGATGTCTCGACGAACGATTTACGATTCACTCGTTTTTACGTTTTTCAACTGATTTTACTACAATGTTTACCGATCGATCGCCAATCTGATTAATTTTCCTTTTTTTTAATGAATTCTTACGGATTTCTATGGTTTTCGTCGTTTTTATGAATTTCCATGGATTTTTGTGGATTTCTATGATTGTCTCATGAATTCCGATAGATTTTTATAGATTTTTGCGTATTTTTGCCGATTGTCACGATATTCCGTGATTTTTTATGTATTTTATAGATTTTCATATTTTTTTTTATGGATCTTCGTGAATTTCTATATATTTTTATAGATAAAACGAGTATCTAATCATATGTGGTCAATTTATATTTTTTACAGACAAGGCTGACGAGAAGGTACAGGATAAAGGCAGGTGTACCAACCCTGATCCTTCTCGAGGGTGGGACGGGCTCGGTTGTTACGAGAGGTGGCGTAGAGCGGGCTATGGACGATCCAACCGGGGCGAATTTTCCCTGGAGGCCACCTCATCCAAAAGCCACCCTCGAGGACGGCCCGTTGCTGCCGTGCGGTGCTCGCGACAGCAACGAGCCCATGCTCCACGAGGAATTGCGAAACTGCGTCAAGGGCGTTTACTTCAGCGCCCACTGGGTATGGCTAACCTTTTTTCCCCTCAAATAAATCATTTATTTCGATCGTAGGAACGTGACAAAATTGCCAAAAACAAACTAAAACACATAACAAAAAAAATCAAAACCGAGAAGTCTGGACAATCTTGTTTAAAATTTCCCAAAGAAACAATCCTTAATTCGATAATCTTTAGACCGAGCTAAACTCCATCCTGGCGCGAACTCGATCCTCCATCGTGGCATTTCTATAAACAAAGAATAAAAAACGAAAAAAATTCAATCTTCTTCGTCCAACCCTCTATAAAAGTGGAAGCACTGAACAATATTTTTCGACCTTCGTGTTCCAAGTAGGATAGAGTTGGGGAGCGCGTATAACTCTTCGCTCCTTATCGATGTTGAGAACGGGGAGAAAGTTCCTGGAGGGTAAGAAATAACACAGGCGTACGGGAGCATGATGGGTTTAATACCCGACCGAGAGACAAAGAGATTGAGTTATATTCCTCAGCTCGACAGAGTGAGAGAGAGAGAGAGAGAGAGAGAGAGTGAGACGAGAGACGTAAGAGAGGGTACACAAAAAGCAAGGGGTGAAAGATAAATCCGGAAATGCCAAGGACATACCGTACAAAAACGAATGAAGAAGGATATATACGTATAGGCGTGCGAATACAACGTACAATTTAATTGCTCATCAAAAACCGCATTCGCCTCGTTAATCAACCCCGACGGAAAGTTCGCCCCGAATAATTAAAACAGAAGCACACATTTTGGTCGAATAACGAGTCAGCGAGGAGATTAAGCGTGCGGAGCCAATTAAAAAAGTTCGCGCCCATCGAAAAAAAAAAGAAAAAGAACAATAACAATGACGTTGAATCGGAGAGGGAGGAATCGTTGAAGCGGCAAAAATCGAATACGGGACGTTCTCGTATTTAAATCCGTCTTCTCATTCCCACCATTCGACAAAAACACTTCGACCATACTTTTTACGGGGAAAATATCGAACGAAGAGCCAACGTACCCGACGTTAATTAAATTATTTACGTTCTTGTCGAGAAACGTGACGTACGTTCGGAATAAAAATTTCCAAATTGCAATCCTTTTCATTTGTATTATTGGTCTAAAATAAATTATAAAATCGACGGTAATGGACGATCGATTAAAAATATTGGCTGTCGGTGCGATTTGAAGCATGGCCTTACTTTTCGTCGATATCATTGGGAACCGAGAGAGAGAGAGAGAGAGAGAGAGAGAGAGAGAGAGAGAGAGGAGGAGGGAATGAAGAAGCATCGCGTTGCCGAAGGGGTTGAGAATCCGGGGCACTCTCGCGGAAGTTCGCCGGGTCGTAAATTATTCCACGTACGTGGTTGGATTTCCGGATGAGAGGTGCTCCGTACCGTGACGATGTCTGGCATTTCCCCGTCCAGCGCGCGGTACCCGAGAAAGATCGTCGTCCAGGGGATTTTGGACCACTCTCGCCAGTCGCTCGTCCCTTCTCGTCTCCTGTTTTTTCTTTTTCTTCCCACAACCACATGGCACATCCGCGCGAAGTGTCGAGAGATGAAAAAAAAAACGAAAACAAAAAAAATAGAGAGCTCCTATCGAATTCTCGCGGTCGAATCTACGGTAAAATTGGAATTCGAAAAGTTCGCGAACGTTTTTCACGAGGAACGCCCGGGGTAACGTCACGGATACGATATTCTCGTCGTGATACGTTTCTTTTTATCGTACGAGTCGAAAGTATTACTTATATTTTCTTTTTTCTCGTCGATTCGCATTTTTCAGTGTCCACCCTGCAAAGCTTTCACGCCGCAGCTGGTCGATACGTATCAACGTATTCGCGAGAGAGGTCACAACTTCGAAGTCATATTCGTCAGTTCGGACAGGTACGTAGAACTTCATTTTCTTAATGTTTCATTATAAATTATGGAAAGAAAATATTTATAGTTTGTTTACACGCAGGAGTTGTTATTCGTATAAAGAGTTAATCGTTATTATATTAATTATTCAATATTTTGTAATTAATTTTCATTACTCGGCACGACTTAAATATCATTAAGTCCTAAATGAAAATTATCTCGTGAGAATTATAATCTAAAGAGACACCAAACTGCCTATGGAGAAAAATGTTTCCCAATGACTTTGAATTCATTGTGTTCCTACTGGTTTAAATTTTTTTCGTTCACGGGTTGCCGAAATTGTTACATTATTCTGCGACTGTCGACGACACGCTTTGTCCGCAACGTAAAATCGTCGCTGGAAACAGCTGATGTCGAAATAATGCGTAGGGCAGATAATTCTGCGAGTCGTTGAAACAAAAAACAAAGAGGTGAAAAAAAAAGCGGCGGAGTCGAGTCCGGAACAATTCGGTATTCAGGACGAAAGAAACGAACGGCGCAGCGAAGCTGGAGTAGAGAACGTGAACGGAAGCTTAACGGCGAAGCGTAAAATAGTTGCGAACAAAGACCATTAAAAAAAAGCGAAAAGAGGAAGAAAAAAGAAAGTTGCCCGAGCGAGTAAGAAGAGTCTGTGAAACTGGGTACGTGATGCAAACCGATAACGCGACTAAGTCCTATCGCTAAATGAACAACAAACAACGAGGAAAAGAAAAAGTAGCAAGCAAGTTGGAAAAAGAAAAGAAATAAAAGAACAATGTATTCTACCTCGTTGGTAAAACTCGTAGTCGGAATTCGTCTCGATCGAATTACTATCGACTCACTCCTTCCCTCCCTCTCCCTCTATCTCTCTCTTTATCTGGGGTTTTAATCCTTTTTACGTTTTTTATTTAAAAACCTCAAGTGCTTCCGTTATTTTAGTCCTCGGTGCTTCGTCCAATATTGAATTATTATTTTTTTAACATTCAACAAATGCTTTCATAATAACAAATTTTTATAAAGATATTATAAAATATTTATATTCTCTTTTAAATTATTTTTTTTCGAATCAAACTCTTTATTCGCTTATTAGTTTTTTAAAGAATTTAACAAGAAGAAGAAATTATGAAATACTTTTGTGTAGATCAAAATTTTGTTTGCCAGGCGAACTTTTGGATGCGACTGTACAACAGTCCTTGAATTCGGGACTCGCTTTCTTTCTTTTTTTTTTCATTGGGAAGTCTCCTCGATTTCAAGATCGAGCGATAGGAGTACAGAAAATATTGCAGCGAGGGACGGAGGGTGAGCAAGAGGTTGCGAGTCGCGAGGGAGGGAATCACGTATATACGATTCGTATATACGAGAAAGGAAAAGCGCGGGTGAACGCGCCTTCTTCGTATAATGGCTCGTCCTCGAACGAGGCAAGGGAGAGGGTTGGATATAACCAGTATAGCAGTCGGAAGAAGGACTTACGACACCGATGTGCCAAGAGAGAGAGAGCGAGAAAGCGAAAGCCTGTACCAACTTTCTCTCTCGCTCTCTCTCTCTCTCTCTCGCTCTCTCTCTCTCTCTCTCTCTCTCTCTCTCTCTGGTACACCCCTCTGATAATACAAGGGGTCGAAAGCTGCGCCCTCGATGGGGAATTGCTGATTACACGAGCACCAGAGGGGTTCCCCTTTTTTACGGCTTTCGCTGCCGGGAGAAAGGAAGACCGGGTCCTTCGATATTGGAGCGGGAGGGAGTGGACGGAAGCAAATAAAAAGCGTGGAGAAACGAGAAAAGAAGAAAAAAAACTTGGTCTCCACTATGGTTTCGTATATTGGCATCGGGAGTCTCGTAATACACGGTCAAATCTATCGCACGGATTTCAATCTAATTTAACGGTGATTCGACGACGAACGATATCGATGCCGTTTAATCAATTTTTTCCCGCTGATACCAGGTAGACTTCTCGCTTTTATGGAAATCATGCTAGTCGTAAGCTTTAGAATTCGTCAGTGTTTTTATGTGTTACTTAATGGTGAGATAATTAATGAAATACATGAAAAACGAAATATTCGTTCGATGATAATTTTTTTAATTTTTATTCTTTGTTTGGATAACAATAGTAACGAGTAATATCGCTAATAGCAATTAATGTTCGTAATGCAATTATCAACGTTGAATTTGATTATTTTCCATACTCAGACGTAGAGGCAATATCTGTAGTGTAGTTTGTAGTAACACGAAACAGGCTTCACTACTCCCGCATAGTCTACATTCCGCAATGCCGCTAAATCAAAGTCTCGGCAACCGGAAATCAACAACCGCATGCCAGACGGACGGAGAACGAACGAAGAAGTACGTTGCTTCGGTTGTATCGCGTTATTAGGGAAATGCACTGTGCGATGTTGTTTGTTATCCCATACGCATATTTGTGTATCAAAGTCCAACTTGAACGACGAAATACTGTTTCCTACTAAACATTAACGGCACGGGGAAACTGCAGATAACCCGCGTCAAATACAAGTCGAGTCCTTCCAAAGTCTAATATGCTTCTATAGGAAATCATCAGACTCCGGGAAAAAACTTCGACACTCATTTGTCAGCGATTCGCGAGACAGCGGTCACCACACCAAGTACTGGGCAGCATGAAATGCTGCTTAACTTCGCTGATCGCCAGAGTCGCACGCTAACCGCGTGCCCGTCGTTGTCGACTCTTGTTATACTTATCATTCTTACTTTTAATTTCAAATCTTTCCACAATTTCGGTTTTTAATCCAGGCATTATTTTAACGTTAATAATTTTTCGAACCTATCTTTCGATAAATAATGAAGAAAAATTCTGCACGATGCGAAACACATCGAAATACGTACGACGATGAGAAAGGATGACAAAAAATATGAAAATAATGAAAAAAATAAAGAGAATAAAAGTAAGCTCTTGGTCCATGAAAAGTCGAAAGTATATAATAGAAGGTTTGCGAGGGATCTGACGGTTCGATCGGACTGTAACGCGCGCCGCTTCCAGAGAAGCTAGAGCGCTTCCCCTCTTACCAAATGGCTTTCATAAAGCTTTATGGAAAATCGATGCACTATCTAGCGGGCATCAAACCATCCCGTTCGACCATCCGGCCACAAGGCTTGAGAGGGTTCGCTTCGAACTTTGAGTTCTCGCGAGAGGAAAGCTCGATGTAGGATAGATATAGTTACATACTGAAGAAGCAGCAGGATCGTTCAGAATTTCCTCGGTGTGAGAATTTTCACGTTCCTCGCCCGCTATACGGGTTTATATATTATTTACCATTATATATCAGTCGCGATGAGAAAAGATGATACGCCGGCTATACGTATCGATATATAAGCTTATCTTTTCTTCCTTGGTGTGACGTGAAATAATATATAAACCCTCTTGCAACCATCCCGGTATATATACTCGTGTACCTAGTTGTAATAATAAACGAGTACATGCGCATGTGTCAGACACATCGCTTCATTTTTTCATGGACTAGCATGGATATTTTTCCACGACCTATTTTCTCGTGACAATAAATATATGATAATGAAGCGCGCGGATAGAAAGGAACGTACGTACATCCACACCAGCAATTTTTCGATATCTGATATTAATCTGTGCATCTGTCCATTTTAATCAGTAGTAGTCTCGAATAATTTCCATATAGACAGGCTTTTTCTAGAGAGACGCTTTTCTTTTTTTTCCAGTTATCGAAGAAAAATCTCGACTTGATTTAAAATACTTCGAGCAGAAGACTAATTATTTTAACATTATTATTCACTGATGTTGATTTATTTATTTTTTTATTCACGACGACGAATTCAAGAAAGTATTATTAAAAATAAATTTTTCAACGGCAAGGGCTGCGAAATGACGGAGTTGCCATTATTAATCGTGTGAATTCACGGGTGTGTGAGAAATCATCCCGAGAAGGTAGTGAGATTATACGTCTAGGACGTAATTAGATAAGGGGAGAATAGAGCGTAATTAATGACACGTCTGCGTGGTATTGGGCATGTCTGCCTAAACGAGAATAAATGTATGTGACATAACTCGCGAATGGAAATTAATGACTCTAAAGAAATATTGACTCTAGGATAAAATATATTTTTATCTCATATTTTTCAGGAGCGAAGAGTCGTACACCGCGTATATCGAGAGTATGCCTTGGCTGAGGATACCTTTTGCTCAGGAAGAGAGGCGACAAAAATTGGCAAAAGCGCTCGACGTCCAAGCCATTCCCACTCTCGTTATTCTGGACACTCGCGACAATATAATCACCCTCGAAGGCCGAGCGGAACTTCTCGAAGACCCCGAAGGCTTGGTAACTGAAAAATCGTTTTTGAAAATATCTACATTAATGTGAATAATGCAATATTACAAAATATATAAAATATAGCCATAATTATCTCACCGCCGTTTTCCCAAATATTTCAGAACTTTCCATGGACAACGAGACTGGTGAATATCTTGACGGAGAAATACGCGACATCGTTGCACGACGCGCCAGCAATAATTCTTTTCGTTGGTGGGTACGAAGGATTTCTCCTTTATAATTTCAATTAGACGACTATATTAATCGACGAGAACGTTGCTTCGCAGAGGGCGAAGACTGCGAAGTTCATTTCGGCGAGAGTGTCCTGTTGCCGGCTGCTGAATCCTACAGGCGAGACAGACCGGACTACGATCCGAACTACGACGATCCCGATGGCACTCTACAGTTTTACATCGCACTAGACGTTAGTTCCTTCGAAACAATCTCTATTATAATATATGTTACGTTATAAAAATATTTCTTCAAGCTAACTAACGCTCGCTTAAAATACTGAAGATATTGGGTTTAAGAGCTTCGAAAAAGAAGGAGACAATATTTCGTACATCTTTTACTATATTTGTCTTAATTGCAGCAGTGCGAAACGTCCGATATTCTACGTGAATTCGTGGGACTGGACGACGCGGTGCCGTTGCTGACGGCGATCGATATACCGCGAGGAGTTTACGCCGTAATGGAAGACGGTGCCGAGATCACGGTAGATTCGGTACAACAATTTGTCGATGGTTTTAGAAACGACAAGATGACGACAAGCAAAATCTCATCGGTTCGCAGAACATCGAAGACCGAGGCTATCGCCTCTGCCTAAGATCGTGATAGTACGAGAACGTCACCGTGTGAAGTGTACAAAACAATGTATTTGCAGCATTATGTTTAGGATTAAGCCCGAACACATGTACAATAGTTATAAAAATCGAAGATACAAAAAAAGTAAACAAAATTAACCAACGAGCTGCTCTCGATTAAGTGTGTACGAACACCGAGAAATTACTGTATGAACATAATGTACGAGTAGAAAAAAATAGTGGAGAAACGTTTTTTTGTTTTCCTTTCAGGATTAAAACTTTAATTAAACATGCGGATTTATTATCTCAATCAACTTGTGCTGTATTACGTTGCCTCTAAATTTTAGGCCGCGAGGAATTTTTGGTCATTTATTATTTTTTTATACAAAACAAAAAAAACGGTTCTATGTTTGATGCGCGTCTTAGTTCTAATATCACTCTTAAAAATAGATCAGTATTATGTACAATTATGAGTAAGTTGACGACAAATGATTCGTGAATTCATTGACACACTATAATCCTTCGGTAAATCATTCGTTTCTCTGTCACGGGGTATAAAAAATATCATTATCATCGAAAAGTCAAATATATGACCACTCGCGGACCGTTCCGTTTTTTTGTTTTGTTTTTTGTTTCTTTCTTGGGAACAATGATTTGACTCGACTTGTTCTCGTCGAATGGAAACACTTTAGTGTATAGACGACGTTGAAGTTAAGAATTCACACGTTTTCGCTTATTGAAATGAATATTGATGTGCCGGTGTCGACCGGAAAAGAATTATACGCGTGATAATAAATATATTTGATCAAACGCTCGCGTTTCGGGACCGCGATATGACGAAATAGCTGATTCTCGAACACGCATAACTCTATACAAACTGTACAATCGGTGGTTAAAAAACAAAAAGGAAAATAACTAAGAAAAAAAGGTTGTATAATTCTAATCGGAAAGTTAAAGCTAAACTCGTCGCTGGTACTTAAAAACAAAAATGGGCAAATTTCTTTACGTTGATTATGTACATATTCGTTGAGCAAATGCACGATAAACCGGTATCGTACAAAACTCTCGATCATTCCAATTTTTTAAAGTTAATTCCGTTGGTCCGAAAAATTAAAAACTAAATCGCTTATGAAGGTACGTCGTTTTTTGTCTTCCTCTCTACTTCGAGAAGATACTCATCAGGCACTTTTCTTCTACATAAAACAAAATCAATCTCCTATGCTTCAAGCATTCGAGAGTAGATTTGCCAGGGAGTCGAAGAACTTGCCTCGTTCCTCGGTCTTCAGTCTTATAACTACAAAATAAAACAATGAGCGTAATTGTAAATTGGACAATACCGTGAGCAGTGTACGATCGATAAGACTCACATGTTGTGTCGAAGTAGTCCGTTTCAATGTGACAACGGGCACTCTCAGCGGTTTTAAGAAAAGCTTGACCAAACAAACTGAAAATCAACGAGACAAACGTTCAGAGTAGTCGAATAGTACGAAGTCGTAAATTGATATTTATATTCATCTCTTGTATAACTCGCCTTCTAGGCGGATCTTCGCAAATTGGTGGCACACCGACGATCAGACTTGTGCCTTCCTCGGGATCGAAAATGGCCGATGCCACAAGAGCCCACGTGTTCGCCCGTCTGTTTCTCGATACCTTGACGTACGCCCGAAGCATGAATTGCGCAAGCATCATCAATGCATGAGGATGAGCAAAGAGTCTACTGTCAGGAGTACCCTCGGGCATTATAACATACAGAAGCGAGCCCATGTTCATCACTTGCTTCATCTCGAGGATAGTTTGGGCTGTTTTGTAAATGTTGCACAGCATTAGTTTAGCCTTTTCGATTCCCCGCTCGAGAACTTCCTTCTTCATTCGCGAGAGACAATCCAAGGCATCGAGGAAACAGTGCTGCGGTTGATTTTCCCTCGTCTAAAGTGAATATGACGAAAAAATCGATAACAACATTTTGAATTCACTGATTGAAAACATTGGAAATGTTGAAGATGTTGGCATGAACTTACCGATGGTTCAAGAAGTGCCAACATCGCGTATACAATATCAGAAGCGCAATATTTAAACCTATAGCCGTATTGGAGGGTAAAACTAGCTCCGACGACACTATCAACGTTATATTTTCCCGCGATCCTTTCAACCATCTGTCGAAATTCTTTTCTGAGATTGAGATCCATCGAGGAAAATCGTTGTCGGGACTGGACAAGTGGCAAACCCATTTCCGCAAGCAATTCTCTTAGACGCTTTTCGCCACGATGTGACCAAAGACGTAATGCAACTGCGGTCGGGGTAGAATGTTTAAGACTAGCTTCGACAGTCCAGTGACGATAGAGAGCTAATTGTAGACTGTACGGCACAGGTAAGAAAAAGTATTCCAATTCCAAAATTGACTTTGAATGAAAAACTATTCATAAGAAAGGATACTCTCGATCATAAGTGACCTTGACCGCACTCTGTTGCTGTGTTTCTAGGTCAATTCCTTGTTTGTGATTCAATCGAGACACATGACTCTGCAAACTACCCGCTTCGAGAATGCTTACCCTCGTCTCAATTTTGTTTAGCATCGCTTGCTCCGTAGCTCCGATAATAGCCCACCAAGCCATGTCGAGACTATCTTTCGACATCTTCCAGGCCATTTCGAACATCATCACGGCACTCTATGAACGAACGACAGGATTGTAATATTTTCATGTTGAACGTAAGAAAAATAGGTTAATAAAATTGGTACAAGACTAAACGCGTAGTTAACCCAACAAAAGTGAAAATGTAATGTTTCTTTGATATCAATGGCACGTACAGATTTCCCGTAATAGCTGTACTGAGTGTAATTGAATATTATCGCATCTCTGTGCTCTTCCCATTGCCGTCTTTCTCGTCTCTTTACAATATCTTCCTCGTTCAATCTTCGCCGCTTTGACATCCGTGATTCACCCTCGTCATCTGACGCATCGTTGACCTCTTCTTCATCCGACTGAAGAAATAGGAAAATCAAGGATACAATAGAATTGTGCACGTACATTACAAACATATTTGAGACAAGAGAAAAAATATTGCTCACTGTCTCGTCCTTATAGATTTCATGGTATTCCGGTATATCATCATCATCATCTGGCTTATGAAGTATGCGCACTTGATTCTCAGAATAAATGTTAGGCAGATCGTAGGGTCTGTGGCTGTCTATTATAAAAAATACTGTTTCCTCGGATGGCTGAAGGAGCTCAACGACGTCAACATTTCCTCCGCAATTCACCATAATCACGTATTTTGTCTAAACAATAAAAATCATGCTAGAATGACAGCTATGGTTAGAAAAAACTCTATTTGACTCGATCGTTTAATTACCTCTTTCGCATTTTCCTGATATGCTCGTAACATAGTCTCTTGTCCTTGCACCGGAACAAGGGTGTATACCATATTGTCATTTTTAAACAAAAACTGCAATATCTTGCAGGCACAGATAGCATCGACGTCAAAATTTGCCAGCACCAGACAACTCTTTAACACAATTATTCACACTTGGAATCAGAAATTGGAGAATTAAAAAAAAAATTGTATAATTCCTTTGCTAATTAAAAATAATATTTTTCACAAGATTAAACAATAGGGAACAGGATATGCAAGAGGATTAAAAAGTAATTGGGGCAAACGATTCCGTAAAATAATCACTTTACAAAAATCACTGAAAAACGTGAGTGTCGAGACAATGACAAAGACTCACGCTCCAATTCACAAATTCCGATGATTGTCAAAGCAATATTATACAAAATTTGGGGATCTCGGAAAAAGCATGAAAGTTGTTCTCAGAATAATTTTTCACGAGCATCGTGAAATAATCAGATCTATATAAACTTCGCCCGTAAAGCTTACCGCTTAACCTTAACGATAATGGGGTAAACAAGAAAGGTGTTCACAGCTTGTACGAAGTATCAGTTGACAATCGAAGACTTACCTTTCCCTGTATTACGTTGTAGAAATCATTTTTGAGATTTTCCACAAACATGTTGCTACGATTTACGACATGTAAACGAATTTTCTTTTACCCGTCACCAGACCAACTAGCCAGCAGCACAGCACCCATTGCCGCGGGAAAAAGCCACGATCCCGACGCCAGCGCGATCAACGGCAATTCTAATTCCCTCATCTAGGATCCAGGAATGAACGGGCTGCATTTTCTCGTTATTCATTTTTCAAGTTTTCCAAATGTAACGAAACATTACAAGATAATTATACCGAAGGTGTTATGGATCAATCATAGACTGCCAAGTTTACACCAGATATGTTTTCACACCTGTCTGCACCCACATTTATCTCGGATCAAAGTTAAATAATGTTTAAATGCATACACGATATTTATTCTTGAGCAAACCGCGATAATTCCGAAAGGGGGCGCCAAACGTTGGAATATATTTCAAAAATACCAAAGGGAAACGCGATGGCCCGATGAGCATGTCAACACCGAATATTAACCTCGTGTAAAATCACGTGTAGTGTCACTGCATATCGAATTATTTGATCTTCCTGTGATTAAGTTACAATTTCAACATGTCAAAAAGACCGGAGCATCTGGCACCACCAGAAGTGGTAGGAATCAATGAAAATTCATAATATTACCACACTATTAATGCGTTCATAAACATAACCTCTTACTGCAATTTGGTTCGTTATATTTTTATATTTTTTGTAGTTTTACAATGAAGAAGAAGCCAGAAAATACACTCAGAAGTACGTATGTATTATTCGAGTGCAAACATTAAAAGTACCTCTTAAATAACTAACCTATAACATTACTATTTTCTTATTAACTCATTTCATTTTTAATTAATTAATTCAGTAACTAACGGGATATACCCTGAATTCTTTTATGAACTTTCCTCTTCATTCATTAAGAGCCTGCCACAAGTTTGATGAATTGACTTTTTGCATGATTTGATTTGTTTAGTTCTCGTATGATGGACATTCAAGTTCAGATGTGCGAACGTGCAATCGAACTTCTTCTACTTCCCGAGGATGTTCCCTGTTTTCTATTAGACATTGGATGTGGATCCGGCCTTAGTGGAAGCGTTTTGGAAGAACAAGGCCACATCTGGATCGGAGCAGACATCTCATCCGCGATGCTGAGTAAGCGTTTAATTTAAAAAAATAAAAAATCTGTAATTACGTTCCCACTGCAATAATATTGTTTGTCGTAGATGTAGCTCTGGAACGAGAAGTAGAAGGCGATTTGATTCTCAATGATATGGGACAAGGTATGCCATTCAGAGCGGGTACTTTCGACGGCGCAGTCAGTATTTCCGCTCTCCAATGGTTGTGTAACGCCGATAAATCGTCTCACAATCCTGTGAAACGGTTGTACACTTTTTTCTCAACTTTATTCGCGAGTCTTACACGTAGCGCCAGAGCCGTGTTTCAATTTTATCCAGAAAACAGTGATCAGATAGAGTTGGTAACGACTCAAGCTACCAAAGCTGGTTTTTATGGTGGTGTCGTCGTGGATTATCCGAACAGTACCAAGGCAAAGAAATTCTTTCTGGTATTAATGACTGGTGGAGCGATGCCGCTACCCAAAGCTATAGGCACTGATAATGATGGTTCAACCATCAATTACACATCCAGAAGGTTAGAGTTCGATCTTTTTTGTATTCGTCGTTCAAAAGATTATAAGACAAAATTTGTAGACATCGAAATTCCAATAATTATCGTATTTTTATGTCTGCATATGCCTTGACGCTCATCGAACATATTATGAGTGTAAATTATCGTATTTATCTTTACAGAGAACAGTTGAAAAAAGCTAGAGGAAAGCCGCTAAAGAAGAGTCGCGACTGGATCATCGAGAAGAAAGAACGAAGACGAAGACAGGGCAAAGATACGCGTGAAAATACAAAATACACCGGAAGGAAAAGAAGTGGACGATTTTGAACGCTAGAAGTAAATCAACTTCTGTATTGTAAATATTTATTATCTTTAAAGGATTAAAGAAAAAAGTGATCGCCTTATAGAAGATTGTGTATTTACAAATGTCATTAGGTTTTTTCAAAGTTTTGTAGCGGACTATATAATTTGGGTGAATTATATTATTCAAACATCGCATTTTTAATCGCTGATGAGAAACATCGATACGCTCTTGTGAATTGGTGAAGGCAATGTTTCCCGAAGTTCTTGTCTGTCCAGCCATTGATGTTTGACGGTTTGGGGTACGCTACCGTTTAAATACCTCGCCAAGTAATAGAAAATCTTAGCTCCATGCTTTCCCTTCTCACGAACCGTTTTTGGATACACATATTTGTATACTCCCATTGGTGCATTGCCATAAATTCTTACTTTAAGATCATCACCGCAGGTCTGTTTTAGTACCCGTTCTGCCGTCTGTTAGCAAAATTTATTGCAAATGCAAAATTATTAATCTACCGAATTAAATATGTTTTTTGTCCCAGATAGTTAGAATGTAGAAGTAAAATATAATTACCTGTTTCAGTGTTTCGCCTTCTGCTCTATCACCTTGAGGAGGTAGCCAGAAACTCTCTTTGCCAATATTTTGTTCAACAAGGAGAACTAGACATTTGTCTAACTTTCTCTCCAACGAATTTTTAATATTCTTTGTATCAGCTTCGGTAATACGAGGTGCGAAATTGAAAGCGGCCAATTCCGCTACCCCAGCATCCTCAAGGTCTTGAGCAGTTTGCTTCACTGCTATGTCTAAGTCTATATCTAGGAGACCCTTTTTCTGTAGTTCCAATTGCTTTTGTTCCCCCTCCATCCTTATCTCGTGATCACTTTTCATGCTATTCTCGAACTGTATGTCGTCGAGCATTTTCTGAAACTTCGTCTCCAACTCTGTCATGGGTTTGGTGATTACTGGATGACGTTCCAGACAAACAGCACTCATCAAATCCCAATTATGAACAATTTTCGTACTCTCGGAACGAGCATGATGTCCTAGGAGGGCTGTGAATTGGTTAGTCATATAACAATATTATAATTCTTTAGATACTTGCGATCGGAATAACTCGGAAAAGTAAAAATGTCTGATACTTCTATTTTATAATCATATAGATTTTATAGAATTTGATTTTATAGGCAAATTTTCCTTTTCAATTTAATCTTGCACTGTTTAAATAGAATGGAAGATCAAAGGAGGAACATGAAAGAGATTTGAGATAGTGATATTCGTTACTTACCTGGTAAATTGTGAAAAGACACGGATGTTAACAACTTAGCCGATTGTTTATACATTTTTTCAGTTTATAAAAACGTACTCTGAATCTAACCTACAATATAAGTGTAAAAATTTATTCCGCGATCCGGAGCAGAAATATTCAATCAATGTCAGTTTTCAAAAGTAGAATATACCAAATCAATATGTGTTCTAGAGCAATATAATACCTCAGACTAGCACATAGAACAACAATTATAAATTTTGTTATTGTTTTTCAAAATGTACGAGCAGACTGCAACTTATTAATATTGTTTTTTTATTCAAAACACTGGGTATATAAAGGTTATAAATTAAAACATGAAAAGTTAGATGGTCGGCGCGACACCTATGTGGCCAAATGGCGAACTGATGTCATTTTTGTGGTGCGGTTGACTGGCTGGTTGATCTCGTTGTTCGATATGACAAACAACCACAATATTCGTCTGATGCTGCAATTTTAATGGTATTTCCATTAAAATAGTCAAGATGTTTAAGCTGATTCAAGAATAAAGGTACCCGTCAACAAATTTAAGATGAGATGAAATACGATATTTAAAAAAGATGTCTATTCTCGTCTATTAAATTCCCAAAAATCATATTTTCTTTTACAGGAGGAAACAAAAAACGAAAAATGAAAAAATTGCATGTTGGTAGACGAAAAAATAAACTTGAGAAAAAATTGCTTAGGCGTAGCAGGCAGAAAAGTAAGAAATACAAGTTTAGAAAATAATTTATTTCACTTGTCTAGCCAGAATTGTGTTGCAATGTGAGGGAGGCAAGAAAACACAATCGTTCCTTATTTAGTAACACAGCTATTTTTCAACAAATTTTCGGTGACAATGACAACGCCATTTTTTGTTTATAAAATGTAATCGCTGCAGTATCTTTCCCTCGGTTAATATGTACATGTGATGAATCATTGTCGTTTATCTGTTTTTCCGATTTTACTTCTTATCAACATTGTATCCTCAAGGTACGAATATATAGTGAGAAACATCGTTAGCATCCTCCACAACTTTCGACTGCAGCAACTTTATCTCGAGTCTCAACTTTTCTTTCTCCATTTCTTGTTTTCGTATTTCATTCGTATAGCAGTTCATTTGAAGTTTGAGTTTGTCTTTCTTGAGTTTGAGCATTTCAGTCTCGTGGTGAAGCTTTCCCTTCTCCGCTCGTAAAACAGCTAATTGTTCCTGTAGCAATTGATGACTCGCCTCTTCCGAAAACACAACTTCGGAGACTTCTGGTTCGTTAACATTTTTTGCGATTTTCATATTATTTGCCAAATCATTCTCCGGTGCACTGTCTGGTTCCGTGTCAACGGCGGTGGCTTCCTTCATTATCCAGATTCGAGAATCTGCTGAATCATTGAGAACTGCCGCCGATTTATCATCAATATGCGACTCGTGTGATGGTGGCCGACTCTGATGGGTCGGACTCATCGTAGTCGTATGAACTTTGGATATTTCCACTGGAGCCATAGTCTCGATATCTAAAACTTAAAATGAGTAACCGAGATTATATAGTGTCATAGAAAATTAACTTTATAAGAACAAATATAAATGGCTCGTGCTGCGCGGATGTAAAACTTACCTTGTCCACCCGGCGAATGAGTGTCATCGACCGCATGAGTGAGATGATTGTTGCAGTAATTGTTGAAGTCCCGCTCATCGACAAATACCGAACCGTCAGCATTTACGATAGATTCTACTATAACCGAAGGATCTCCGTCTTCCATCACCAGATCGCTAACTATTTCTCCATTTGCCGTTATGATATCGCCCTCGGCATTTGACGTCAATAACTGCCCTTGTGATGTATCCATATCGTCAACAACTTCTTCTTGTGCCAACTGAGCGCTGTAGGAGTCCTCACCCTCGTTTCCTTCGCTTCCTTCCAATTCTGCTGATAATCCCTGTATATGAAACCAGAGGACCAAATAGTGGCTGCTTTAGTCTCGCTTCTTATTATTTAAAAGGGCAGTCGCAGTTAATAATGAAACGTGATGAAAAATCAAATGATCAAAAAGTCTGAAAACATTGAATTGGAAGCAATCTGTATGCCAAAGAGAGAGTAATAAATCGAATTTTGATGAAAGCTAATATTTTAGTAGGGTTGTTTAAGCATAAACGCGACACTCTAATTTTATTTACTGACATCTTGGCCCCACGGTGATTCTTGTTCCTTCTTGATTCTCTTTATCGTCTGAGCTATTTCATCCTCGGATTCAGAATAACATCTCGTTGTTTCAAGACGTTGCAAGCTTTCCAAGTCATGAATTCTCTTGAACAAATGATAAGCTCGCTCCGGTGTGATCTCTCGCTTCACTTTATTAGCAGCTGCAATATTAAAAAGGTCTTTTGATCGTAAAACTTTGTTAGTTCTCAAGCGAACGTATTCCTTGAGTCGTTTTCGGTCAATATGCAGCTGCATAAGATCCTGAACTTCTTGCTTTATTTCGCCACAAAGTTTACGTTCTTGAGGAAGTTTTTTGAATAATTCCTGAAAAAAAAGAAGAGAAATAATTTTTTGACTATTGAAGTATCAACGAAAATTTCCGTTTGACAAAAGAATTTTAATAAATCAGAGTAGAAACTTTATGACAGTTACTTCAGAAATTTCATGGTTGTGCTCATTATTGACACTGGTCACTTCAAGCTTAGTTCCATCCTTTGAAGCTCTTAGCATTATGTGAGCGGGACAATTTGTTCTAATCGATCTGTGGATTGAATAGATTTAAATAAAGTTAGGAATGTTCATTTCTGAAAGTTGCGAAGATTGAGTTGCAGTTACTGGGATTGTCTTCGTCCAGCTCCTCTGGGCAGAAATTTTTGTCCACCATAGATACAGGCATATTTAACTGAATAATATTTCAATCTCTCGCTGATAGGTCTAGCGGTCTTCATATGAGCCCCGCTTACTGTTCTACTGTCTCGCCTCCAGTAGTGGACAAGACTGTGCTTTGAGAAGCGCTCTAGTTTTCTCTCTAAATCCTCGTAACTGTCGAACAATTCTCCAAGACGAAAACCCATTTCGACCTCAGCTGTGCTCGAATCCATGGTAGATTCGCTTGTTAATGACCTGTGATCAATAAATTTGGAATCGTTCTGCAACTCTGACATTATATTCGGTATCGTTGAAAGAATTAATGAGGGTGAAGAATAAACGCCATGAAAATAACGCACAAACGAATAATCAAAGCTACAAATCATTCTCGAAATAAATTAAAAAGGAATTTCATGAATGAATCGCGTTTTGGATGATAATAATGTTTCGGTTATCAACGAAACGAAGGGATCAACGCTACTTCCATCTGAAAAAATTAAAAGATAATCTCATCGATGATTTATTTCGTATAAAGAATCAGCGTTCATCATCGTGGTTTCTTTCTTCTTTTTATGTTCTTTTCGGTAAATCTCTATGCATGAGAGGTTAAGTCGAAGGTTTGATTGGCGTGGCAGAAGCCAAGATGGTTGACCGTGAGCACAGACGAAAAGCTTTTCTCGTGAGACGGATATAACACTCGCGGACCGTCACTTCTAGACGGCACGCTGTTTATCAATAACGGTCTTACAATTTTCCTAATTAAGCCTTCGTCATTTCGGAAAACTTACGATTCTTTAATAAACTATGAGAAGTTTGAAATACATCACCGTACCTTCGTTCATCGCGGTTAACTCGAAGACAGGACGAGATGTGAGAAAACGGCGCATCTGTCGTTTCTCAATGACTCTTTCAACAGCAATAATTTTTCCCTTCACCAATTTGTCTTGTTTCGTATAGCAATAAAAATTATTAATCGTCGGACCCTTGCCGCGACGAAAATTTAATCGCGGACTCCTTATAGATACAAGAAAACGTAAGTGTATCGAATTGCTGTAATTCTTTAGCTAGCAAAAACCTTTATATGATCGGTCCTATGCAACGGGTGTCCCAAAAAACGTCACGCGAAGCGTTCCCGCCAGTTCGTTTTTTCGAGCCACAATTGGTCGCGGTCGAATAGATATTTTTGATTGATTGGGATAATGTTTTTTTTTCTTCTTTGATTCACAATATATTTGCGTTCTTTTTTTATGAGATATGTAAGAAACTCGAAACATAAATCAGGATCATAGAATCTATATTTATTTATTAAAATAATTATATTTTTGTTTCTTCATTGATTACCACATACCTATAAATTTTTCATTAGATACAAAGTGGTATCTAGAGAGTTTGAGATTATCGGATAGATCTTTGTAAAATCACGAGATTTTGTTAAGGAAGCCAGTCGCCATCGCTAGGATCGAGATCCATTGGTGGAATAGGTGGTGGCTCTTCTTGAACGGCAGGTATTACCTAAACAAAAAATTAAAGACAACGTTCAAACCCCTGAAACATATCATTTAGTTTCGTTTAGGTTGTACAATTTACAAAATATATATAGATCTTTCATACACTTAGAGACGATGGCAAAGAATTTATTTCCGGCAACTTAATCGATGTATTATTCGCGTCTGTATATGGCTCGGGGTCTGGAGCAACAACATCGGTCAGCTTGATTTTGAATTCGTCCGAAGTATTTCTTGAATGTTTCACTTCCGTTTCGATGGTGGATTCTGCTAATTCGTCGCTGCCTCCTTTCAAAACTTGCAAAGTGATATTCTGAAGATCAGAACAGGAATAAAATTAATATATTCCACAAATTATATTCAATGACAATATATTTTCTATATCCGTTACCCTTATGGTGCTCGCCATCGTCTGTTTTATGAATTCGGTCGTATAAGATTCCTCTGTGAATTTTGCCAACAGAGTCTGATAAGTCTTGTTCATTATACGTTTAATGTCCATAGTTTTTTCGTTTACCTGTTGGATATGAATCAATTTTACTCAACCCTCACGTTGACGTAAAGTTTTTAATCATTCATTATCAATTTCATTACTGGTTCTAATAAACTGGACGTACATTCTTCCTATTATTTAAGCTTTCTACTTCTGCGTAGAAGCCTCTTATGGAACTTACATGCACAGGTTCTTTTGTCTCTGACAATGCGTTAGTAGCAGCTTTCTCCAGAACATATTTTTCAGCGTCGAGCTTGGAAATTTTTGCCTCCAACACGGCATTTTCCCGCTGTTGGCGAATGGTCAATTCGTTAGCGGTTTTGAGATTCATAAGAGACTTTTGTAGTGCAATTTGCGCTTCGGCAAGTGACTTTTCCAGGCGCCCGATTTTTTCATCACACTCGGATTTTTCGTTCTTCCATTCTCTTTTTTCGCCTTCAAGCTTCTCAATTTTCGCGGCATGTTCTTGCAGGGATACTGAAATAATTCAATTCTCAAGAATACTTTGCGACTTAAATCTCCGTTTTACTGTACATTTTCGAGATTATAAAATGTTTTCATACAACCGCAAAAATATTAATAATTTCATCGTTTTAATGTTACCTTTAGTTTTGTCCAATTCTTTTTCAAGGCTCCTCTCTTTTTCAAAATCGTTTGTTCGATTTGCATTGAAAGTTTCCAACTCGGTGTTCGACATATTTTTACCGTTCGTTAAAATTTCTCCTCTGCCATCGATTTTTGACGCATTGAGAGCCATCAGCATCTTCAATGACGTTTCCATAGCTCGTTCGTTCATCGGTGACGAGGCACTTTGAACTTCAAGAACGTGAAACTATAATGAATGACATATAATGCCCAGATGCGCACAGACATCAATTGCTTGCTTCCCCATGGAAACATATCTTGCCAGAACTTTATCTCAAATACCATTGATATTAAACTATACAGGTTAATTAATTAATACTATGTCTCAGTAATTTCCAGCACAATTCGGTACCTTGTCGAGTAATTTCTGCACGTTATCAGCTATTTTAGACATGCCCATCCGAATCTCACTGTTCTGAGTTCTTGTTTCTGACAAAAAAACATTGATGTTTGGATCCATTCCACCTGAAATCGGTTGAGTCACAGTAGGCTGATGAACCGAATAATATTGACCATCCATTGTAATGTAGTGCTGCTGAATCGGACCAGCTGGCCAAGGAGTCGTGAAACTCGAAGAGGGCATTATCGACCTTGGAGCTAAGGGCACGTTAGTGGGTACAATGCTTTTTGGAATTAAAACACTTGGGTGCGGAGCAGCTTCTTCCGATAATTCCTGAGACATCTGACAATGATGTTTTGATGCATGAGACGCTGAGACTTCGGTCTAAACAAAATTAGGCAGCCACTTGTTAATGAAATTTCAATATTCCTCTCAATCGTTCGACTTACCTTCAAACGTCGTGGTGATTTTACGTGAATCTCTTCCTGCACAAGGAAATCAACAAGAGAAAACAGTAGTTGCGAATAATATTGAGGGATAACATGTACTTTTTTACCTCGGTATCAGAGTCAGTCGTAGTTGATGTTGGATCTTTTGGTATCATAGATTGTCCCATTCTTGCCATTCTGGATAGTATCGAAGCTTTACCGGTAGACATTGGTGGTTTAGTGATAGGTGAGCTTCGTATTTCCGGTCTGTTAATATCTATTACCTCGATTTCCATAATTATTTCTCGTTCTCGCGGAAATCCAGGCCCCAGACTTATTTGTTTACTCGGTGGTAATATCAACAATCTTTTAAGACCTTTGCTACAATTTAGTAGAGATTTTTCCCAATTGTCATCTTGAGATATCTCGACGTTCATCACTTGCGCAGACAAACCATCAATTTTCAAAGGCTGAGTGAGACTCGTACAAATTACAGTTTTCACACTGATTTTGTCGTTTTCCTTGGCATTATTATCTTCACTCTGAACACTTAAATTCTGATAAAACACAGAATCGTGTGTTTTTGTCTGTCTTGAAAGAAATCTCGAGACTCCGACATCACGAGCAAATTCGATACACGAATTTTCATCGTCGAAGAGAATCGACCAAGTTTCATTGTTGCCATCGCAAATGTTTGTAAAAGTGGCATAATTGTTCTCACGAATTATGTAAGAAAAATCAGGTGTTAGAGTCACGATCGAAACGTGCTCTTGCTTACTTCGGTATAATATTATCTGATACACATGGGCTGTTGCATTACCCGTGAGTGCTATACCCAGTTTTCCTACCAAAGAGTATTGGCCATTTTGCCTGTAATGATTATTGTTATTAAATCAATGAAAAGTCGATATGGCTTATTCAGTGATTGTCGTATTTTAATGCCAATTCTTACAATTTGTATGCAACTACGGCTTTTGCCACGATAACTTCAGTCTTATTCGCTTGCTGTTGGACCGCTTGAGGCGTACTTCTCCCACTGCTTGGCTTTTTTTGCGAAGCCTGCTTGAGCGACGTAGATGTATCGGCAGGCTTTTGCGGAGTACCGAAAATTGCGGCCAAGTTCGATCTGAAATATAAAAAATAGTGATTCTTTTATTCATCATAGCATTTAGAGATTCAAGTGCGGTTTCTTATCAGGACACCCAGTACATATCGGCCATTCGTGAATAGGAAATCTGTTTACCCACTGAGTTTCTGGCAACGTAAAATATTACAACAAATGACATTTTTTACTATGGTACAATATATTTATTTATGCGCGACCTGCATGATCACAAAGGACTATTAAGAGAGCGTATAACACTAGACATACCCGCCGAGAGGTGCAAAATCTTGTTCGTCTTCATCCTTGAAGAGTTTGTCGAGATTCGGTAATTGATGATTTGTTCTACTCATATTATCTTGAAAATCGCATCGATGACCGATTATAAGCTATAATGTTCTAACCAATTGTTTTGGTTTAATTATCTGTTTTTTCAATTATAAATTTTGATAGAATTTCAACGTGCAGCTATGCCAACATAGAGGCAAACGTCATTACTCATGACAGTAATGCTATAGAAATAGAAGATTCAGCGTGACGTACTGAGATAATCGCAGCGAATATGAGCTTCAACCGTAAATACAAAGATGGCACCACTAGGTCTGAAGAAGGAGAAAATAGTTTGGCGATGTCGACACGTGGTGAGGGAAAAAGTGAAATTTCTGCGAAATGTCATTTCAGACTTTTTCCTCGGTGTTTTTTTTTATCGCATTAAAACAAAACTCAATGTGAGAGGTGCCTAAATTTTCGGTTTCGCCAACGGTATTTTGTTGTTGTTTTACCAACTTCTTGTTGAGGCATATTAGTTAAAAAAGAAAACCATCGCAAAGAACGTAACCCCAACGAATTGATGTTTTGCCTCAATCTGAACTTTACTCAAGTCAAGGACAGACATCGCGTAGTTTCACATTATTATTACTGAATCCTGACATTCAGCATTTATTTGTAAAAACTGCTAAGCACAACATTTAAGGGGTCAGACCCATTTAGTATTTTGAAAAAATCGATTTCTTTGTTTGCATATTCTAAAAGTGGAATATTTCAAAAGTATTCTCTGAAAATTGCAACAAATCGGACCGTTACTTATGGAGATATATAAATTTGAACGGAGCCGTCTCTAATGCGTAAAAGTAAGCAGGTAGCGGCAGCTGTGCGCTCGGCTACCTGAGGGACTGTAAAGACCTTTATTGTACCTTATATATATATATATAGGTCAGGTACAAGAAAGCCTACTTTAGTAACTACTTTAGAAGCAGTCGGTTGTGAAACGTTGATCTGTGCACACGTGTATATTCGAAATAGTTGCAAATTCTTGAGTGCAAAATGGAAAAAAAAGTGACAAGAGAAGTGAGGAAAAATCTTAAAATTTATAAGTCACGAAACAAGAAAAGAAAACAGTCTTTTAATCCAAAAACTGCGGAGACTGATGATGGCGGAGCGAGTACGTCAGCAAAAAAACTAAAAAGTCAGGATGAATATCATGTGCCAAAAATGGATGGAATTGATTACAGAATAATAAATTTTGTTACTGTTTTTTCGGCGATTTCAAGTCTTGTGAAATGTGCAAAGTGTAACAGCAAAATATCTTTTGGCACAGTAACCGAACGTGGACTGGGTTTTAAAATTTCTGTTGTGTGTGATAAGTGTACTCCTGAGTACATACCATCGTGCGATTCTATCAAACATTCTTTTGAAATAAATCGAAGGTTTATATTAGCGATGCGTGTCATAGGCGTTGGTTACAAAGATGCACAAAAATTTTGCGGTTTGATGGACTTCCCGCCATTTTTAAGTAAATCTACGTACTGCATAATACTGGAACATATTTGTGAAGCGAGTAAAAACATGGCTCAATTTTTCATGAAGAAGGCTTGTAAAGAAGAGATTGACTTGAATTCTACTAACAGTGAAAGTAAGAATACTGATTTGATTGTTTCTGGTGATGGAACATGGCAAAAACGCGGATTTTCCTCTCTGTTTGGCGTCGCATCGCTGATAGGACATTTTACGGGTAAAATTATTGACGTACTTGTAAAAAGTTCTTACTGCAAGGCTTGTGAACCTTGGGAAGATAAAAAACACACTGAAGAATATAAAGAATGGTATGAAACACACAAGGAAACTTGTTCGGCAAATCATGAAGGAAGTGCGGGAAAGCTGGAGGTCGATGCTGTAATCGAAATGTTTCGTCGTTCGTTGGAAAATCTTGGAGTGAGATTTTTATATTACGTCGGGGACGGGGATTCAAAGACTTACTCTGGCATTGTTAAAGCTGCGCCTTATGGAGAAACTGAGGTGACGAGAAAAGAATGTGTTGGTAATGTTCAAAAACGGATCGTAAAAACCCCAAAAACGGATGCCGAAACATACATTGGAGGATTCACACAGAACAGCAACGAAAGTTTCAACCAAACCGTTTGGAAGATCATGCCGAAAACGTTACCTGCGAGCTTTACTACCGTCAGCATAGCCGCCAACATTGCCACTTGCACTTTTAACGAAGGTACACGAGGATTGTTAGCTGTTTTTGATGCTATGGGGATTAAGTTGGGACCACACGCCCACACATTTGCTAAGGAAGAGGATTCCATTCGAGTTGAAACAACTAACTGGCATTCGCTAGAAAATGCTTGAGAGCCAAGGGTAGCTCGACGACGGCTAAAAATCAATGCTGGTGCAGCTACTAAAGCGGAGGAATCACTGTAAGTTCAAAACTAAATGTTTTATCTGCATGCAAATCGTACTCAAAACTTTAAACACGTTTTTCTCGAAACCATGTTTTTGAAGGCGATGATCACTGTAACTTGAGAACGGCTTTACCGATCGGTTTGCAAATTTTCTCACTTATTCTGTACGTTATTATCCTCCGGATGGGCAAAGGATTTTTTTTTACGATTTTTTTTTCTAGCTGAAAATGTGACTGAAATTTTGGGCAAATTAACAAGTTTGGCTTTCAACATCCACCATTTTGTGAAAAATAAACAAATTTCAAACCCCTTCGTCCATCCAGAGCATTATGTCATTAACTAATGACCCCTTTTTGTTTTTCAATTTCAGATGATCCACTGACGAGCAGCAGTGATCACGGCAAAACCCTTTTTTTATCCCTCGCAAATTCTCTGTATCCCACTTATTTCTCAATATTTTGCCATACACAAATTATAATATTTTCTTCAAATACATATCGTGCATGTGGAAAAACATTTGTTATTAATTATTTTAATGTGGGGCCAAACAAAAATTCTAAAAAAGAGTTTTTTTGGACGTCCCAACTGGGTCTGCTCCCTTAATATTCAAAACACAGTCTCAACGGAAGAAATATTTGCCTCCATGGAAATTTATCACGAGAATTAATATCTTAAGATTCATGTATACCTAGAAAGGAAAGCGTTTCTTTCAAGCGATAACAGATTGAAAACAATGTTGAAAAACGCTCATACACTCTTTTAAGCCCTAGCCTTCGACTGATGCAAGATAAAGTTGTATACTCAAACCTATTGTCGATTATTATAAACAGGAAAATTACTTCAATGAAGATTTCGGCCATCGTCTGTTATTCGTTATGAACACTTGCACATACAAAATTTAAAATTCCAGAAATCAAGTATTTTGTTTATATATATTGAAACATCAAAAATACCAATAAAATTTCATGCATTTTAATTTTTTTTTTGGAAATAAGTCTAATAATAAAGCCAATACAGGGATTGAAAATAATTAGGAAATATGAAATAAAAAAATTAACTCCGTTTTTCTTACGTCAGTCATAAATGTTTCATTATTGTTTATCACATATGGGAAGAATCACAAAGTTTTTTGAGCGGCAGCTGCAAGTGGGAATGATCGTCGGTGCTTTTAAAAGTTTGGACGACCAATTCCTGTACAAGATCGAGGTATTATTTTTGGTTCTACATTTGATTGTTGATTTTAATCTCTACTTTCGATCATTCAGCGCTTCGTTCAGCTCGTCTGAATTTTTATTTAGAAGATGCACGAATTATTCAGAGCCGAGCATTTCCAGTACTCAAGAACTTCTGAACGTGAGCTGTGGCCACGTTGTCGACAACCATTGTTGTTGGGGGCCGGTTGCGTAGAACCTCCGGCCCCCAACGTGCCGCCACGATTGCCGAGTCGTCGGCATCGGTATTTTTCTTGAAATTGTGCACGGAATAACGATTGTACAATCCCCAGATGCTGTTCATCAGCTTACTGTTGTATTTCAGTGGTGTCAGCTCTCTCCCTGTTAAATTACCGAAATATCCCATTTAATTTCTATTAATCACATTACGATAAAAAAAAAAGTATCGCTCTATTATATTTATTCGATCGCCAAAAACATTGGGTCTGTTTTTAATTTAAGCAAATTTACTGCCGAAATTGACATAAATGATAACCCTTCGTTATTCAACGAAAAAAGTGGTGAGGTCAGAAATCACTTCGCAGTGGATCACTGGGCAAGATATAACCGTGTGTTAAATTTAAACTGCTCGTGAAACTTAATACGTGTTACAAGATTGGGGATAATGAGAATACGCTCAAAATTACTTTTTAAGATTGGAATATCTTTTTCTATCTTTCACGGTTCACGTTATACTTTTTTTTCACGAGAATGTTTCTTACCCTCTTCCTTCGCATTCTTCTTCGAGTAGCCGGTGTCCTGTTTGCTCTCTTTGTCATTGCCGCCCGTCTTCTCCATCTTGGAGATGAGAAAGCGGCGCTCGTTACGCTCGCGGACTTTACGCGCGGCGAAGGCACCGTGCGGTATCGCGGCCATATTCAAGCAGCCTGTTGAAGATAACAAAGCGAAAATGTAAATATTTTTCAAAATAATATCTCGTACTTAATCTTGCGATTAAAAAAACGAACAAAAACTCAAGAAAAGGAGAACTTCTATTTAAACTACGCTTAATTGTCTCTTTTCGTTCAAAAACTTCTCTCTGATTGTTCTATAATATAAAGCACGAAACAAGAATTATCTTTCAAACTGAATCAAAATATTTTCATTCTAAACTTATTATGTTTCTCTTGTTTAAAAATTATTTGAATAACATCTTGAGAAGAAAATCGAGCTTTTTTAAAAGTATTATAAAATCAATGTTGTTTTGTCTTATACGCAAATTGTAATGATAATTTCGTTCATTGATCGATTTTTGTTTCATTGAAACGATCGATGTTTATGTTCGCCCAAGACCTCGGCCGTTTACTTGATCTCCATTATCTAGGGACCTTGGGGTGGGGCGAACCAAGGTTTCTAGATAAGGGAAATATTAGGTCAGAAAAGAAGGTCGCATAGGGCGACCATCTTTCTCACCCAATGTCGATCTAGGGATCCTGTTCGTGTCTGCCCCCTGGTGATCAACAAAGGTAAGCTCTAGGTTAGGAAACGCCAATTTCACAAACGTCCTTTACTAACCGTCGCAATTGTCGAAGAGCAAATTAGTGATTTCCCGCTTGGTTAACTTCCTCCTCGATCCTCCCGTCACTTCTCGGATGCTTTTCCGAATACTCGAAGGCTCCTGCTTCGAGTCCACCGCGAATCTCATACAGACCCCCTCGATATACCTCGGGTAGTTCATCAACCGAACTTTCTAGCGTGTGAACAATCGAGATACAATATTAAAAATATTCTCGTCACCGTTCCGAAAAAAACGTTTTCCTTTGTTTTCGTCTCCTCCGATAGTTCCTTGTCGCACTATCGCGCTTTACTTATTTCTAATATCGTATTGTCGCGTTGTATCACTGATTTTCTCGGATCGGTGTAAAATCGTATTATCTGTTAACGACACGGTAAAGTTGAATGATCAAGAGCGTTTGTCACGTTGCACTGAAACGCTGCCGGCTCGTTCGCTTCAATTTATCAGTTCGTCCGGGGTCAAAAACAACGGGAGAGGGACCAGTACTTCGGTATGACGCTTGAAAACAGCCAGTGACGGACCCCGATGAACTTTCTCGTTTCTTATCTCTAACCTCCCCAGCAGCTCCCACTGACCCAACCGAACTTTCAGAAGCTCAAAGACTTTCGTCCAGACGATAATGTCTCGTGTATATATATATATATATATATATATATATATATATATGTTTATATACGTTACGTATATATAGATACGTTGTCGACATTCTCTGAAGGGAGATAATTCGCACCGAGGAATTATGATGATTTTTCGACATTGCTATAAATAGCGACGAAAACCCGTTGATTTTATTCGCAGGGGTCCGGGTTTCGACACGCGTCATAAAAATCTTGAATATTCCACCATCGATATCTTTACATTTTTTGATAGGGTAATCAAGATGCGTCGAAGGTTTACCGAAAGACGAAATATTCAATGCGATCAGACGAATTACGAAATATCGTAATTGGTCTGATCGACCATTTGTTATTATGGACTTTGTAATGGCTCGCCCAACGATTTTTTTCCTCCAGCGGAAGAGGCGTAAAGTTCCAAATTTGTTATACTTGAGATGTATGTTTTATTGTGTTGTTTACAATACATAATTTTGACACAGTATTAATAGTTTGAAGACAAGAATATACGAAATTTCACTTATGTTACAACATAAAAAAATATAGGTCTGCTTTACGTTGAAAATCTTTTTCCTGAACAAAGTTTGAAAATATCTAACATATATCAGTTGTTTTGCTTAAAATTTTGCGATGTTTGTAGATAAACTCGATAGAACCAATCGGAATTGGGTTGGTCCATAAACGTTTCAAAATATTAAATTTTTTAAATTGTGCTTATGTCTCGTCCCGGCATACGAGCAGTTTGTCACGTATTACTCGTCATAGGCGTCATAGCAAATTTGGCGTCAAACTCGTGACGCTTTCACCCTACTTTACTGATTAAGAGGATGATTGTTCGAAAAAACAAACTAACGCGAAGAATCACGCCATTTGGATAAAAACGATATTTTTGCTTCTTTCACATCAACCATTTTAACAGTAAAGAGTATTTACAAACACATCGTAATTTTTACTATGTTCCGTGAGTAACCTATAAAACTACCAGACGAACGAAAATTGCCAAGCTGATTTTTCACCGTTGTATCCTTACGCTTATACGTTTTTAAGAACCAGACTTTGTCTAATGTAGAACACGAATGATTAGACAGATGAGTAATATTTAGCTCACGAGAACAAAAAATGAACTCACATTATATTTTGTATTTAGATAACGAAGTAGGCGAACACGTCGCGTCGCATATTTTCATCGCGATGATTATATTTTCGTTTCCATATGACAGTCAATTTCGTCGTATAATTCACAACTGCGTTTTCATTATCATTAACATTATTTGTGATCACTCTGTGCGAACTTGACTCGTTACCTCGTGTCTCTTGATTATACGATAATGCCTTACGCGCACAATGTCCCAATAGTATCTAGGTCCAGTTACGCAAATATTTTTCTAAGCCGAGGTTATCATATTCTTACGGCACGTGGACCAGACCAAAGACTCGATGAACCCAATGTCGAAAATTATTCGATGAACATAAACGTGTAAACTCTTACATGGAAGTAACATATATACGAGGGAGATTTCGTTTATAAAAAATATACAGATGTTATTTTTGCACGATTTAAAAACTATGTTAAAATGTTCGATGCTGGATTTTGTTTAAATATCCTTGACATACATAAAATTTAGCTAGATGGTTTTATGACACATGCTTCCGGCTGCTGTTCATGTTAAAAATGTATGTTTGCGTTATCTAAGCGCAGTACAACGATTAATGTCGTCCACAGAGTTTTGAAAACACCGCAAGATCGCGGATTTAATTTCACAGTAATTCGTTTATTATTATCGACAATTTAATCTTAATAATTTTTGTACGTTGTTAATATCTATGTCGATGCAATCGAGGCGATCAAATAAACACGTTATTTTTCAGTACTCGAACACGCACTCTTCGTCGATTCTTGTCTCGAAACTGCAACGACGAGAACATCCGCAAATTACATGCATATCTCGTTTCTTATCTCTTGCACTTCGGCACGAGAGATGAAACTCCAATTGCAAGATGCTACGCAAGACCTTTGAGAACGATTCGTCCCTCGGATACACGAATTTTTGTTTCTCGCATCGAAAAATAATCAAGCTCTTAATTCTAATCATTTAAATGAAACAATCAATGTTCACTTGTGATTATAACGAGACGATTATTATGCCGTTTTAACCCGATTCTAATATCTGCCATTCCGAGGATGTAATCGAATTACAATAATAAAGCTTTCAATTTGGGGAAACAAAAAAATAATATTTTCTTTTTTCATTTACATCTTACAATCTACTGTAGTTATTATCACAATCTGAATCGTTGGAAAACCGTGCACCTCGTTATTCTCATGACTCGTAACGTTCATTCGTCCTTCTCGAAGGTATGAGACCACACGGGTTTTCGTTTCTCAGCAAAGCCTCGAATGCCTTCCTGGGCATCCCGTAATTCCAAGTTCTTCACCATTATTTCGGCACCAAGTTCATAGGCTAATGGTGTATCGAGGTCGCGTTGTTCGTATAAAAATTTCTTTCCCAAACAAACGACCGATCGACTTTTCGAGCTTATAGCATCCGTGATCGTTTTCACTTCCGTAGCTTGAGAATTTTTATGAAAAAAAATAGAAAATTTGTTTTTATCACGTTCGTTCTATGATGTGCTCGTTGAACATCCACATAAATATATATTTCTTTAGGTTTATTGAAATTTGAGCTCTACCAAGTTTGTCGTTAGCTGTGACTTTGCTAACGAGACCGGCAGCGTACGCTTCTTCCGCTGTAATCGAAAGACCTGTGAAGAGCATGTGGGCTGCAACTTTTCTCGGAACACTTCGTGACAGAGGAATACCCGGTGTCGAGCAAAATATTCCAAAGTTTGCGCTGGAAAATTTTATCTCGTTGAACAATAAGATAATAATCCGAATAAATTTTTTTTCAGAATATATACAAGTATGCGAGTAATCGTACCCTGGTGTCGAGAAACTGCTTCTTTTGGTGCAAATTGCAATGTCGCATGCACTGACTAGTTGGCAACCAGCAGCAGCTGCTAAACCATCGACAGCGGCAATTATAGGAACCGGAGAATCGGCGATAGCTTTCATCAGTTCCGTCGCCGTTTCAAAAACTTCCCGATGATATTTTCCACCCTGTTCAGTCGTCTTTTGCATAAAGTAATGAATTTAATGAAAATTAAAAAAAAGGTCAATCGTAGTAATTTTTAGTATATTCGTAATTGGATCGGGCGACCAACCAACTCTTTTAAATTATGTCCGGCCGAAAAGACCTTGCCAGGTTCTGCAGCGATTACAATGGATCTCAAAGATTCGTTATCCTCGTCTCTGGTCAAGTTCCACAGAATAATTTTCATCATTTCCAGGGATAAGGAATTCCGAGTCGAGGCATGGCATAATGTGATCATTTTTACCTGTTCAAATAGTTAGAAATTTATATAATACCGTTGATTGTAATCCGGGCAGGATGTCAGCACTTTGCAAATAGATCTCGATAGATCTAATAGAATAGGTAAAAACTAAGAGACTCACCCCATTATCTTCGGTTGTCTCGACGTATTTCTCGTACTCCATCGTTGTATTTGTCACGTAGGTTCGCTTTAAACATCTTCCCAGCTGAAAAGAAATTGAAGGGGAATTTTTCTGATAATTGGCAGTTTGAATGAATGGCGCCAGAATGCGTGCATCCGTTGTATATCGCACTTCCGTTAACCGGCGCGTAGCTAAAATTCCATATATATATATATATATATATAATATGTATGGACATGCGATGTCGGTAACCAATCCCAAGCGCATGCGTGTGACGCAGTAAAAAACATGCAGTAGTCTCGGATTGTTTCGCGATAGCGCGCTCGGACTGATCAACACAACTAACAATAAATACATACAAATAAAGATTGCGTAACTCATGTGTAAAAATTAATCGTTGCGCACAATGATTCATTTAGTGAAATGATAATGTACAATTTACCTTGGCTGTGGCGAAAGCAAAACATCTCGAGAGTGTATTCATAGCTATAGATGATGTTGTTTCTCACCAGCGACTCTAACGACAAATTGTGCGCAAACGCAGCGGAAGGATAAGACCTGCCGATTCTCCACACTCCGTCGTAAATATGATAAAATTATGAAGATTAATCGGAGCTAATACAATGGTGGAGACGAGGCAAACGGAAGACTTGTTTTAATGTTTGTTGCCAACTTGCCACAATGAATCGTCCATTTTCTATAAAAAGAATACTCATTCCTATATTATATAGCGCATCTTTAAATTGGTTATACACAGCGATGCACAGCACTTTTAGATCGATCACGACACACATATACCGGGGACTCATGAGCGCGAACATTAAAACTGAAACGTTCTATTTCACTATATTTTGGTAACTTTATTTCATTGGTATTTAATTCACAAGTGCTCTCAGTTTATATAAACTATTGATTTCGGGCATTTATTGCAAAGTATATATTCATTATTCCTATCTTTAAAACTTTGAATGAAATGATTAAAAACATTGATTTTTTTTTATCGAGAAATATATTTCAATGACAAAAACAAAATGTTCAAACATTATAGCTTTTCGTTCGTTAAATGTGTCTCATAATTTGCCTCTTAATGTAAAACAAGATGGAAACGAAAAATGTGCGTCAAAAATTGCTGTTATTTACATTCATGTAATATTATATTTTTATTTCGTTTTGAAAACAAAATAAACTTCTTGCACATTCGATCGATTATTATCCTGTCATACAAAAATGGCATCGATGGGTCATGTATAAAAATCCTCAGGTTTTTGTTTTTTTTCTTTACTGTATAATCTAAAACATAAAATCTGTCGCATTTATTACATAGTTAGACCTTTATCATATAGTTTTTCGTACCGTACTGTTCGAACGTTTAACCCTTTTGCAACTGTACCAGTTAAAAACCGTTCGCAAGTTAGTACTTTCGGAAATTATGAGCTTGTTATCTACCGATACAAATTTTCCTTCGCACGTGCCCCCTCCATTGGCATATTCTTGATAATGCCCGCTAGCTCGACAAGTGGTATAATGCAGGTTGGAGTAAAAAAACAAAATTATGAAAAGCAGCGAATCCTGAGTTTATAACTCGCGAACTGCTTTACTATAGTACACGCTATACAACCGTGAGTAAAATGAAAACGAGCTCGCTACCGGGCTTTGGAGGTAACTGCTTCATTAATATTGTAGAAGCGAAATACTGCAGTAATTTATTCGCTTCTTCATAGTGTAGACAATAATTCTACCGATACGCAATAGCAGCACGTTTCCATATACTTAGCATATGTTGTGGTACGCCTTGACTATATATTCTTTATTTACCATTTAATATTTTCTCAAGCCTTATTTTATGCCAGTTCTATTTTCGATTTCATTGGCAATTCTGTTGGCAAGAAAAACTGTTTCTTGGAATGAAAATATCATGATCCCGGTATCGGATGCGAAATTAGATCTTTTCTTTTTTCATGCAATATCTTGGCATGTGAAATGAAATTAATATTTTTTAGTGTATTCCTGGTCACAAAATTAATTTCGGCCCTTAACGATACGTTTGTGATTGTAAACGCATACGAAGACCGCTCTAAGGAACGTGTGTTATGTGACAGAGGCTAGGAATTATTAGTTTTCTTTCTTTAATGATTAACGATTTCACGTCTCCAGTTTAATGATGGTTAAGTCAATCCCTCGTTCAAGGATGTGGCATTCCTTTGAGACGCTCGAAGGCTGCTTTTTCCAAAGATTCTCTGTGATTCGGATGAGCAATTTGAATCAAGGCATGCGCTCGTTGCTTCAGAGTTTTTCCGAAAAGACTCGCGATACCGTGTTCGGTAACCACGTAACTCACGAGAGCTCTGCTCGTCACAACACCGGCTCCTTCAATCATACGAACAGAAAAATACAAATTAATAATCATTATATCTTGTATCATATCACATCGTCGTCGATCTTTGGGGCGAGAGAACTGATCCTTGTAATATTCGAGATGAAGACATTTAATTCTTAAAATTAGAGACGATCCGGAAAAACTGCTAGAATTAAAAAAAAAAGTAAATAACGTTTTCGTACCGTGCTTTAAAAGCGGTGAAATTTTGCTCGTCTTGCCGTCAGCAGTAGTAGAATTAAGAGCAACAATAGGTTTTCCAAGACCATCCTCACTGAGGGCAGCACCAGTTAGAAAGTCGACTTGACCTCCAAATCCGGAATACATTCTCGTTCCGATACTGTCGGAACAAATCTGTCCGGTGAGATCGACCTCGATGCACGAATTAATACAGGTCATTCTCGGCTGTTTAGCGATTGTTCTCGGATCGTTGACGTAATCGACAGCCAACATTTCTAAAAAGTAATTGGAGTATTGAGTAACAAAAAATAATTATTATATCCCAGCAACGAGAAATTATATTAATTCACATACCGATGAAAGGATTATCGTGCATAAAGTCGTAAAGTTTCTGTGAACCCACGCAAAATGACCCAACGATTCTTCCACGATGCATCGTCTTCATGTTGTTCGTGATACAACCTTCGTTCACAAGATCCACAACGCCGTCGCTGAACATTTCACTGTGAATACCAAGATTCTTGTGTCCTTTAAGAAGAGCCAAAACAGCGTCCGGTATACTACCGATTCCAAGCTGAAGCGTTGCACCATCGGAAACCAAATTCTCCGCAATGTGTTTGCCAATTTTGTGCTCATTTTCGGAAGGTGGCTTGACCGCGTGGGTCGGCAAAGGCTGATGAAATTCCGTCGCAAAATCCAAGTGACTTTTGTGAATTAGAGCATCACCGAAGGTTCTCGGCAAGTGCTTGTTCACCATAGCTGTAAAGAAATAAAATGTTCTATACAAGAAATGGAATGCAATGGAAATTTATCAACAACAACGATTTTCTAACTGAATAAATTTGCCAATTATATGCTGTATAATATTATTTAAAGGATTGCTTTTCTTACCCACAATCTTGCTGGATTTGATGAGAGCTGATCTGACGCAATCGACGCTGGTACCGAGTGAGCAGTATCCGTTGCTGTCCGGTGGTGTTACTTGGATGAGCGCGATATCAGGTTTCATGTAACCATAGTCAAAGATCTTTGGTATCTCGCTCAAAAATATTGGTATACAATCGGCGGTTCCGTCGTTAACCGCAGCTCTCACGTTTCCACCGATAAAGAAACTGATGGACGTGAAGTGCTCTGAATATCAGAAAATGGAGACGTCAGGCTTATGACAATAATAAGTTTAATATTACTAGAAACAAGCTGACATAATGAATAAATATTTAGAACAAAATTTGGTACAATCTATAATTTCTATCATTCCAGATTCAACGCCATATATTTGCTACATGTTACAGACGATCGACAAATACGTACTTGCGTTTTCTTTCTTAGCAAATGGTGCAGGTCCTTCAAGATGCATGTGGCACAATCGAACATTCCGAACATCTTTTTTAATACCAACCTCGGTCAGTCCTCTGAGCAACTCTGATGGAGTTGCAGCTGCGCCTTGGACGAATACAATTTGATCTGGAAATCCACAAGACAATAATAATTATTGCTATTATTATATTTTTAAAGTCTATGGAACGAAAAGAGATATTAATTGATTGTTAATTAGCAGTTAATTGATATTTTCAAAGAAATCATATTCTTATGTATGTGCCGTGATAAAAATAATATATACTCAGATGTAGAGTATTAAAAACATATATTTTTTTACAATCAATTAAACAAATAAATACGAGAACTAAATGATTCATTGACCTTTTGTGTGTAAGTTCTAACAGCAACATTTTACAACACATTTATCTTGGAAGTAAGGCAGGGAATTTCTTGCTTCAATTGACCTTTGAAATTAAATCAAATGCGTACATATACAGTTGCATAAACTTCTCGTTCTCCTTTAACCAAATATGTTTGCTCATTACAAGACATATATACACCAATCTATTTCATATATGTAGATACACGCATTGTATATATGTTGCAAGTAAACGAACAAAGATAGGGAGGTGGTGAAAGACGTTAATCAAAAAGTTCAAAGTTCGGATTCTTCATTGTTTACACATAGTTTTCGACTATACGAGCAATACTCAGTTGTATCGTTCAAAAATATATGAATCCGCAGTACTTTCCACCTGAACAAAGATAAATTTCTACATTGTCATAAGCAACAAAATAACTCGTAAATGTTTATTATAAATTATTCAGTAGTATTACATTATTAAACGAGGACGTACGTTTGTCAAATAAACTTTGCATACAATTTCATTTTGCATTTGTGCGACGATAATTACAGTAGAAAATAGTTATTTTATAAATAATAAAAATAAATACTCTTAGGGGGTTTATTGAATTCGCAAAAGAATGACTTAATTAACCAATTGAAAAGAAAAGAAGAATTTTCTTAATGATTTTACACGGAATGGCTTCTTGGTAAGCAATACGATATCGAGCTCTTCTGTGTAATCGCGTGCGCAAAATGCGTGACGCGACGAAACTATATTTAAAAATGAAACTATGCAATATCCTTTACAAGAATGAACCATCGAGCACGAGCACAAAAATCTCCTATACGCGTGTACTATATTAATGATAACAAATGTAACGATTTATTCAATGGAGTTGATTGAGGTTGTTGACATTTTTATTTATCACTTGGGACGTATAAAAAAAACTTCTTTTAATTTTATGAAATTCAACAGAAATTGCGAAAATAAGTAATAATCTGGTGATAATCCATCGAAAAAAAGTACGGTCGTGAACCACACAACCACTTGTTTCTGTAACTGGAATTACAATAACTGTGCATATCCATTGAATAAAATTGTATTACGAGTCCAAGTTTTTCGATTATGAAATTATTTTTATGTAGCCACCTGTTTTTGGCATACCTTGCTAGAATATTTTCGATATATAGAGATACGAAATGAACTTCTCTACAGAACGACTCTGAATACCCATCTATTGTAAGACGAATCTTCGTTTACATATGTTATTTTTAGCTATACCAACGACCTTCGCAGTGATGATTATTATGTCCCACATAAGAGTTTTGGATGGATATGTGACAATGTATTTTTCATCAAGTTGAGTTGCCCGAAGTTATCAATTAGCTCCAATGAATAAATGGGGTGATAAGAGTAACAAGCCAAATTATACAATTACCAGATGCCAATCCAGCTTGCTCCACTGCTTCTTCTGCACTTTTAACCCAAGTAGGCTCCTTGTTGGGAATAGGCATAGACGGCTCACTGACATAAGTATAATAGGTTTTTGGTAAATGTAAGCGATGAGTATTTGTCACATTCAATGCTTTAAGGCTACTTGTCAGCCTCGTCATACGTTTGAACGCAGCCATGATTTTCTATAGTCTTGTGTAGCGAATTTTTGTTACTATCACTGCGCAAATTTGTACCTCCGGTCCTTAATTCACTTATTGATATTCTTTAATCACAGCACTGACGCCAAATTTTTAATGTGGAATGAGCGAAGCACCACGTTACACTCCCAAAAATCTTATGCCAAGGATACGGGCGATCAGCTTTTAATTCCTCAGCACATACGGTTTATCGTTCATCCACTGATAAGAGCGATCAGAAAATTGGGTCAACTCGCGCCTTTCCCTTTCGATCGCAAAAAAGTGCCGTCACCAAACGGCCGATCTAGCGCATTAAATCAAGGTCGATCTCATCGAGAAAGGCAAACTGTTAAAAACAGATCCCAGCCCACAGTGTTTCGACAGTGTGCAACGGCACTATGGCAGTATTCGACGTTACGAACACTATTAACGAATCAGGATTATATTATTGGAGTTCGTTGACAACCGGCACGCGGGGGTGAAGCGTAGCGGGATAAAATCAAGCATCGCGAGGTGGGGGAAGAAATACGACCACAGACAGTGAGACTATAATAGAGTCTGTATAGAAAGCCAAACGAATACATTTTTCCGTTTGCCGAAACAGCGCACTCTAGGATATCGAGCACTTTCTGGGACGAACTAACGAATCTGTTCGATCAGTACAAAAGCTTTTAATTTTTCTACATGGAAATTCAAGTTTAAATAATTACTTATAATAAAATATATGAAGGATGTAAATAATAAAATCTGAAAATTAGAACTATGTAAAACGCGCAAAACAATAGATTCCAGTTGTTATCTATTAAGAATTAACGACGTGTGTAAAGACATGAACTCCGGGGGAATTTCAAAACATCTCGCACTTTGTGTGAAAAGCCTCATATGGATATCCCGAAGTAATAACCCTCTGGTTTCTTGTCTTGGGAAATGGGAAAACGTTGTAATGCATAAGAATAACCTTTAAACTTCGCTTTGATCTTTAAACTTTTGTGACTATTTCACCTCTGACCACTGGACATAGCATACTGTATTCAACAGACTCCAACACGTCCCCCCCCCCCATGTTTACAGGTTACGTATAGTCTGCTATAAGAGTGGCGCGGTTGCATCAGTTCCACATCCACATGTGTGAAGATATCGATCGGTTCTCAAACTTAACCTCCGAATTAAAAATTCTAACTATGCAAATTGATATTTCTAATATTTAAACAAATTATCTTTAAGTTAGTCTCAGCAATCCTATGCCGTCGATATTGCTCTACAAAACTTCGATTATACATTTGAGTGACAAAGGCCGCAAAAACGAAGATAAGCAATGTTTCAGAGTGAAGCAAAATCCACCGAAATCAGAGATATTAAAAATGTTTTTCTATCGACGATGATCGTACGTTCACCGATAAATTGGGAATAATTAAAAACGATATTTGCTACATCATATAAAATTTATTACATTTTTGTTCCTTATGTAATTGAATTCATTCGTTTGGTGCAGTCCGGTGCATCCGCAGGACTCGTCTGCGATGTTATATTCTTCCCTCTTGATACACTTAAAACACGGCTTCAGAGTCAGCATGGATTTATGAAATCAGGGGGTTTCAAACAAGTGTATAAGGGTGTTGCGCCAGTCATAATTGGATCAGCCCCTAGTGGTTAGTCTGTACACAATGTAAAACTCTACGAGTCAAAAAGTATAATTACCACTCGCACATTTTAAAAATAAAGCAAATAATTAAACATTCTTTCAGCTTCTCTCTTCTTTATAACTTATGAAGGATTTAAAGAATTCACACAACCCTTAGTTCCTGTACAGTATCATTCCTGTATTCATATGGTTGCTGCATGTATGGGAGAAGCGGTAAGTATGAAATACACAAATCGGTATATTATATCATTTTTTATATAAGGTCTGTAAAGCAATAATTCAATAAATTTTTATTGTAAATATAAGATAATGGAAAAAAAAATTAGACTTGGTTCATTTACATTAATGTCTCCTAACATGGGCAATATGTCCCAAAATAATTTGATCCCACCCACTTATATTTTACATAACTCTGAATATTTATTGAATCGAGTTATTAGCTCTTCATATTAACGATTGAACGATTCTTTACGTTCACAGATGGCCTGTTTAGTCAGAGTTCCAGTGGAAGTTGTGAAACAGAGAAAACAAGCACTTCTTAAGGATACTCACAGTCTTGCCCTGAGAACTCTTTATCGTGGATATGGTAGTACCGTACTCAGGGACATGCCGTTTGGACTTATGCAGATGCCAATGTGGGAATACCTGAAGCTCTGTTGGAAAAATCGTGTTGGACGTGAATGCACGCCTTTGGAAGGTGCCATGTGCGGCGCTGGTTCAGGTACTGAAAAACCCTGATTTTTATTTTTTCGCAACTTATGTTGTTTCGACAATTCTATAAATTTATCAATTTTACAGTCGCCATAGCTGCAGGTGTAACGACACCCCTCGATGTAGCAAAAACAAGAATTATGTTATCTAGCACATCCGCTGATAAAGCGGAAGTTAAGATAAGCGTCATGTTGAAAGATGTTTACCGGGAAAGAGGAGCTCGAGGGTGAGTCTTTACTCATATTGATGTTTTTATCGTTTCAATAATTTTATCCTTGAATTTCAGATTATTTGCTGGTTTTTCCCCAAGAGTGGGAGGATTCACGTTAGGGGGTTTTGTCTTTTTTGGTGTTTACGAACAAGTCCGAGCTTTATGTTCCCCTTTTTTGCCTTGTACAATATCTCAAAGTACGTAATAATATTAATGGCATTTATTCACATAGCGAAATACGTGGAAATAAGATATATCGAGTTACAGACGATTTACAAATTGATAGGGAAAATCAATGGAATCAGAAACTTGAAACAAAGGTTATTTCATACGTAATAACGAATTTAATCCTCTAGTCAGCTCTGTAGGTATCGCGTATTACTCTCAGAGATCAAAAAGATAAAGGATTATTGGCCAATATTGTATGACCTTTGAAAAATCTTCTATTGACAATGAGTGAATTATACATGCAATAAAGCATATTTTTTCATGCCGAATAAAATTGCAAAATATATCGCAATTACCGATTGCATCTACAAGTTTTCAGGAATATTTTCACGTTTCTATAAATGGGATAAAAAAAAAGAAATCAAATTACTTCCCGTCGACAAATTTCAGTAGATCAACTACTTTTGTATTAAAGTATTTAATAACTTATATGACCTAAGTCTCAAGACAGTAAATTTCGTAGTTTTATCAACAATTAAAATGTTCGTATAAAATAAGGTTTATTTATCCTTTTCAATTCTTTCATATCACTCCGGCGCACAGTCAATAAGTTGCACACACTGTTGATTCAACAAAATTAGAAACATGTGAAACCCTTGGCATTTGTACTTTGTTGATCTCATGCCGCAGGACGATAAACGTTGATCAAATCATTCCCGTATCTACATATTCACAATGATATAATTGACTTCGTACTTGTAAAGAATTTTAATATATCACAGTTCAAAGGAAATCCAAGATTTGGTCGTAGGAAATATATTGGTATTCGTTATCTTTATCTTAAGTATTGCACAATAGAGTTCCTCGGTACCATCGCTTTCTCTTGTTAACACTAAATGACAAAGGTTCGTTGTTTTTCTTTTCTTTTTGTTATTCATTCATAAGACATGAATGGTCGAGGGTAATCCTGCGAATAGTGTGTTGCGTCCAGTATGTACGTGAACTCTACTAATATTTTACAATTACCGAAACCTTTTTTTCCAAATTATTCTAACATCCTTGATACTGGAATTATGCTAATTACGACCACCCAATGGACAACAGGTTGATTTCTTACTGTCGGTCGATAGACTGATAAATCCATTGCCCCATTCTCGTGTATTTTGTCTATTTACCATTGAAACGCAATGCTTTGCAATATCCTGAAATAATTCCGCTGCTCGCAGCAACAATAAAATTAATTCTATTAATGAAATATGTCAACTAAATACAATAAAGCATCGATCCCAGTTATCTTGAATTCTGACCAAGTTTATAACGATTTGAATAACTTTAATATTTGTATGAAGGAAATTTCATTAAAGTTTCGAAGAAATAAATATTGGTAATATGAAAAACGCTGCAATGATATGGATATATATCATTAACCGAAAGACACAAAATATTTGTTAAGCTTTAATAATCATTTTGTGAGATTTCGGATTATTAAAGTGTAACTTACCAACGTTTTCACCAGTTTTACTTGAAGTTATGAAGAATTTCGCCTGAACTCCTGCAGCATAATTCTCCATAGTATCAATATCGGGTGTTGCCTCTTCACCTTGTTCCAGTAAATCTTTCTTTGTTGCACAAATATATAGTTTGCAACTTTCTTCCACGCTTCTCACCTCCCTCATCCAATACTTTGCCCTAGCAAATGATTTTGGATTGGTTACGTCGTAACAAATTATCGCTGCCTGCGCTCCTCGATAATAGAGTTTTGTCATTGCATCATATCTGAAAAGATTACAATCGACGAATAATGTTGGTCTATTCATGACGGTGGATAATAAGACCGTAAATTACCGTTCGGAGCCAGCTGTATCCCATATTCCCAATATAAGCTTTTTATTGTCTACATGAATTTGTTTGGAAACGAAAGCTGTACCAATAGTCTGTAAAAAAGTTCAATGTTATGTAGTTAAATTTTCTTTGCTTCCTTGAGTTAAATTTATATAAAGAATTTCAAGAAAATAGAAACAATATAAATGCTAAAAATTCATGAGACCAAATAAAATAAAACTGTGCAAACTTTCAGAACTTTTCTAAAAATTAAATATATTTTCCATGATTTCGAGAAGTATATTTGTACTTTCCCCTGTGCGAATGTCCATACTGTAATTGATATTTAATTGGAATTCGATGTAGATAAAAGTTAATATTATTAATCCCATATTTATGATCTATTTAAACCAAAACACAGCCACTAGTCTTAGTTTAAGAAAGTCCTTTAAATCTGTGATGGATCAAATCTATGTAATGTTTTCTACATATGACAATGTATTGACCAATTTCTAATTACATATAACATTTATAATTGTTTGTATCCATAAATCTTGAATATTCAATTTTTCTCCGCTGATATGAAACAAATAAACGAATGGTCTGTTTGATCATTATATATAAACTCATTGTTTCAAGAATATTTTGTACTGGCACTCAAGTTGTTAAGATTAGCCATCAGTGGTCAAGTTACAGTTTGCAACTAACCAAACAAATAAAAATTGTCACCCATTGATTGAATCACCTAAACCCTTGTTTTAGCTCGATCTTCCATTTAGTTGCGACATGACGAAGTATAGGCGTTAAAGTTTGAAAAGTTTAATCTTACGTTCTGAAATGATACATATTCGGCGAATGTGTCGTTTGCGAATCGTTCCGACAAACATGTCTTTCCCACTGACATGTCACCCAGTAGAACGACTTTTAAATCAACCTGCGGCATTATGCTCGATATCCGTTAATTAGGATTTGTTTCCTATTTCAATGGCACGTTCTCCACTTTGTCAATTTCTGTTAACTCTCATCAACGAACGTGATTAATGCGCCCTTCCATTTCTGGTTAGGTATATCAGTGACACACGCGATAATAAATTTTGCACATCAGGCAAAAAGACATCTGGTCTCGCACTCTTTTTAATTTATGAATAACCTCGCGTACTTCTCCGTTTGTTGTGGATTGCGTCGAGATCAGAGAAAAAAAGAATGATTCTGTGCAACAATCGTTGAAAAATTTAAATACCACGTTTAAGAATAAAGAGATATTTATAAAGTTCTGGGAACGTAGCGAAAAAAGTACTTTTCATTGTGGTACAAACAATGTCGTGATCGTTAAGAATCATATTGTACTAACATAGATTCCTTTCTTACCGAATTCATAAATCCAACATAATCGGCAGATCTCGGCTAGCGAACTGATCAACTGTTGATTGAAGCTTTATGAACTTGACCGATCAACACTTAACGTTTTGATATTCTTGTTTTTCCAGACAGTTAATAATCGTAATATGTTCTTATCTTTGATAACGCAGTAAAAACTGTTAAAAATAAACAAAATTTTTACTCGAAAGATCAAACCTGAAGTTGGCCGACCAGATCTCTGTTCACAAAAATGTGTACCACATACGTATCACATGGTTTACATACTTTACACGCTACACGCATTACACACTCTCCACACACTCGGCACACACCATACAAACCATACAATCCACACATCCGGTGAACTGTACACACTGTATACAGCACACTTTCCTTAAACTCCACATTCCACACACTCTACGCTTTTTGCATACACTATACACACCAGACACTCTACACACTCCATATACACTACATATGCGACAAATTCCATGGACTCCACACAGTCAACACACACACACAAACATATACGTATTAGCGGTTAATTACTTAAAAAAACACATTCTTTCTTTACTATAACCAATTGGCCGGAATGACGAAAATTTTTTGTTTCTTTCTCTGTGCATTTTTCGGAGTGTGCGTGGGCGAAGCACGGTTGAGTTGGTTTCAGGCATGGACGTATAAACTGGTATAAATATATGGACGGATCGTTTCTCTGCGAGGGTGAAGCTTCAAGGCTGAAGGGAATGAAAGCCTGCTGCAGGGTCTGCTGTAACGGATATGATCAACCAAGAAGGCGGCGGCGATATCTATTATATCGATTATATCTTTATCGGTCAAAATTTGATCAACCAAAATGGCTGACACGTGTTTCCTCTTAACCCCTGTGGTTTCACCCCCCGCATCCATAAAGGCACTTTAGGCTCCGTCCAGATATTTTGTAAGTCCATGATTAGGAGTGTTTCCAAATATACATGCAGAGGATTCAGAGTAAACATATCTCCCCACTCACTAAAAAATAATAAAATTTCTCCGTGACTCTAGCTAATTGGTGAACTTCACAGAGGATTGGATATTTTCTAAAGACGTTCACTCCGTGACTTTTAGCAGCTGGCTGGAACCACGTAGAACTTAGATTATTTATTTTTTTTAATAACCATAAACTCAAATAAATTCGAAAATCACCCTCAATACTTCCTGAAAGCTGCATTAACCGCACTAAAAAATAATGTAAAAAATCGTGATTTGGGCGTCCAACATTATGACATTACGTTCGCCTTATAAGGGGGTTGCAAGCCGTATCCACGAAAATCCGGGGTAATGCGGTTCAATTTTTGCTAGAGGTTGCAAGAGGTATCCTGTTCGCCAAAATTTCTTTATTCGATGATCGAAAGTCGCAGATGGTATCAAGATAATATGACATTGACAAAGATTGTCGATAACAGTTTCACGACATACGTAATTCCTAACGCTCAATGTTTTCTCTGTTATTAGTATTAATTTTAGTACAGATTTTAACGAAGTAATACAATCACCTCGTATTTGTAACAATGAACATTTGTAAAAAGTGGTTGTCCATTACGTATGTTCAATCAACAATGGGATCAACAAGTATGATTTTTTAATCTATGAATGCTTGTGTGCGCTTCATACACACTGGTGTATGCATTTTTCTAAATTACCATCCTTGACCGTATATCAAAAAAGATCTAATGAGGAAATGAATAAATATATCCAGTGGGTCATCTTTCTTAGATACCACAATAATAACGTTTCGTGTTAATGATTCGATGGTAACATTGTGACTCGAACATAAATAAACTTAAAAACGTCTTTTTCATGGTTTTCAATTACACGAACTGAGTAAACTAATGAGGCATCGGTTCTTTTCTTTGACTTGTCATTAATAGAGAAACTCTTCACTTGGCTTTTCCCTGTGCAGCCACTGCGGCGATAGCTGCTTTTACAGTTTCCTCATCGCCCAAAAACTTCATTGAGACAACTGGTTTGAAGTTTTCATCTAATTCGTATACGAACGGAATTCCCGTAGGTAGATTGAGGCCCATGATCTGATCGTTGCTCATTTCTGCAGGATAAAAGATTTTACATTTTTTTAATAAATCATATAAAGACATTTTGAATGTCTTTATGAAATTAAACAAAAAAAAGTGAAAGCTTAGTTCATAATACTTATTACGTTGCCATAAAGTGAAAATAAATAAATTCTGATAATTACTGCATACACTTTCATTTTGGGTTTTTTCCGAGTTGTGATTGTTGGATTAAATATTGCAAGGGTTACTTACGATCGAGGTGCTTGACAATTCCACGTAGACTGTTTCCGTGTGCAGCGATAATAATTTTTTTGCCTTCTTTCAGTTGCGGTATGATAACATTGTTCCAATAGGGCAAAGTTCTTTCGATGGTCAACTTGAGTGATTCAAACATTGGAAACTCTTCGGGTTTGGGTTCCGCCGCGTAACGAGGATCCTTGACGATTGTCTCGTAATACTTGTGTCCTACTTCCATGGCTGGGGGTGGGGTATCGAACGACCTTCTCCAAATTTGAACTTGCTCTTCGCCGTACTTAGCGGCGGTTTCAGCTTTATTCATGCCAGTTAGTCCACCGTAGTGCCGCTCGTTGAGGCGCCATGTTTTATTAATAGGAATATTTTCCTGGCCAATCTCTTTAAGGACTGTTCCAAGAGTGATCTGAGCACGAGTCAGGGCAGATGTGTGTGCCACATCAAATGTGTAGCCAGCGTCCTTGAGAGCTTTTCCAGCAGCAAGTGCTTCAGCTTTTCCTGAAAATCATCGTTATTGTGCAAAGGGCGATAATTTCGAGTCGTATGTCTAATAAGGAAAAAATAAGAATAGCGGACTAAAGTCTCCAGTCTTGGACTCGCAATCAAATCATGGCATTTACACGGTTGATAGAACTAGCTATGAGCGATGATGCAATAAAATAGTATTTATTTGATTAAAAAGGTTAATAATAAAATGAATATTCAAGAATAGACAAGTATGTACAATAAGTAGATTAATGCTCATTAAACTACATGTTCAAGTTCGGAATTGATCTGAACATTCGCGAAATAGTCATCAGCTATTCGCGACCTTTTGCCCTTGGACGACATAACCCGAGCTATCTCGGTAACATTGGTAGAGATTTAAACTTACCTTTTTCCGACAAACCGGCATCAAACCAGCCACAAAACAAATTTAACTGGTTCCACTCGCTCTCGCCGTGGCGAATCATAACAATCCTATATTTCGACATTTTTTTTGAAAATCACAAACAAGCTAGCGATATGTCAAATGTGTCACGGCTCTTTTTGCCACTTCCGTCTGCTACGACAGAATGAAATGAGAAAAGACAGGAGAGACGCAAGTACCCCGCCGTTTCGGTCGATATTTTACCACTGACAAACGAGTATGAAAGATAGTCATCCTTCGTGCCTGTGCGAAAATTTGAATTATTGAAACTTGTCAGTTGACTAAATTTTTAAGGATCTAATTTCAAATGAACTATGAGTTCTTTTTATTTTTACTGAATAGTGTAGGATGTATATTTAGCGCCCCATGGAAATACTTAGTGATGCATATTACATCATTTAGATGCCCAGTGATCTCATTTTATCCCACAAAGATACTCGTTGATTGAAATGCTGGTGAGCAGTAAAACTTTATTAATATTGTAGTCTCCCAAAATCCACAAAATTGACAAAGCTTAAAATGTTGAAACAAATATCTTTTCCTGAAACCGGGAAACACAAGAGTAACTGAACATCCGCTCAAATTTTAGCTTGTGGGAATGCCGTCAGGTGTAGAGAGTGTAGACAATTGCCTGGACGATTTTCATTGTTTTGATGGAACGAAAAATGTCGGTAATTGTAGATCTTTGGGAAGAGATCTCGATCTTTTCTTATCGTCGCCGATAAGAACTGGCGCCCGACATACGTACGTAATATTATTTCCATATAGCTGGCTCTATACAATATACCATTTTCTGCGCCCGTATGAGCTTTGTCTAATCAACGAATTGAGACGCTTACTTCGATCGAAGCGAAGTTTTTTTCTACCAGAAACTGCCACTTGGCGTCGCAGCGGTCGATTGTGACGTCACTCGGAGTTGTATACGCCCCGTAGGCGGAGTCACGAGAACGTGAACTAATATTCACAACTCGGAGAGTCGAGCGATCGAATTCCCCTCGAATACTTTTTTTTAAATATTGTTTACTTGCTTCTTGCATATAGAGACATTTTATTTTGAATTAACATTATCGAAACAAAATTAAGAAAAATGTCAGTAGTTTTTATTTATTTACTCGTGCCCACTCGTGTTCTTACAATCAGTCAATTAATGTGATGATAAACTGAGTTTTTATGAATTATTAATTGATAATTCAAATATTAAAGATAATTTATTTTTTACAATTATCAGAACTTATATTAAACGGCTATTAACGTTCTTAGGATTATTGTTATATATATGTCGAATCAGTGAGGGACAGTAGTAGCTAAGAAAAAGAAAGAGTCGACACGTTTCCCTCAGTCTATACCTCGCATTAGACGAAATGAGATGGACTGTAAGGCGCTCTTGCTCGTACGTGATTCTGAGAGAGGAGGTGGAGCTACGCCATGAAGTTGTGTGAGGTATACGTGAACTGGCTGTGTGACCTCACACATTCTTGCAGCGACGCCAGCGACGCGGGTGACGGAAGGACATAACTACGCATAGGCATATTCCTTCTATAGTCTGAATTCGTTGGTCTGATACGAGCACAAAACTCACCGTCGGAATTATTTGTCGTTGTTGGAGACGTTGTACATGGCTTGATGTTGTTTTTCTTCGTGTCGATTTACAAATGATGTAGCCGGCGATGTATATGTACAAATCCGAACAGCCATGAAGGAAGCGATCTGTCTTTGATTAAATATTTCATTCTGTGTATATACAAGAGCAACTTGAAAAGCCGAGAAAAGTTTAATATTTTACATGGAAATATGTCGTCAACTATGGCAGATACAAAAAATCCGGGTTCTCTTCGTACGTGTAAAAATATTGCCATAACGAGTATAAAATAATAATTTTTTCAAAAAAGCAGAACATACATTTACTCGTTAAATTTTTGCAGCCGACGATCATGAATTTGTTGTCCCTAAGAAGGCTATTAAAGTTCCGGAGGATATGGTTTTGTGGCAAAAGTCGGAAGCATATTTCGTAAGTAATATTTCCGAGACAAAAACTCTAAAATGAACATATTTCGATGCAACACGTTTATTCTGGACAGGAATATTTGGGTTTCATAATGGCACTAAACGAAGCTGTACAGGGTAAGCCTCTCAACGTTCAGTGTCCTCAGTCACCGGCGGTTATAAAAACTATCGATATGATGAACAAATTTGATGAATGGATAACACAGATACCACCGACGGAACAGCCTCAGCGTTTTGGAAACAAATCATTTCGCACTTGGAACGAAAAGCTATTGGAGGTTTATTATTCGAACAACTTTCTCAGCGTATGAGATTTTCAAATTACATAGACGAATATTAACAAGAATTATTTCAGTGCGCCATAGAAGAATTGAAGAAAGTTTTGCCCGATAATTTGCATAGAACGATACCAGAAATATCACAGTATATGTGCGAAGGTTTTGGTAATGCGACTCGTATAGACTATGGTACTGGCCACGAGATGGCTTTCATCATGTTTCTGTGCTGTATGTTCAAAATTGGTGCATACCAGTCCGACGACAAAGTTGCGGTTGGGACCAAAGTATTTAACAGGTATTGATAACAAATTTTTTGATATACAATAGATTGTTGGTCTATAATAGAAACAATAGATATCTAATAACGAATAGAATTATAATGGAATAATAAATAGTACAATGGTGAACAGCAAGACTAATGGTTTTTTATTCGAACAATGTGTATTTTTACTTGCAAGTGTATCATTTGCTTTTTTCATTACAGATATTTAGAGTTGGTGCGAAGACTCCAATTGGTATATCGCATGGAACCAGCTGGTAGTCATGGAGTTTGGAGCTTGGACGATTATCAATTTGTGCCATTTATTTGGGGAAGTTCCCAGCTAATTGGTGAGCTTAAAGATTTTCTTGCAAGCCAGCTATTTATTTGTCGAAATTATTGAATTTTGTCCAAGGTCCGCAATAAATTTCGTACTAATTTTTATCTCAGGTCATCCAAGGTTGGAACCTCGTCATTTCGTGAGCCCTGATACGGTTGAAGTGTATGGGAAACAATACATGTTTCTCGGCAGCATAGAATTCATTTGTAAGGTAAAAATAGGACCGTTTGCTGAACATTCGAATCAACTCTGGAACGTGAGCGCCGTATCTTCTTGGTCGAAGGTCAATGCTGGTCTGATTAAGATGTACAAGGCTGAAGTGAGTATTAGTTAATATAATACTTGTTCCGTTACACGTATTGGAAGTAGAAACAAATAATAATGATTCTTGTCGTTGTTTGCAATGCTTCAGGTATTATCCAAATTTCCGGTTATTCAACACGTACTTTTCGGCTCATTGTTACCGATGAAACCTGCTCCCGTTAATCTTGGAGGTCGTGCGAATCGTCCTACCCAAGCTCCTCCAATGCCACCAAAATAACACTAAATTGTACATTGCTTGAGATTGAAATATGAATATATATTTTATCATTTTATAAAATCTGGATCTACGGTCAGTGCCTAGTGATTACTCGAGGATTTGAATATTAAGATTAATGTGGACGACATGAAACAAATAACTACCTCGAGACTGTAGCAATACACACATTAATGATTTGTTTTAATTCTTATAATCGACAGAGTACAAATTAATAAATAAAATGTAAAACAACTGGAGAGTTCAATGTTTTTCGATATTTTCAATTTCTTCGTGATACGTGAAGCAAGCCTGTTACGATTCTAGCGTGATGCACGACCGATTCTATTTGATTGAAATACATGTCAGTGGTTTACCATCGACAAAAAAGTTGCCGCTATTTTAACCTCGATATAGCGTTAATTGTGAGTAACATTCAACGATAGACTATTGTTATAATAGGACATTTGGAAAGTAAATTTTCACGAAAATTTCACGTACGTTGTCAACAAATTTGTTATCCGAGAAGTAGCGAAAGGAGTCCTATGAGCTATCACTGGTGAAAAGAGTGCGTAGTTGAAAAAATAATATTTAATAAGAAAAACGTAATATATCATCTTTATTTTAAAGCGTGAACAAAGATTGTGTTTATGTAAGAGCGTTCCTTCCGCGTCTCGTCAAGGACCGCAACGTGTAATGTGTAGCGACGCGTTTCAAGAAGTTGAGCTCAAGAACTTGTTTCAAACGACGGATGTCGTCGCGTTACGCCAAAAGTATGCGCAGAAGCTGTCTGCGCCGAAGAAGTACGAGATGTACCATCCAACGGTACATTGCGTCGACAACATGTATCAGCGACGAGATTGGTACAAAATGAAAAAAGGTGCAAGTCAAACAATCATAAATTACCATTGACGAATAAAAATACACAATTTATTATTATAATCATTCGTATGAGGTACATTTCGTAACTATTCTGCTGCACACACTTTGGCTCAGGTATACATTGTCCATTAGAATAGGATTGCGCCAGTGAAAATTGATATCGAATAGTATTCGGTATACATAAATAGTTCAAGATATACACAAAAACTGTGAGACAAAATCGTTGCTTAAGGTTATCGTTACGTTCATTTGGTAGAGTTTGTGTGCACATTATTAAAACAGTCTTCTTCCATTTAACAGAATACCAAGGACTTTGTTGCTCGGTAAATATACATTTCTCCGCTCTTCGACCCGAATAATACATATAAAATCTTTCAGAATAATTTTTTCTTGACCGCCGTGTATCTCTCCATATAAACGTCGTATCCTTCCAAGTCTCCGATATTCTTGATCTCAAACAGATTGCCATCTAGCGTGAGAATAGCAACTTTGGAATCTGTTAGAATTCTAGTTGGTATCGCATTCAACTGTAGACAATTTTCTTCTAGTCTCAGAGTTTTGAGTCTTGGACAATCGGCAACTTTCTCCGATATAGCTGATATCTGATTTTGATTAAGATTCAACTCTATGATGTATAGGCCCGAAGCTGCATCGGGTACGCAAGTTAATCTGTTTTTGGATACATCTAATACATCAAGATGCTTCAATCCACACAACATTAACGGAAATTCGGAAATTTCATTGTCCGACAGGTTGACCTGTTTAAGGTGAGACAAGCGCGACAGTGATTCCGGAAGGATACTAATGTGATTACCGCTGGCATTGAGACTTTCCAGCTTTATCAAAGCGCCAAGGGCTGCGGGCAAACTCGTTAATTTATTCTGACTGACGTTTATATGTTTTAGCAATACGAAATTAGCGATTTCATCCGGTAATTTGACGAATTGATTGATCGAAAGATCCAAAGTACGCAATTGTTTGGCAAGCTCATGAATCGTAGGTGGAAGCTTTTTTAATTTTGCTTTTGTTAGGGTTAGAGCACCGGTCTTTTGCGCAGTCTCGTAGTGAGCTGTCATTGAGTTACCCATATTTGCTTTGGTTTTTAAAAATTTTTCGATGTTAAACAAATCCTCTGTTACATTCTCGTGCAATAGAGAAAAACTTTGGATTTGGACTGTAGTACACGGTTTACCAGCGCTGCAACAGCACTCGACTGATCCCAGCTGTTTTCTTTTTCGTAAAGGAATAGATCGCTCTTCGTATCCGTTTAATTCCTTTTCGAAACAGTCCTAATATCGTCGTAAATTTCTGTCAGTAGAAAAAGATTCCATTCGATGTTCTCCGATGAATAATAAAGAAAAATCTTATTCGCCGAATGTCACGCGAATGACAAGTTCGTGGCGCTTCGATCGATCTTGCGCATTGCCACTTGTTCCGTTCTCTGTTTATCTCCACAAAGTTACTAACGTTCGTCGATGTTTCGCGAACTTTTGCGTCCTTGTAATAATCGGACGAGTCACCCGAATTTCAATTTAATAACCAAGAACGCAGAGACCGTAATATAAAAAGAAACTTGTATTCACGACATAGCGCACTGCCGTACAACAGACGGCGGCCATCTTTGTTTTCCCTCTGTCCTTGACGCAAGTTGATCAAAATAGCCATGAGATGGCGATCTGTACGCGCGCTTCTCGTCCCGAAGATGGTTGACAAACGAAAATGTAGCGGTGCACGTCGGGTTTACATTAGATTTAAAGCGCGTCTAGTGCGTAGTTTACAGGGTGGCCGAGGGCAAAAATGGTGAGATAGTGCGGTGCTGTTTTTATTTAGTTGAACGTGTCCAGAGCTGGTGGATGAGGAAGCATGGCAGCCTCGACTCCCAAGACGGAAAAGTACGGAGGTGAGTGTGTGTCATGTTTGTCTCGGGCTAGCGCAGTAATCACGCACACGGCCAGTGCGAGCTGTGGGATTCGTAGAGAAGATCATTGGCCGCGGATTCGCCCCGTGACACGGGAGAGTCCCGGGATCGTGTGTGTGAGAGAGACAGAGAAAAGGAAATTCTGCACTCCCTTCACCACAAATTATTAAAAATAATAATACACGATTATTGTTATGCATCTGTATCAATGAAAGGCGACCTCTTTACGAGAGTGAATGTTTTGGATGGATATCCAGCATATCTGACGATTCTCGGACGCCTTATCTCGAAAATCTGATCGGATGACCCTCTTCACTCTCTTATCGCATGCCAGTAAGCCTATGATGATCTTCTATGCTCGCCTCGTTCTATAATCTACGTGTACCAATCGTATATATGTGGTCGTACATATATTTCAATGATAGCGGGGGTGTAAAGTAGCGTGCGAAGCGAACCACACGTACCGGATGCGAAACGTCAAAAGCATATGAGTGCATGGCACCGTTCGGCGGGAATGTAAGCTGTTTTTAGTGGTTGTGATGTATACAAAAGTTCTAAGTTTTACATGCAAGTCTATTAGTTGTCACACTGAAAACTCTTTATTATGGAATTGCCTAAGAAAAATACCGGTGTCGAAACGACGATATGTCTGTCTTTCTTCGAATAACAACGATTGAAATTCAGGGGTATCGAACGGCGTGTAAGCATAAGACTAAACCGGCAAAACAATGACGAGATATGGTGTACAGGAAATATTTTAAAACGCCGGTTGTAAAAGCTTGCGTTGGTTCTTTGTATTACTTGAATCTTAACATTCGAAAAAAAATGAGGAAAATAAATAGAATGTACAAAACCAGACTTTGATTGCTCTATTGAATGTAAGACTTGCACCTCGATCATTTCAATTTTTCGAACTATACTCACCTTACGATCAATAACGTTGGTATGATGAGTTGACGGAATTGAGGTTTGTCTTTTACTCGGAATAATGGAGCAAAGTGACTTGACCATTGTACGAACCGAGTATTGCAAAGATATTTAAAAAAACGCCTAAAATATTAATTCTTGCCGATTTAATTCCTCCTCATAAATTGTACGAGATCGATGAGCATAAACGTTATAAATAACCATTTTTTGTTCTTAAACGCTTTAAAACTTAACGCTTGCATGTTTACAACGAGAGGCAGACTAGATTTAAATTCCTCGCAGTTTATATTTAGACCTTTGCCTGCAAAATCTGTCCGAGAGGATTCTTTGGGCTCTGACCGTAACGTTCCGCTGAGAAATAAGGAGATAAGCGTTTCTCAAGTACCTATAACGCCGAATCGCCGGTACCAGCCAAAAAAAGGTTCGTGCTCAAAGACCAATGGAGATTTCAGATGTAATCGAACATAACGTACGTTCACGTTTCACTGAATATACCAGGGACTTTCCGAGCGCCAATAAAAATACTTATAACACGGAAGAATAGTTTTTATAACATTGCGATGATTTTTTCTCTCTAACGAATATCAGAATAACAATAAGAGAAATTCAGGCCGTAAGGCCTTCACCGCAATATAGCGGAGTGTTTGTTTATTTAGCGGAAGGCATTGCCTCCCCATAAGCAATAATTCGTATTTCTAGCCTACATTGCTATACACGACCCGTTGTTACAGTCTTAATAAAAAGTGCGCGCGTTCATGCGCCTTCGGACACGTACACAAACAGGGCCATACACATTCCCGCAGCTGGCACAGCGACTCAGGTTCTCTCTCAATGTCTGGTCTCTAGCTCATGCACGCGAAACATACACTCGCGAACAAAACACTGCCTATATCCCCGAGGTTTCGCACCCTATGGACAATTGTGAAAAGAAAAAAAAAAGCGAACAAAGAACACTGCTTCGGGGTCCCGGTAGAAGAACTCCGTAACAATCGTTCCGGGGTCCCGTGACACGTTAGCGACCAAGCCCTTCCCCCACACAGCTCTATACGCTTTAAGTCCGTGCAAAAAATATTTTCGTCGTTCTCATCGCGTGATCATCCTACTCGTTCCGTCGCTTTGTATACATTTCGAATTTCTCGTAAACCGATCGATCCTCGAACCGAAAAATAGCGACGGTACAATTTATACTCGCGCTTCGACGCGCGTTCAAGGTGAAACCTATGTCAACGTGTAAAGTTTGACCTTGTCGAATGAAAACAACCTCTTGACGAACCATTTTTCTTTCAATGATATTGTTTTCTTTGTGTTTCCAGTATATTTCTCGTTCGCGTGTTTTTGCTTGTCGCGTATCGTCAGTTTTGAGTAATCGACATTGTGTCCGTGGACTGTGACGACACCGGACTCGTCCCGTGTGGAACGCACGGCATGGAATCACGCGTTGAATCGGTGTTATCCGCGGACGGATATTAACGAACGTCACGAGAGTAACAGATGGGACTTATCAACGCTAGATTCTCGTTGATCTCTCGTTGTCGGTGATACGCGTCCGATATGTATATATGTCTCGGGTACGCTCGGAGACGAGATAATGCGAATACAGAGGACAGAGACACAGGGAGCTTGGAAGAACCGGCGGGACGAGAAGAGGGTATAAACGATTCGAAGGAAGCCTGGTTTTGATCAATTTGTCCTGTAACCGAGTTGTGTTAATACTATGTATCTACGTATATATATGTGTATGTATATATATATATATGTGTGTATATATATGTGTGTGTGTATATATATGTGTGTATATATATGTGTGTGTGTATATATGTATATGTACAGAACAAACTCCAACTGGTGGTCAGCAACGATCTCCTCGTTCTTAATTATGTCTAATCCGGGTTGATTCGTTGCCGCATGATTAAATCATACTCTGAAACTCCTACGCTACGACGCAACTCGTATAACGTTCGAAAACAAAGAAAAAAATGAATCCAACGGAAAATAAAAATGGCATGTAAAATGTACCGAATATCAAGAAAGAGTAAACAAATTGTTTTTTATAATATTTATCGATCTTTATTAAACCGACTGTCCGATCTCTGACGAAGGTATTTTTTAATTTGATTGTTTCAGTTATTTTTTATTTTTATGTTTTTTTTTTATAGAAACATTGAGTATTTTTGCAAATGCGAAACCCGACGAGAATCGAAGCATAAAAGATCATTATTCTGTCACGTTCATTTTGTCATTCTCGGATTGCAACGCTACTGGAATAGGAAACAAAAGAAAAGAAGAAAAAACGGGAAAAGAAGAGGAAAAACAAGTTTTGTTTTTCCTCCGGTCCAATGTCAATAATTTTGCGCGGCTCTTCGTCGCTGGTAGACGCTCGGAAAATATATGCCGTGCATGCGCTCGGGATCTTTCATCATCCAGGCGGCACGAGGATACGAAAGGGAGAACTCATTAAAATCCCAACTAGGTGGTTTCTCGCTCATTGAAATAATTCTATGGGCACTCGGTACTTCGTCTCTCTCTCTCTCCCTCTCTCTCACGTTACGTATCTACGTACATCCTTCTTTCTCTCTTTCACTCTCGAGTCTTCTTCGTGTTTCACTACAGCTCGTACCGGAGAGATTCAAAGGTCATGCCGCAGTTTTCTTGGACAAAGGTTCGCTCGGAGAGCAAGGCAATGGAAACATGAAAGATTGATCGGCGCGTTGGTCGAGAGAGAGAGAGAGAGAGACAGCGAAGAACGTTGCATGCTCGCACGAAATTCAAAAGGGACGGTCTTGCGTCAAATCTTAGAACATTGTTCACATTTATCGATAAAACTTGTCTCTAGTTTTCAAAGTATTCAATTATTTTTGTTCAAAGTAACTTTTCTTTTCTTCTGATAAAATAATGAGAAATGAAAAAAATGGAACTCGAGACAGTCGGATCGCATTTTTTTTTTTCACGAGGTGCGAAGTTAAAATAAAAATAAAAGTACGAAAGAAAAAACTGGCGAGACCTCTCGCTTCTTATCTTTATACCGTCTCACGTATTCTTCCTAGGCATTCGCCCGTTTACGCCTCCAGACTCCCCTTTTCCGTGGTCTCTTCTTGTCGCGAAACGAGTAGACGGAGTGTACTCGTTGCGAAATTGCTAATTCTCGCCTGACCTCACTCACTTTTTCCACGTGCACTTCCTCGTCGTCTTTCCTATCCGACGTTTTGCCCAACCGCTCGTTTTTCTTGTAGGTACACCATTCCACAACCCTGCTCTCTTTGCAGCGAACTATTGGTCGATTCGCCCCGCGGGTTCGAGCCCATTCGACTTTTTCGAAATTGCGAAATTCCTTCTTGATGTGTCGTTGACGTTTAAAATCGTCGTTGCTCATTCTTCTATTATCGTTATGAGTCAAAATTGTATTAGTAAAATTTCATTATTATCGAAAATTTCTTGACAAAAAAAAATGGAAAATATTAAAAAATCAAAAAAATATTTTTTTCATTTTTAAACCGGAAAATTATAAAAATGCTGGACTAAGAACATCATAATGGTAATTAACGAAAATTTGCGATCATATGAAGCGTTGATAAACATCTCATAAACCTCAAAATATCGAAATTTCAAGGGTCTGTAACGTTGCTTGAAAAAATATTAAATGTACATTTTTTTCAATCCTCGACCACCGATTTTCCAAAAACTGAGAATAAATATGGTTTATTCGTAATCTGCAAAACAAAAAAATCCCATCGAAGAAGATACGCATGAAATAATCTACGATGGAAAAAAAAAAAATTCGACGCGAGAGAAATCACAAATATTTTATACCTAGCAAATATTCCCAAAATTGCCAATACGTATAAAAAAATCATTCGTCAATGTATTATTTCGTATATATAACCCGCGTACGTACTTCGATTGCCGCGAATGTTTCCAACAATCGAGTATATAGCGAAGTAGCATCGGGTTGCGGGTACGTCAACGTCAACTGGCTCACTCATGAATATGCAACTGTTTTGACGTGCCCGCGAGGGAGAAAGCCCGCCTACGGTCCGCTATTCTCCGCAAAATGGATGAAAAGCTGGCGGATTTCCCGTCGTCTCTCTATCCAAACAGTATGTCGTCCAAAAATCCGTACGTTCAACGCTCGTATAAATTTCACGACGGTTGTTCTCCGTAGCTGTGCGAAAATTTGGGCTCGCGAAGCGAACGGCCAAAATGCATGGGCAATGGTGGATATTAGTATATTTTCCGGGATGCGATTTCGAACAAGTACCTACGCAACAAACTTGACCCCGGTCCGACGTTTATCCAGACTCTGTATTTTTGTTTAGTTTTTGTTTTTTAAATACATAACTCTCGAATCTAATTTCCATACAGGGTAAAATTACGCCTCGATTTTAGCATGTTTCTAAAATTCATAGAACCCGAAATTAAACCGAACGACTTTAAATTAAAAAATTAAAAAAGAATGTAAATTTAACAAAAAAGAAAAGAGTGATAACACGAAACGTTATGAAAAATTCGTTTTAAAAAGTGTTATCGCGCTGGTTCCTTTTCTCCATGGACGAAATTTTCGACGTTGGTTCCCACGTTGAACCGTATTATCCTCCCTGGAAATGATATCGCGGACATTTCGAGTTCTAGTCGAACGGGGGACGTTATAGAACTCTGGAGAGTTCGGGAGAGATATTCGAAGATTTTGGGGTGGTGGACGCGAGAACGACGGGCGAATCTCGAGACGACGTAGAAAAGGGTTTCTACGATGGCTGATACGCGGTGTGTCTGCCATCCATCGAATTCCTATGACGAGAGAGCTCGTGCGGAGAAGAGAGAGAGAGAGAGAGAGAGAATATCTCAGAGTGAGCATCGGGGTGTATAAGCCGCTTTGCCGAGATGCTACTCGACTGGATATCTCCTCGCAGAGCTTTCGAGTAATGCGCCCACGACGACGTTTCCCGAGTACACGACGAGGCTTTAAACCGCGAGATCGTCGAGGAAAACCGCCAGTGCACGACGAATATGTCGATAGGAAGATCTTGACCTTTGACGAAGCGAGCGAAAGAATTTTCTCGTGGGTCGTCACCACGATTATGTATTTCAACCGAGAGGATTGTCGTCATCGTCATTACGCTATTTCAAGTATACGCTGTCTCGACGCAAAGCTCATTAAAGAAGTACTTATCGAACTCTTGATACAAAACTGAAACAAAAATAAAAAGCGGCAGACGTAATTTTCTGTTTTAAAAAAGACATTAGAATAATTAATGAGGGTAAGACGGAGGGAGACGGCCATATGGGAGTGATGGCCAATTACAATATTTCAGAGAATACTCGATAAATATGGGTTGTTTTGACTTAGTTTGGTTCACGTTCTGTGTAGGGTCAAGTGCACGTCAAAAACTCCACCGAAAACGAATGAAACAGTAACTAAAATCTTAACTAATTGTTTTGTCTACTGCTAATATTTTCTTGAGAGCTGATATTCTATGTCGTGGTGATAAAATGCTGAAGAAAAAATTCCTTTTTTTGCCTTTTTCAACAGTGCACGAACAAGGCTTTTTATAATCTCAAAACTTTATATACTCTGTATTTATTTGTTTGTTTTTTATGCGTGGCCATCTCACCCGGAAGATTAGGAGAGATGGCCATCTTGAGTCAGGGTGCGATGGCCATATGGCCACCTTGATTAGGGAAGACGGAGAACCTGTATTGTGGGATTTATCAGATGAGGATGTGAGCAAAGAAGATATCTGCGTTGGTTGTGGAGAAAATGATTAAATAACCAGTCTCATCAAAGACTGGTTTCAGTGTATCGTATGTCAGCTCTGGGTACACGAAAATTGTTCTGAATTTGATTATATGTGTTCTAAATGTGGTCGGACGAAGAAAATGGCATTGCAAACGAACGCATAGACCAAAAGAGGAATCCAAAGATAGAAATAAAGTGTGGCCATCTATTTTTTACTCATATGGCCATCACACCCGGATACCCCGGAAGAGATGGCCAATCGCAAATTTTTTTTAAATGTAGTTTTAAGGTTGATCTCGCAATAATTTGCTATATTTTTGTTAATTATCTTAAAAAACAAATGTTTAAAGTTTGATTATACAATAAAAGAAGTTTAGAATTGTTTTTATTTTTATTTTGACACAACTTTGAAAACAAACTATAGCCATCTACCCGGGACTCTTACCCTATGGCTAATTATAGTGTAAATTAGTCGAATAAAGTTGGGAGAAGAAAAATATAAATATATCTTCGTTTTCCTCGACGTTTCTTAATCCCTTTGGAAACTAGATCGGTATTGTTCGAATTTGATAGAGACCGACAGTGATTTCGCGAAGCGTCTGAGCTTCTTACGCGAGCCAGTACGGTTGACCGCATCCCACACTGACACACTGCACAGCGTCGTGAACGAAGTAGTCTGGTCTGGTTCGTCGGGAGTCCGCAAATAAAATCCTCCTTATGCCCTCGTCTCTATCCCCCCTTCACTCTTTTCTCTATCTCTCCGATGTTCTCTGGGTCAATTCTTTTCCCGAGAGAACAGTGGTCCCCCTTTTTTCGTACGATCGTCCAATCGTCATCGGTCGAAATAAAGAATGGACTCGCCAACGTAATAAGTTGTTCTCGATACGTTCTGCTCTCTTTCCGTCTCGACGCGAACCTCCCGTCCTCTTTCTTCGGTTTCGTTTTTATCTCAGGCTCTTCGTCGCGCGAACGTACGCGGATTTGGCTTTTTTTACTCGAAGATCGTCGAAGAACGAACCGCGGGGTTTTTCACGAATAATTGTCGCGATTCTTGGCGCGTTGGTCTTCCACGTGGTTTATTGAAAATAGACGAGGCTATCGTCTTCTTTCCCAGCCGAAAGTCGCGCACCGAGAGATATATTAGCGTCCGATCCGATGCCGACCTCCGAGTCAGAGGGATCTTCGTGTTTGCCGGTATGTTAACACGAAGCGACCGAGCTCGAGTAGTACTCGACTGATTCGCGGCCAAGCTGGTTGCCGATGTTTCTCCGCGGGATTATTACACGTAGACAGTAACGTACTCGCGATTATGAATAATAAATTGTGACGGGTGACGGTCTTATCGCGCCGAGTTAAAAAAAAAGCATCGTTGAAATTTCAAGACCGAGAATTGTGATTAGTCTTCGGTTCGTGATGTGAACGTAAATAACACAACTTTCGATCGTTCGCTCATTGTTCGCGAGTGTAAAGAAACAAAGGAATATCACTACGAACGAAAATAATAAAAAAAATCATCGATAATTCGGTGAAAAGAATGAATCGTGTTGATTAAAAGTAAATTATTTAATTAACGAATTAATTTGTAAAAAAGTTGATTTTTTTTTCAATGAATATAAGAAATATTTTTAACGAAACGGGTAGAATATTGCTCGCTGAAGAAAATACGCTCGTCGACCGTGGTAGTATTCGACGGAGACTAATTAAACGTCGAGCTCAGGCTCGTATTCCCTCTCCTCGTTGCTCTCGCGATGCTGATTGAATAATCGATTACTCGACACTTCGAGACGCCCCGTGCCCCGACACGCGATACACGTAATCTATTAAGTTGTTCGACGGTAACAAGTTGACCGAATCGCGTAGTGTTTGATTACTACGTAACAATTTTACTTACTAAAAGTTTCGGTAAAAACGACAATCGAAACGTTTAAACGTCTCTCGTGACGATATTTCCAAATAGCTGAAATTCATATTTTTCAACGTACCATTTGCGATACTAAAAATGTTCCAAACGGACGGAAAATTCCATTTACGAAACGTCTAGGCAAATATGTTAAAGAAGTAGATTTATCTACCTAGATATAGATTTGATATATTACAAAGATAAAGGATATATATACATTATTTCGAACGAAAGGGTCTGACGCGCGATGATACTCGGATGATGGACGATGCCTTGTGTTACGAATGATACTTCTGGCCGATTATTTCGCAAACTCTTCGTCGTGGCTCGCGCTCGATTGACGATCAAGGTCTGATTAGTTAGCGTGAACACTTTGTTCTTCGATGTGTGTCGCTCGTACGATAAAGTGTACGATCGTACGCATATAAACGTATATATATATATATATATGTAGATTTAACAATGACCGTCCCGTGATTTAACGAGGAATTGCGCGGGTAGCAACGAAGCCAGAGGTCGTGAGCCAAATAAATTTCTTTTTAACTGCAACGTTGCCCTCCCCTCTTACATATTTTTTCTTCGTCATATTTGTCGATGTAAATAATACTCGAACGTTCGTGGAAACTCTTTTTTCCAAGATAAATGGAAATAAATTGTTTGTTTCAACGATCGTAAATGTTACGGGAGAGTCGGTACCGAATATACGTAGAGATAAACATATATAAATATGTATATATATATCTTGATTCATATAGACTGGTATATACGAAACAGATGTACAAACGTTAATATTTCTTGGCTACCGGGTGTGTCGAATGCGCGCGAGCACGAACCTTTTTCCACGAGAGTCTCGCGTGGCGGCGCGCGGCGGTAGCGTGGGGGAACTAAAACGCGGTAAGACGCGTCGTCGCGGCGTACGACTCCAAAAATATATCGAAACGACTCGAGTTCTCGCGGGGTGATATACATACGAAGTCTGGATGAAGAGAGAAGGGTGAATTACGGAAGAGCTTGCGGAGGTGACGAGGAATAGGGACAGAGAGAGAGAGAGCGAGCGAGAGAGAGGTAAGCGCGAAGGCGCGACTATAAACGCGAGCGGGGAGACAAACTCGTACCGAAACTTCGCGCGTTCAAAGGGAGGAGGCAGGAAGTCGGGCTGTAACTAGGTCGCAAGTTCATCAACGTTGATTATTATTAATCGCCCGAAGTCGACGGAGACGACGATATTTTGGAGAACTCAAATTTCGTATTCTCGAAACTTTCTTGTTCCGCCCGCTTACTAATAACTCACCGTGAAACTGCCACTTAATCCTCGACGAAGCTCGTCATTATATTTGCATGAACTTCCAACCTGTGAATTTATCATTCGCGAATGATTAATTTTCGTCAACTTAGCGTTTTCATAAAAAAAAAAAAAATTATCGCTGTTCGAAATTTAATTCGTGATGATGAGCGAGTGACGAGAATCTTCGATAAAAATGAAGGGAAGTCGCGTAACGAGCTTTATATCGGTTCACCTAACTTTAAATATCGTACGTATCCAAGTTCGTCGGGGTTTAATATCGTTGTCACGGTCCTTTGGATAATTTGCGGCCCGGACACGAAGTTATCCCCGACAAGCTAGGCTACGAGAGAGAATCCAGCACGATTCTAGTTCACCCTTCAGCCTACGTAATAATATACAACGACAACACGCTTCAGCTATGTCCTTTGGATCAAATCTGGAAATTACTCAACGAAAAAACAAAAATAAATATTTCTACCCTTTAAGGGCTGATACCACTGTAACGGCTTAAAAAAACACTTTTTTGACAATTTTTTTTTGGACAGAAGGAAAGGTGATAGAGAAATAATACTTGGGGTAGTTATTGACGAAATATTTAAGAATCTACAAAACAAAAATTTGTAGGAAAATATTACAAAATGGTGGCACCGCATCAATTCTCCCGAGGCACGTTGAATTTACGGCACGCACTATAACTGGTGCCAATTTAAATCTGGAAAAAAGAAAAAAAATCTATGTAATACACATGAGTGTAGCTAGTGAAGTACGCAGGGGATTTTAGAAATATTGATTTTTGTGTAATCGACGAGTGTTTGAATAAAATTATTCAATTTTCATCACAAAAAAGGACAGTCATTTGTTAATAAATATTGTTTAAATTAACTAATCGAAAATCCCCTACATACTTCACTAGCTACACTCGTGTAGATTACATAGTTTCTTTTCTTTTTTCGAGATTCATATTGCCACCAGTCCTCGTGCGTCCTGCAAATTCATCCCATGTCTCAGGAAAATTGCTGCAGTGCCGCCATTTTATTATATTTTCCTATAAAATTTCTGCCTAATATACTTAAATATATTTTCAATAACTACCCCAACTATTATTTCTCTATCACTATTCCTTCCGCCCAAAAACAATTGTCAAAAAAGCGCTGTTTTTTAGGCCGCTACATTGGCGTTCGCCCTAAAACTCGAAATAACTTTAAACATAATATCACCCTTGATAAAATAAATTCGACGTGACGATGATAAAAAATTGTCCAGCGATACGTTTTCACAGGCAAACAAGCTTTAACCCTCGGTCCCTTTTAGCGACCTGGACCATATTCCCTCGCGCGAGAAATATATCTTCGAGGTCTTAAGAACGGGTTGGCTGGGTAAAACACTCGCTATATGGCACTGTACCGTGGCTCGTGTGTTCGTTCTACTGTGTAACGACGATGACGTTCAAGGCGACGATAGGACCAAGAGAGAAATGTTACAAGCGGGTGTTACACAGCAGGAGGCATATATAGGGTAAAGCGAGGGAGTGAGGGAAAGGGAAGGGAAGGAGAGAAGAGCTCTTAGTAGTTAGTACCTGTCGGGGGTACATCGTGTACCTTAGTAAAAGCAAGTCGCAGTGGATATCGCGTAGGCCACCTACGACGACGACAAACTAGCATATTACCCGCTAGTGAGTTTTACTCCGGAGTAACCACGTTTCCTCGTCTACCTGAACTTTATATAGAGACGTACAGTGTCGTGCTAGATATCAACCCACGTACAGACGAAAACAAAAAAACAGAACAAAACGAACCTTGAGTCTGCTCATTCATAACTCTCTTTTATTTATATTTCCAACCCCGACGAGATCGTTTTTTTTGTCAAAAATTAAAAATTTGTATAACATCAAATCTGAAAAACCTCTCGTTTATTTTAATTTTTATATCTCGGGAAAATACGTCGGCATGGAAAGCACACGCTCGTTCACTATTTTTCGTCTTTTCGAGTCTCGGAAAAAAAAACAACAAAATAATAATAAGATAGCTTTTTCGTCATTTCGACGTAGAATTTTGCGAGGGAATTTTCGAGGGCCCTGTCGAGCCGCCACTTCTGCTACGAGAGGGTGGGGAATAGAAGGGGGTTATTATATTTACGAGAAACTGACGCGGAAGCGAGCGAAGAGAAATCGTGACGGTACATCCGTAACGTGAAAATAGACATCCCGCATAGATCTGTCCCGGCTCTCTCGGTGAGCTGCACTCTCGTCGTCTTTTCTTTCCTATGTTACATGCGCTCGTGCGCGGTTTCGTATTCGTTCGCTTCTCGTCTACTTCTATATCGCCTCTTCTATATCGCCCTCCACGATTTGGCTCATCCGCTTGTTATATATATATATATATATATATATATACGTCTCGTCTATATAATCTCTCGCGTTACTCGGATTTTCCGTCTCGCTCACTTTTTTGCTCCCCCTCTCTCTCTCTCTTTCTCGTGACCGGACCTACGTTCTATATACATCGCGGCCCGCGCTCCCGTCTTTATATTTAGCCACCCTGTCATCGGTTCCGTCCAATCTACTCAGCGCAATTCTGTCTCCAGTCATCGCAGTTTCGTAATCGTCAGTCGCGACGTTTAGGTAGTCGACTAAATCACACGCGATCGAAATATTCGCGAATTACTTTTGAATTGAAAAAAGAAAACAAAAAAACAGAAAAATATTTATAGCAAATATTTATTCACTCGTTTTTCGAATAAACGCATCGAACAAAAATTCTTCACTATGAAACAAAGCGCGTTTATGCCCTTTATTATATTTTAATATACGAAAAACAAAATTTTTCATTTTTATAGTTACAAAAATTATTGAAAAATCAAGGAATATCACCGATTTTCAAAGATTTCTGAAATTCAGGGTATAAATTCTCGTACCTGGATCAAATCGAGAGACGTAACTCGACTCTGGGACTGAATTAATTCTCGTTGTCACGCGATTCCGCGGTAACCGCCAAGATGAATTTCTATTTACAGGGACTTTACGCGGTTGAATTTCCTTTGGATCGGTTTACGGGTTATTGTTAATCGGTCTACGTCGTGGTTCGTCTTGCTGACGAGAGCAGCACGAGGGACGAAGGAACGAGGGAGTTCCAAGGCGCAATTACATCCTTGTATTCCGACAATCAACCCCCCCTCCTACTTACCCCGCGAGACAAAAATTTCCCTCGCCTATTAATAGGTACATTATACAGTAGGAGTGCAAATACTCGTTGAAAATTGCACGTTAGATAGCGAGCGAGCGTAAAGCTGAATGAGAGAGAAAGAGAGAGAGAGAGAGAGAGAGGGAGGGAGAGTGACTTGAGAAAACAGTTTTATGTTGTAGCAAGAAGAGTCGCGATAACCGCCGTGTACGTGTCAGACGATACTATTCGCGATACTATCCTCCCGCGAATGCGGTAAAAGATCTCTCGTTCTTTCTCTCGTTCCGTCGGTTCAGACGTAGAGACGTTCTATCGCGTCTTGATATCCCCCGCGTTTTACCACCGGCAAACCGTACGCGGACAGTCTCGTCTTACGCTTCCTCGTTCGGGAGAATAACACACCAGAAAAGCGAATTATTTTACCACTCGGTTTGAGATCTTGGTGTTATCGAACGCGAACCGAGCGACCGTTTCGTTAAAAAAGAATAGAAAAATAAGTAACCAGATATATCGGAGATCGTCGCTATTGTCATGAAAAAAAAAATATATGTCGAAGGAAGCAAAAAATTTGGCAGTTGAAGGAAGGAGAATTATATAAAAATCTTAATTCGTTCGTAGTAATCAGTGTTTCTTGTTAATATTAATGGTTTTTTGCAACGATCTGTGTTACCGTGCAACTGATTATTTACAGTTTTTCAAGAATTACGTTTTATGTGTATCGACATAATTTGTTTTTGTTTTTTTTTAATTACATATTTCGAATATTAGTGGAAAACTAATAATTTAGTGATGAAAATGTGCTCGAAAATCACGATGTGCCGTGTATTCCTGGATTATAAAACAAAGTGCGAGATCAATTTGGATATGCGTCGAATTCGTTGAAAGATCGGTGAAGGATAAAGTTTTTCTTGGCGTACGATCGAATAAACAAACGAGGGAAGGTATTGCGATAAAAATCTGAAAACAGAGAGAGAGAGAGCGAAAGATAAATAATAAATGCGTATAAAATGCCTCATTACGACGATTCGTTTCTCGACTCGCCGTTGTTTCGACGACGTGCCAAGAGCTACAGTGTTCTAAAACAGGATGTGCCGAAATCGAAAACCTTCCAGATCACTGCTACGCCTCTATTGCTGGCTGTGACAAATCAGGCGAGAAGTTTGGCCTCGTCGACATCGACCTGCAGCCTCAAAGGTAATCCAACGTATACAACGGGATTCTCGTCGATGATCGCCTACGGGACATAAATATACGAGGCAAAAACAAAAACAAAAATATTATCATAGCGATTACTCGAAAAGTTAAAAAAACGAGCTTTTTTTTTAGAAAAGAGATAAATTTTGCAATGTTAGAAAAATTATACGAGAATAATTATGATTTTTTTTGGATCGATATAATTAACCCTAGTCCCATGTCGTAGTTTTTAGGATCTGTAAACCTTGAATATGGGTTCTTTGCGTCCGCCGCTTATTTGACTATGTTATTCTGTGAGGAAAAATCTGAAAAAAATCATAGGGCTCCTTTGGACTCCTAATTATGCGATAAAATTGTTGCTAGCCCTGAAAATTCCTTTTTCAATAAAGATTTTTATAAAAATTCGAAGGTATGTAGGCTGTTTACAGTAGAATGTTTGAAAATTCATATCTTCCGTTGTTTTCGGTATAAATACAAAATTGCAACGCGAATTATTAGTGGAAATCACATCCTTTCTGAAAAAAAATATGAGAAATTTCGACCGTGAAAACAAGATATTTATTTGGCAAATTGAAGGATCTAATAGTGCCTAACGTTGAAAAATTTGGCATGGACACGAACGACCCATGTTCAGGGTTCTAGGGTTAATTCTACGTTTTCGATAGAGCAAAAAAAGTCACGTCGAAAAATTCATTTTTCTTACTAAAATATTTTGTTAAACTGAAAAAAAAATCTGCTGATCCTAGTTACGATATTCTCGAGGATAAGAATCAACGCCGTTATCAGTGGATCCTCGTTACCCTCCTTTCCAAACCGGCCATCATCATTCGCGAGCCGAAAGCTTTCAGAGTTCTTTCGCGTTAAGTACGATAAAAGCGTGTTAAAAAACCTGTTAAAATTCTTCGCGTGAAAACTGCGTCTTCGCTCTCTACGAAGCAAGCTTCTCGCTGCTTCCACGATACAGGTTGGAGGGTACTTTCGCGCGTGGGAGAGTAAAAAAAAAAGTACAAAGGCCCACTCGACCTTCCTCCTTGCCATTCACGCGGGAGAACAGAGTTCCCGTCTCTATACCGACATACTTGGCCCCATTTTTTTCGTCTTATCGTTTTCCCCCCTCTCTTTTATCCATACTCGTAAGAGCTTTTTATATATATTTCTTATTCATCGTAATCGCGAGCTTCGTAACCGCTTCAAACACGCGTCGCTTCGACGAAAAAGTCTCTGGCGCGAAATTCGTACTCGCGGACTTTACACGTTTTGCATTTTCTTATTTCATCCTCGCGAGAACCTCGACTCGTCTCATATGAAATTTTACCACTCGTCGAACGATTTTACGAATTACAAGAGCGCCAGTCACTCGTGTTCGAAACACGTGAAAAGTTAACAAATTTCGTCTCTTTTATGCGCGCGCCTGGTGGCGCATAGATCTTTCTAGCAAGGGCGACGAGCTGATTCGAGATTCTAAAAAAAACGAGAATTTGAAAAGAACACTTCGGTTCGAACGCTCGCGTTTCTGATTCACGAGAAGACGATACCGGGGTCGCTCGAAATTTCCCGGCACGATCGAGGCATTTTCCAAAAAATCTTCTCGCTCATCCTCGATACCATTTTTATAGTACATTCGTGCGGTCTCGTGTCGGCAATTTCTTTTTGCCAAAATTTAAATATATCCGCGCGAGGTACGAGCACGATCCAGAATACCGCAAGATTTCCTCGTACATAAGTACGCGGATACGTACGATAAGTGCTATCGGAACTTTCAACGAAAACTCTCACAAAAAAAAGCACTAAAAATTGAACAAAAAAAAAATAAGAAATCGAAAAAATCCACAAGAAACCAAAAAATCACTTTAATCAAAGATAAAATTATAAAGTTCATAGAAAAAAATGCATTTTGGAAATAAAACCCGGAAGTTTTACGAAAAATCGGTCAGTCGAGTGATATCTTTCCGCGAAAAATTTGTTTCTCGTTTCGTTTATCCCACTGAATCCGATAATGCTATCGGAACTTTCAACGAAAACTCTCACAAAAAAAAGCACTAAAAATTGAACAAAAAAAAAATAAGAAATCGAAAAAATCCACAAGAAAACAAAAAATCTCTTTAATCAAAGATAAAATTATAAAATTCATAGAAAAAAATGCATCTTGCAAATAAAAGCCGTAAGTTTTACGAAAAATCGGTCAGTCGAGTGATATCTTTCCGCGAAAAATTTCGTTTATCCCACTGAATCCGATAATTTATCGATAAAACCCAAAAGAAGGATTTTATCCGAGCGAAGTGAGTCGGAGTTTTCTAACCGAGAAAGCTCGTCGTTCCAGCGAAACAGCGGCATTCCGTCAGATGTATCTTTGACTCGCGAGTTACACACGTCTCGGAACGCTAGTTACGATTTTGGTACGGCGAGGTAAAGGCCCGGGGCAAAGGGGCGAGAGCCCTCTGTCAATCTCGTCGAGGCTTTGCACACGGAATTGCTCCGCGTGGGCGTTGCACACGCGTCTTGCGCGTGTACAAACCCAAACTATTTAGCACACATGTACCACGAGGATACTAAACGTCTCGCGCTATTCTCCCTGTAACTCTGTAATATTACTCTCGTGTATACGAGTATATATGTATGTGTGCTATATATATATATAGCACAGGACGTGTTAGACGCGCAGGTCTTACAGTCGCTTCTCGTCTCGTCTCGTGATTTCCCTTTGGGTTAGCGACACGTCGAGAATTACGCATTCGAGCACATACAGTGTACTGTTGTACATCGTGTATACTCCTATATATATATATATAGGAGTATATATATATATATATATATATATATATATATATAAAGGTATAGATCAGCAATACCACAACGTTTCCACATCCAAGTCGAGAGGCACACTTGCTCGAGTGAAATGCATGCACCATTGCGAGGCTTTAGCACGCGTCTTTCAATGCGCATGAAACGTATAGACTAAATGCTATTCTCACATATATATGTATGTATATATATATAAATTTACAGTTTTCAGGGAATTTGCATTTGCCACGTGACATCGTTACTAAATCAACGAAATTCCCTCGAGTTCTCTATGCGCGTTTATGCATCTAGAAATAGCTTGCCCGATGTGAAAATAAAGACGACCTGGCACACGTGTTAAAAGAATGTTGGAATGTTGCGGTTAAACGGGGACGAAGCCATCTTTTCAATAATAATAATAATAATAACAAGGATTATTAATAATTAATGATAATAATACAAATTGTTACTTTACTATTTTTTTTTTTTATTATTCTTAAAATATTAATTTAAATAGAAACAATGTTTTTTTCAAAATGAAATATCAGTTGCTACGCGTTAAAGAGTGGAAAGTTAAAAAGAAAAAAAGGGGCTGGGAATTTCGTTGAAGTCGACCGTCAGTTTTCATGAACAAAAAAGAAACATATTTTTCACTTTTTTCGTGTCAAGTTTTTTGACACATACCTGTGTAATTTCGCTCGAAGTCCTGGATATATATATATATATATATATATATACACGATCCCCTGTCGGCAGCAGACCACGGCAGGCGGCGAATCCTTTAGCGTCGCGCCACTCCCCAGCCCTGACCCCTGCGGCTCTTCTGTGTGGCTCGGTCTCTTTGACTGACTGGACACTATGGTACACTATATATATATATATATATATATATATATATATATGTAACGGCTGAAGCAAGGCTGACCAAAGCTTCGCCCCCGTACGTTTCCCTCTCTGGCTCCGTCGGACTTGCCATTTCTCGATGATATCTCCCCGCTCTATATCACGGGGGCTTCGCTCTCTCCGGTATTATCTGCACACACAAGGAAGATCCCGAGTCTATGTTATGTATATCCGAGTGCAAACACGTCTGTAATATACCCAAGGGGTGCATAGTGGAAAGCACGTGTATATATAGCGCGTTTAGCACGTATACTTTATATTGTGTACGCTGCCTGTACACATCGAAGGACAATGAAGGTTCGTTCGCGCAATTCAATTTCTGGTGTTAATGACCGAGGGGAATATTAATTTTCTTCGGGGTTAATAATTATAACGTGCTTTAGGGTCGATTAGAGAAAAAACGAAATTTACAAAAATTATTCGATATTTGTTTTCATAGTTTAGAGTCTCACTCGCATTAGCCCTGAGGTAATTTTCACATTTATGCAATGTTTGGCTGGAAAATATGATTAACATTGTTTTATTGGAATAAAATAAAATATAGTTTAATTGATTTATTGGTTATTTTGAAATTATGCGATGAATTTGACGAGAAGAGTGGCGTTTGATTAAAATGACTTTTCTTAAATTCGAACGAGATTGAGTTGATTCGAAGATAATATTTTTTGCTTCGAGGATAGAATGCGAAAGAGACCGGATGCGATTATTTTAATTGAATTAAATGGATGGTGGCTATTTCGTATGTAAATATATATATATATTTGTTCTATGGGTCTTATAAACGAGAAAGAAAGCGTCGAATGAAACCTAAGAAACAAATATTTTCCGCCTGGTAATCCCGACGATGGGTTGTACCTCGCAGAGAGATCCTAGGAAAGACTAATACCAAAAGAGAATTCACGTAAAAGACAAAGTTTAATTTAAACTTTCACTCGGGTGAGTAGCAGCTTACCGAAAGATCCTTGCGAAGGGGAAAAGACAGTACAAGGAAGAGGCATCTCCCAAGAGAGACGGAGATACGGAGAAAGAGAGAGAGAGAGAGAGAGATTCTCGGTTATTTCGTCGTGCTCGGAAGAAGTATTGCCTCCGGCCACGATTTACCTTTCCCTCAAACAACTTGCCCTCTGATGCTGATGGCCAACTTTGCCTAATAACTTCGTGTTTTCACTTCGGTGGCAATTACAATCGTTACGAGCATTATTACACTCGTGGCGCTACCAGACATGATATACCATTCGGAAATTAAACGGAGATACACAAGCCCCGAGCGATAGCAAAAATAAAAAAACAAAATGTCATAAACACAGCGCGACGTTTCTTCCGCGAACGATTAAAATGATTCTCGTTTATTTTCGACCCTCGTAAGCAGAAAATTAACCTTCGTCAGCTAACGATCTTTTGAGCAACCGTTAAAGCTAACGATGCGTCATTTTTGTCCTTCGCTTATTTCACAATGTTTAAATTTTTGAAAAAATTTGAGAAAATTCAGGGATCTTCTTTGAATCCTTAACTAAATGATAATACTTTGTCGCGTCCGAAGAACAACAAATTTAATAACAATTTCGTGCAAAATATGGAGACGTATCGTAACGAAAATCGTTACGGAAAATTGTCGTCTGGACAAAAATGACCCCCTCGTTAGCGTTTGAGGGTTAATTCTTTCAATTGTGGTTTTTAAGACTGCGATGTGTTTAACGTTGTATAAAAAAAAAAGCGAATTTATGTTTATATAAAAAGAATAACACTCGAATATTTCCTCTCGACCATCTTTTTTTCTGGATTAAATCGCGACCACGAAAACGGACAAAATTTCACCCAAATGGACGACAGTGAGTAAACTTTTCGTGCTCGTAGTACGACGAGCTACTTCAACGGGCTCTCACCCTGGATTATCTTGAATAATTTTGCGCACCCCCAGTGTGCGTGTCTGTGCGTGTGTGATATATCGCGAAGGCTTTTCGAAAAGCTTTCGCTTCGTATAAACGTGAATTCAGAGATTCCCTGGCTCTTTATACACGACATTTATATATAAAAATGTTAGTTTATACATTCGAATCCCATTTCATCGCAGTTTACTTGGCTAAATTAAAAACAAACAAAAAAACGTCAAGAAAATCAAATTAACAAAAAAACAACATTTTTTCCAAATTTCCTATAGAAATTCTTGAACACGATGCCAAGATCTTTCTATTATTTATCACGGTACGTGAGTTTTTTGAAACCTCGCCACTGGACATGGATCCTGCCTAGAGGACTCTTGGGGAGACATATCCGGTTCTGTGCGCGACCAACGGGTGTGCAGTAAACCAGCACTTAATCAAGACGTAACCATGAGAGTCTCCTCTCTCGGTTAACAGCCATTCCAACACCGAGAGCGCCCTCCGGGCTCGCTAGTATGCACACGTTTGGTACTACTGTCTCGCGACCCCGGGGAATATAACCCTGGTTGGGGAGGTGGGGGGGGGGGTGAACTCTAGCGTTCTCTCGCATTCACCTTCAGACACCCTCAGGACTTCCGGTTTTTCATTCCCACATTCGGAAAACGAGTACTTCCAACTCTGCGTAAAAAAGCTCTCTCTTCTCATTAGCCACGCGTTTCACGCATTTATCCACGTCGTTCATGAATTACATTCGAATAATAATTCGTAATAATATTGACGAAAAGTAATTTTAGAATTTTTAAATTCAAAAGAATGAAAATAGAAATGGTTTATCGAGGGGTGAAAGATAAGTCGGACGTTTTAATAATTTCTATCCGACTCTACCAACCCTCTGGGAACTTGCGAATGTCGCGTGCACTCTGTATATATATATCTACGTTTAATCGTTCTCGTTACAATTGGAATTTAAAACAAAAAAAAAAAAACGTGGAAGATAATCGCGCGAAATCCAGAAGGGGTAAAAAAAGAGAGTATTTTACTTCCGTTAAAAGGGTTTTTGGTGGTGGGGCTCTTCGACCGGTGCTATCGTGTTGTTAAACCGCTTTCCAACGCGGGCGCACCGATCCAACTACCCCTGGAGCTTTCCCCGGGCCACCAAATAAATTTTCCAGCCTTCGGGGGTTATGTGCATTCACGATATATCTATATATACACACACATACATACACACACACTATATATATATATATATATATATATATATATAGATTATATATATGTATATAATCGAGCAACGAGTAATTACGCCCGAGCATCGGGGCCAGCGAGGCTTCCTTCTCTCTCGATTGCAACTCTCTCGTTATTACGCTGCAATAATTCACCGCGGCTGCTATATCGCTCTCTTTCTGTCTTGTATCGCATCCAGCGCTGCCAAATGCCTGCCCAAACCTTCGGTCAACAATAATTACACCGTCCTTGTATCTACACCGAGTGCCATACTGTTCAGCGTACAAATAATTTGGATACTCGCGTCGTCGTCACAAAGTGACCAGCATGCGTCACATTAATAGCCGACACGTGTACATAACGAAAGGAAAGAGAGAGAGAGGGATATAGGGAGGTTCGCAAAAATTTCATCAACGTACACACCGTCATATATTACACTCGGTGATACAAAGTTTCGATCGTGATCGACACTTTGTTTAGCCTCGCTCCGCCGTTCGTTACGTTCGGGTCAATCTCGATTTTACGGACACGAGTTTATTTGAAACTTTTCTTTTTTTTATATATTTAATTACCAACCAAAACTCGCGTTTTACCCGTCGCGGGTATTTCGGCTTTGATTGCACGCTGAACTTTCAATACGATTTTGTGGGATAATTAAGAGCCGAAATTTGTCGCCGTGCCTTGTGCATTTCGATTTTTTGTTCGACGCGTGCGATGTTCATTACGGTTTTACGCTCAATAACGAGGTTCGAACGTTTCCGGTTTTATGTATTCCGTATTTTCTATTTTAATCGTTTGCGTACTAGTTGGTGTTTTTTTTTCTGTTCGGTTATTTTATTACGAGTAATATTCCAGCTTTATGTCCCGTTCTTTCCCGTTGAGGAACAAAGCGCTCGTTTCGCATCGAGCTTATGACGTGGAGGGATAAACATGATCCTATAAAAAAAGCGCATGTGGCGAGTGCACCGGAAAATCTCGCGGTGTTATAAAACCAGAAGAGCGTAAAAAAAATCGATGAATTACCGAAGGATCAGTGTCCTCGCGGGTATGACGAGGGCAGCTTTTATCGCCGTTGTTGAATAGCCGTATATAGCTTAACGGTCCTCGTCGCAGCCGCTCGTCTCCTCGTGGTACGTGGCGCTATAAATTTTCCGCGATGATAAAAAAAAGGAGCTTTCCGTTCTCCCTACTTTTTCTGTCTCTCTCCTTCTTTGCCTCTATCAGCCCCTCCTCAACCCTTCCACAATTCCTCGATAAGTGCATTCATGTGCGCGCCGAAGGGTTGGCATAGGTCGATAGCCGGTTGCCTATCCTCCGTCTCGTTCCAACTCCCGGAACGTCGCGGATGCTGCGGGGGTGATTTTCTCCCTTCGACCCGCTAGCCCCTTCTGGGGTTCTCTTTGCCCCTTCTTCTTTCTTTCCTTGCGCTGATGTGCCGCGTTCGGTAAAACTCCACGGTGCATTTCACGAGAGACTTGAAGAAATGCGAAAAATTCCAACGTCCGAGGGGGTGAGACAGGATAGGGGTTCGGGGTGGAGAGAGAAAATTGCAAGTGGAAGGGTAAAAATAAATGGGAAGAGCCTCGAGCCTGGGCTCTCTTCCTTCTTTCTCTTCGGTATTTCTTTCTTTTTTCCCTTCTTCTCAACTTTTACTTTTTTTCTTCCTCTTATTATTCCCTTCTCGCTTTCTCGTCCATACTTTTCAAGGCTCTCTCAGTAACCCTGTTTTTCGTCTTCTGCTCGCTAGTACGCCCTTATTTCTCATTCCTGGCTCACGGTTCGAAGTATATGTACGGACGCGAACCTTCGATCCTCGTTCATGCGGGAACTTCCGCCAAAGTGAATTTGCGACGGTGGAAGGGCGAATGGGTTGGGTAGGTTTTGGGGGTGAAGGTAGAAAGTGATGGCGTACACAGTGAAGATTGAAAGGAAAAGAGGGAACTGGGGGATGAATGGCAGTGCGGGAAAATGTATGCGTTTTAAGACACATTTTTCGCAAAAGTGGAAGAAAGCAAAGGACCAACTTCCGGTTCTTATTGACGTCGAGTTTCTCTAACTCTTGTTGCTTGGTCTGTAAAATCGATGACCAGTGAGTAGAGATAGATACTGTTCCGAAGCGTAGGGCGTATAAAATAATTTTCCGTAGAGCACGAATATTATTGCTCTATTATCGGTAATTTACATTTTTAGGTCAAAGTTTAGAAAACGGGCAAATGATTAACTAATATTCTCCATTTCTCGCCGGTAAAGTGCCAAGTATCAGAAACAGGGATATTATATTCCTGTTGTACGGAAAATTTCCAATAAAGTCTTATTGGATAACAAAAAATTTGACCCCTCTCAAGGTGCCGACGGTCTACATTCGCAATTCAATTCCGAGACTTTGGGTCGGCCGGGTAGGGCGAAATTTCGTTTTTGTTCAAAAATACTTCATAGTAGGTTACGGAATCGGAAATTTCCCGTACAACACGAATATCACATTTGTGATCTCGTTTTGTTCCAACTTGTTGGTCCAAATCTAAAAAAACAAAAACGAATTTTTCATGATTTTTCGTTTTTTGACGGACGAATTGCAAGAAACCAGAATTAATAATGAGATATTCTTGTTGCACGGAAAATTTCCGATTCCGCAACCCCTCAGTAAAGTCTTTCCGGGAAAAAAATATTCTGACCTGTGCCGATAGCCTACATTCGTAATTTAATTTCAAGACTATGAATAGGTTGGGGAGCCGAAATGTTGTTTCGTTCAAAAAGACTTCAGAGGTTGGTTACGAAATTAAAGATTTCTCGTACGAAAGGAATATGTCATAATAATTTCACAAAAACCGAGATCACTCGTCTCGATGTCATGAAATTGAATGGTTTTCCTAGAATTATCTCAAGAAATGTAATAACCGCCAAAATCGTTCTTAGATAGTGTCAGGCGCACTGAAAGATATAACTTTCATTCCTAGGTCCTTAAATGTTGTTTACTTCGACATTCTCCCTTCGCCGCTCTGCTTCGCGCTATCAAGCTCTGATGCTCGTCAAAAGATTCTTCTCATCTGGGATTTGAATCATACCGGGACCGAATTTCTGGGTGAAAGACTCGAATCAAGTAAGGCATGACGGAGCTGGCGTAGAGCGCAATTGGGGAGTCTCGGTTTCCTCTCAGCTTCGGTTCTCTCTCGCTTCATAACTCATGAATATTCATTAAAAACCGAGAGACTGCACGCGGGTTCTCCGAATTTCGTTCGACGCCACGCCCGCTCGACTGATGATATTCCAAACGACGCTAGTCGAGCGACAGCTTTTGCGGGAGAGACGAGAGACCGTGTCTTTACTGCTCTGGCATCTTCCTTTTAAGTCTCTCGTTTACTTCATTCGAGTAAATTCATTCGGTGATATACTCGTATATATTATATATAAATATGTACATAATATTCTGCAATACCCATCGAAAGAGAAATATTATTTATACCTATCATTTTTTGTGCGAGCGAAAAGCGACCCACGAATTCGTGATCAGCGAGTAATTCCCGATCAATGTAAGATGTAAGAATGTATTTAAAAAAGTGATTCAGAAAAGTCGATTTTTGGAGTCTTTTCTGAAGAATTTTCAATTTTGCGACTCGAGGGGGTCGAAAAAGAAAAAATTCCGTTAGACAATTGTTCTACTCGATTGGAAATTTCTCCCTGATGAAGATTATGACGTTATTTTGCGCGATATCTCAAAAACTCTAGGAGAAAAACGCGAAAATCCCGAAGTAAGATTTACCCACTTAAAGTCGATAAAATCTAGAAAATCTAAATCGACACCATGATTTTCTTGTTATACGGCACATTTACGTTCGACATAGGCTTTTAGAAATTGGGCAACGATTAAAATTCACCAGAACGCAATATATCGCTAATTTCGATGGGATCGCGAAACTTCCAAAAATCGACTTTTCGCAATGCTGTATCACTGTTATCGTTCGATCGACAGAAAATTGCATGACTAACTTTTTGAAGAGCTCGCCAAGATCTCGAGAACGAGTGGATGGCCATCCGGGTAGTTCAATTTTTATAGCCGTGGCGGCATTTCGAAAATCGCGATTTTCGGAACCAAAGGGACTGCAAAAAAAAGCCTTGGCGATGAGGCCAAATGTTTTTTTTCCTCCAAGAATCCTTTATTTCATCATATTCGTGTTACGCGGGAAATTTCAGATTCCGTAATGACCTTAATAAGTATCTTTGGAGAAAAAAAGTCGACCCCTCCTGGCCCCCCAAAGTGGCGAAAATAAATTGCGAATGTCGACCATCGGCACTCGCCGGGCATAAACAAATTTTTTCCTCCAAAAAGACTTCAATAGGAGGTTACGGAATCGGAAATTTCCTGCGCAGTATGAATCCATAAAAATCTGCGTCAAACTTTGATGGAAAATTCTTTATCGTGGCGATCAACAATCAATTATAAATCTAAAAAAAAACACTTATTTCTTTATAATTTACAAAGAGAAACGAAATAGTCATTGGTCGTCGACGAATTCGAACGGCAGAATCCTCGATCGGACGACGTCAAGAATAAAAGTGTTTATCGAGAACTTTTATCCTTGGTTGAGAAATCGACAACTGCGTGCAACCAGAGACGTTTGCACGCGTGGGTGTGAAAGAAAATCATCTGTATCGCCTTTCAATAGTCGTTCAGGTGGGTGCGCGACTGTGCGACTGTGTGTGTGTGTGTGTGTTTTCAGGGTCACGTCGCGTGGGCTCAAGCTTGCAATAGAGCTCGCCGATAAACCTGACGACTCGGTCGTACAAAATATGCATCGGTACATATATTGTCGTTGTAGCGAGAATTCCGGTCGTGGCCATCGTGCTCTGGCAATGACACTGACCCTTCGTATCACCGAGAATAGCAGCGAATGCTTGTATACTTAACAGTTTACACCGGTATTTTTAGCGAGGCCGCAAAGCCGCTAAGTTAATCCTTCTTCACCCCACTGACACATTCTAAATTCCACAATGCCTATATATATATATATATATATATAGGCATTGTGGAATTATATATATATCGTGTGGTTAACGATAAACTGATCTGACGCTTTGGCGCAGTATACTGTGGCCGTGTATAAATTTCACCAAGTTTATAAGTTTCAAATTATTCTCGTGACGAAATGACGAGGGATCGATTCATTAGGGCTAAAACCGAGAGAGACATTCTAAATTCGAGAGATCGACGATGTAAATAAGGATGCCGCGAGAAGTTTACCAGTTATGAACCAATTTTTGGACCACAAAAATTCCAATAATGACAATGGCCACATATGTCGACGCTGGCGCCATCTTCAGTTCACGAAGCTCGGTAATCCAGGCGATACATATTTCATCGACCGAGAAACGTAGTGAGACTGATTTTATGGGTTTCTATGCAACAATACACTAACGACCAGGCGTAGGGAACATAAAGCTGGGCAATGGTCTACATGAGATGAATTGATGGCGAATGAAGGGAGATACAAAGAGATAGAGATAGAGAGAAAGAGAGAGAGAGAGAGAGAGCAAGGGAGAAAGAGAAATCGAGGGTTTAGGCTGAGATAAACCCATCATGGAGAAACACAGAGGGCGCGAGTGGCAAACCAAATGCCCGGGATTTCCGCATGAGCTTGCGGGATATCATCGAGCTTTTGATGAGTTATGGTGCGCTCGGAAGAACGTGCTAATTACGGTTTCCCCGAGTTAGCGCCGTTAATACGCCTGTTCTCATATCCATTCGAGCATTCATGGCCGGTCGCTTCGCAGAGAGAGAGACATGTACTGATATTAACGTCGAGAATTATAGGTATATGTATATACAAGGGTCATATATGCATATGTCGTTCTAGCTTGAAGAGCCATGCGTTGTTCGACTGTCCACGAGCTTTGGTCCGGCTTCCTGTTGTTCCTCTTCGGCAACAGGAATCTCTGTGATTATACGCACTAGATTGTGAAAGAGGGCAGAGAGAGAGAAAGAGGGCAAAGAGAGAAAGACAGACAGACAGACAGACAGACAGAGAGAATGGTAGAAGTTCTCTGGCTGCGGAAAGCGGAACAGGGTGAAGTAAAAAGGGTAACCGGCAACCCCTCGGAGGCTCGTTCGTTGGCTCACGCGATGAAAACGTGTTTCAAGAACAATTCGTCTCCGTTTCCAACTTGCCACGCCTGATGAAGGCCCCCGGAGTCCTCTCGTCACCTTCTCACCCTACGACCCATCCTTTTTCCCGTGTATACTTTCGGAACTTTCTATATATAGCTCGTGACATAACACGCTAGTTGGGTTTGTTTCGCCTTTTCCACGTTTTCGTGGTCAAGAACGAATGGGTACAGAGCGACGAGGTGTGGGCGGCGGGGGGAATATTTGGTGGTTTTCCACTCGACCGTCGTCGAAAAAAAAAAACGAGGCTTTTCGAAAAATAAAAGAAGAATTTGAAATATCGCGAACCACTATATTTGTTCGTCGTCGACACGGGTTATCCGTGTATAAACTATTCCTGTTCGTACATTACTTTTTAAAAGGGTGACTAGATCACTTCGGAGCCGATAAAACTTTGTTACTTTCGTGAAACGGCGAGAAAAATTGTAATGAAGCGAGCCGAGTCGATAAATTCGGTCGGAAAACGTCTCGGTTGAAATTGAAAACGATCGAGAGTACCCATTGAGTTCGGTACGTATAGATATTTCCATCCATATAGATATATATTCATGCCTATATAGGAAAAATCTCGGAGCTTTTTTCCGGTATATCTCGAGGGTCATAATTTTTTCGCCAGATATCCAGTGAGCGTATAGTAGTACCTGGGAGGAACGTATGTAGCTCTCGTTCGACGTGGTCGAAGTGAACATATATATATATATATGTACGTCCACGAACGAACTCTCCGCGGGCATCGGAAAACTCGACGAGGATAATGGCTTTTGCGTTCGATGAAATATCCCGTGAAATGTGGGTACGGCTGCATAAATGGATTGGCGAACCCAGTGACTATCTATACGTGTGGATATATAGGTATACGAGCTGGTGGCTCTTTCTCCGGGCCACGCTGACTCATCCCTACATTCGTTTGTCGTCGTCCCTTTCGTACGATTCGAACGATTGTGGTTTTTGCGTGGGCGCACCTATATTACTAGTCACGTAATTATGTATTTTCTCTCTATATATGCATGTTTATATATTGCTGTATATATAGGTATACGGCAACGTATATTGAATATATAATAATTAATTAATTACGAATGTACAATATATATATATATACCTATATGTATTATACGTTGGTAATTAATATATTTGGCGCAATGGTGCAAGTGAACAATCTGCAAATAACGCATTTATCATTAGTATTATTCGCAAGTTAAATTAGGCCCTGATGTAAAAACGTAATCGCGCCGGTTAAAGTCACCGATCGCCGATGATCAAACGATATTTTTGTTATCCTGTGAATGCAAAATTGTGTAAATTAACGCGTTGCATAAAATACGCATTGATTTATCGAACGTTGAAGATTGTTAAATTTATTCGAAATTATATTGTAAATGGCAGTGATATTATAATTTTTGTAAAATTCGCATTACCTGCGATAAAACGAGATCATTACGAGACGATATTGCGGGAATAAAATGAGAGTGAAAATGAATATTGTGAAATCGACACGATTTAAATTAAATTTTATGACGAACCACACGTTTTTTTCCGTTGATCGTAATAAACAAGGGTTTCATTCGTATTAAATATTCGCTGCTGATGCAAGGATAAATTAATTTCCTGTTTCGTTATCCCTCGATCTCGACGTTTTATCCTTCTCTCTCTCACTCAATTTTTCTCCATTTCTTTGCTAGTCATCGCGCCCCCCCCCCCCCTCCTCCCCTCCTACCTCACTTTCTCTCTCGAGCTCGATAATAATCAGCTGACGTGACTATAAAGGAGATACCCACTCGAGGTAATCGTCGGTCATTATTTATCGTCCGAATTCCGTAAACGAGAGAAAAGCCCGGTGTGAGTCACGGGGGTACATTTATATATTTCCTCGGTACGAGCGCGATATCCTCGAGTGAAATAAGAGAGACACTGGAGGGTCTCGGCCGTGAGAGACACAGAACGTTTTCACACGACGGAACGATACGATAAAACTTTTCTCGAGGCTCGCGCGGGAAGATAGATGTTCGAGTTTCACTCTCTGTATTATCACTGCGAAGAATTGTAAAATAGAATCGTGAAATCTGGGCAAACTTCGTCGGTAGAGAGAAAAATAAAAGATAAGGAAAAACAAAAAACAAGAAATTTGACTCGATAAATCTAATAGGAAAATTTAATAATACATTCGACTTCCAAATTGTTTCATTCTCCCGCCGTCTTATCCAGTTCGTTTCGAGAAGTGCTCGAACAAACGTGATAAAAATCTATAGGATAAAAAAGGCGATTTTATCGCGGTAATTCTTCTCGAAATTAAAAAAATGTATCGATTCTCGCTTTATCCATTTTCTCTCTCGTAAATAATTTCTATTTTGTTTCATTATCTCATTATCAATTGCACGCTTTACCCATAAGTCCCGGAATTGATAGCCCGGACGAACTTTAATGGTACGGAACGTTGCACCGTGAATTAAACTCGCGCTGTTGGTTGTTGCCCAGGGAGCTTTCGAGCTTTTGCTCGTTCAACTAAGTCTCCATTCGTGGAGACATAGAAATATATATACACTTTAGGAAACTGTACTTGTGTGTGTTTCTCAAGACGATTAATCAAGAATCGTACTTCGATTTATTCGAGCGATAAGGGCGAGAGCCTCTTGGTCTCCTTTAACCCCCTTCGAACAACGCTCTCCCTCTCTCCCTCTCTCTCTTTCTCTCTCTCTTTCTCTCTCGTTTTGCAACGCAGCAGCGTTTGCCGTGTATACCGGAAGCCATCATTCTCGTGGAATTCACCGGCCGGGATCTCGTTGCGCCGGAAGCCGGTACGATTCATTGGTACGACCTCCTTCGGGTCAGAGAATCGACCGATACTCTAAACTAGACTCGAGAATTCTCTGGGCACGATGCGATCAAAAAACGCCAAGTACTTCCCCCTCGTATATATATATATATATTTTTTTTGTTTTTTCTCGTAACGCAATCGGATGTTACGAAACATGAATTTATCCGATGTATGGAAAGTTCCTTGCGAGAAAATAAAATTTACGTCGTCCAAAACTTAATGGATTTTCATCGAAATATTATATTTTTCTTTCTTCGTAACGAACGGAATAAATTTCTTACTCGAGACGGGTAATTTAATAAAGAAAAAATGTGACGAAACAAAGTGAAATAAAACTTGCAATAACAGGAGACAATTTGTTTTTATTTATCGTACGAAATATTGTTTCGAAACGAAATGAAATTTATTAAAAAAAAAAAAAAACGGATTTACGTGACTTGGTAAGAAAAAAATGATAAATTCGTCGAGTAAAATGAATTTAGAAACCGCGAAATTATTCCACCGAATAATTAAATCGCGATTCATTTATCATTCTCTTTTACCTTCGGACGCGCGGAAAACTTTATGAAAAATAGAGACAATATGAAGAAAAAAAGAGAGGGAAAAAACAAGTTATTATAATAAAAAGTGGGGAGAAGATAAAAATTTTCCGCATAAAAGAAGGTCCGGTGTCCGGACAGCTCCTTTCGTAATGGCGTCCGTTACAAGCGCTCTCCCGTGTACCATTTGCCCCGTGTTTTTTATGTAAATTGCCCACCACCATCCACCGGTAGGCTACGGTTGAAGGAAAGCACCACCCAGTGTCCCAGTGGTGGGCAATGTTTCAGCTCGGCAATATTCCCTCGGAACAAACTGGCGAATAAGGGGATAAAGGAGAATAAGAAGAGAGAAAGTAGGAGTAAGGAAGGAAAAAAGGGGCAGGAAGAAGGGAATGAGGAAGAAGAAGAAGAAGAAGAAGGAAAGAAAAAAAATGGCTCGCGTGTAGCCTTTTATCGAAATTGGTCGATGAGCAGTGGAGATAGAGAACAACGAGTAGGTGGATGTAAAAGATAAAGGGGGGGGGGGCGGTGGAATTATCAAGCCTGGCATGTACGAGCAGCTCGCGCGATCCATTATACGTTCAACGATACGAATCTGGTACGATACGAACTGGAAATAAAGCGAATCTTAATTGATCGTATTATTCTGCTAATTATCCATTAAATTTACACCCTCTCGAGCCACTCGCCGGTACATACATCACGAGTAATATAATTTCGTGTAAATTGAATTCGCGTCGTGAAACGCGCGTCAACGGGCGCCGAAGTGGAATCGAATAAAATTAGTAGTTCCTTCGGTGTCTCGGTCTTAACGCCGAAAGTCAGGGACCGCGAAAGACGGAGAGAAAGAGATAGAGAGAGAGAGAGAGAGGAAACGAATTGGAACTTTACTTGGTCGAGAAGGCACTGATGAATGCCAGTAATTAAAGCGAAACGACGAGGGACCGTGTCCGGAAAAAGTGAAAATAAATAAGTAAAGTCGAACGTATTTTTTTTGTTTTGTTTTCGTCACTGCGCTTCAACGACGACGACGATGACGACGACGACGACGATGGACGAAGACAGGATGGAGGATAAGAACGTCGCATCGGGACTTTCGCGAAGTGAAAAATATTCAGGAAAATCGTATAGAACGGGCGACGGGCTCTTTTTTCCGAACAAGGTGCGCCTTCCATCGTTCGATACGCAGAATAGATCTTATTGTAAAAAGCGAGCTCGAGGCGAGCATTGTTCGAACTTTTTCGATTAAAACTTTCGTTTAATTTCTGTTTCATCTTTTTCTTTTTTTTTTGCTGTTTTTTTTTTTCGTTTTACTCGCCATACGCAGATGCGGATTTGTTGGCTCTCGTAAAAATGAGCGCGGAATCCCGTTCACGGGTGGAATAATCATTTATACGCGCGAGGGTGAGAGTCGCGTATTACCATTCGCGACGATAAATCGTCGGAGCTTAGAAGGAAAATGGAAAATTGGGTGGAAACGAAAGAATTAGCGCGATTTACGCTGTTAATTTTTTTGGAAAATTGAAAAAAACCATTTATTTGATTTTTCGATCGATTTCGTTCGAATTTAAATCAATTCCTTTCGTTACGAGAAAAAATTTATTTCAATCCAAATGAATTTCGTTTTATCCCGAATGAATTTGTGTGGAACGGATTAAATGTTCTTTGACTCGAATAAATCAATTCCAAATAATCGATTCGTTGTATAGGACATTGAACAAAAAAAGAATTCTCCCCGGAGAGTAATTTAGGGGTCGATCCCTTCATCCCCTATAATGCCCGTAGGTATAATCTTTCTCTGGCGTTTTAATTATATATTCTATCTCCTGCCTCGATTTTATCGAAAATTGTAGGTATAGTAGGAATCTCTCTCTAAACAAATTCGAAACTTATATCGTCGTCTCCCACGTTTCAACGAGCCCCTAACTAGTCGACGTTGCACAGCGAGTACTTATAACACCCTGTGTAATACGTATTAGTCGAGGAAGGCACTTGAAGGATTATGAGCTCCCTTCAATCCTCCCCCCACCCCCTTCACTCTTTCTCTACCCCAACATTTAACTAAGCACTCGTAACGCTCTCACGAAGGACCGAAAATTCTACAGCGACGCACGATAATCCAAAATTATTCTCGTCTCATTGACACTTAACTCGATTCAGGCCGAGCCTGTGTTGCAATTTGAAATTTTAATATCAATTAGCGCGTAAGTCTTCTCGTACGTGTATATAGGACAGAGCTCGGTTATTATGGCGAAACGCCGTCGTGACCATGAGGATATCTCTCTTCGCGTCGATGAGCTCATTTCGTTAATTTGGCGAGTCTCGGAAATATGCGCCTATGGGGCATTTCGTGTCAAATTGTCCAACAATGTGTAAACTCGTACAATCTTGAATTTTAAATTCTACTTTATAAATTGACTCGAATATTTTACTAACGATTCTCACCAGTTATTTACGACGGTTCTCATACTATTTAAAAAAAAATCTTTTTATTCACGATTCAAAACGCAAATATACGAATTGTTATGTTTTGCAAATTTCAGTAATTTCAGGGTAGAATTAATACGAAACGAATTTAAAGAATGATGTATATCCATGAACAAAATCGCTGAAACACGTTTTAGCGATATATTAAAGAATTTCTTAAAAGTCAGCGAAATATTATCTTCGAAATGGAAAAATATCGATACGATTCGTATCGTTCGATAATCATCGATAATATCGTAGCATTGTTTTAAGGTTCGTCTCGTTTGCGGGACATATATTCCCGTAAAGGAAACGCGTCGTACGCGAACGGCTGGCAATGAAAGCGTAAATGTAATTTTGCTTTCGGCGCCGTTAGCAGACGCCCCGGTAATTTTGTGGTCCGCGATCCGCACGCATCGAACGCTTATAACCAGCGAAATTTACCAACACGCGGTGGAACGCACACGTACACGGGGACACAATATATAGGTATATGTACGAAAAGCGTAAAGGGTGCTCGACGCGTCATTAATTTCCTCTCTTGCACCCCGAGGAGAAACTCCGCGTGCAACGTTTCGGCCATGCTTCTGAATCATAAAGTACATTTACAGCCTCCTAAAGTTCGCGCTTATAAGCGCATTCATACCGGGAATCTCGCAACCAGCGGGTATGTACATTTTCCATTAATAATGGTTCGCGAATTCTCGGCCGTGCGCGAATTCACTTTGCGTAAATCTTCGAGAGGCTATCGTCGTTTTTCTTTTCTTTTTTTTTGTTATTCGTCGGGATGAGGACACGGGCGAATGAGGAAAAATGTATGGTCGTTTATACATATATATATATATATATATATATTTGTGTGTGTGTGTTTGTGTATATATAACAGAAGAAAAAAATAATATACGCGTGTATCACCGAGTATAATATTTGGAAAGAAATGTGGAGAATTTCGGGCAGAAAATATCGTGAATGAAATAAATGTTGGCTCTGGGAAAAGTTGTAGTCACGATAAATTGGGCTCGTTAAAGGACGCGATATATACGGAAATAATTGGGACAAGATATGGGTATTAAAAACAAGAAATATATCGAATAATATAGTTCGCTAATAATGCTAATTATTTATAATCAATTATTATAAAATTGTATAATAGACGAGGGGGTGAAAATAATTTACAAGCGAAACAACAAAAAAACATTTAATATTACGTAAAAATTGTTTTTATGCTGAGAATTTTGTCAAGTACGAAGGGACCAAAAGAATGGTAAACAAATTAAGAACTCTGCGCTAACTTTTGACGAGGAGGATCCGAGACAATTATCTAAAGGAACGTGAAGGAGTCACGTCAAACTTGTATACCGACGTAGGACCGGTATAAAAAAAGGTATAAAAAGAAACGGAAGAAAAAAAAATAAAGAACCGAAAGAAAAGCGTGAAAAGTGAGGAAGGCAAGAGAAAAGAACGATAGGGAGAAGTGAAGAGGAGACGAGAGAGAGAGAGAGAAAGAGAGAGAAAACGAATCGTGAACGGAGTGGGAAAACAGATTTCGACTTCCTCCGCTATCTCTTCTTGACTTCCCTGTCCCACCTTCGGCATCTTTGTCGCGCTCACGTCGCGCCATGAAACTCGAGAAGTTTATAAGGCGATTGTGCAGGAGAAAAAGAATTCTTCGAGCGAGTGTCACACCGTCGTATATTCTTCGCGTGCTAGACGTCGCGAGAGACACGAGAAATGAGAAACTTTTCTTTTTTTTTTCGTTATAATGCACGCGATATGAAACTGAGAAGGTGGAGCGGGAGAAACGTCAGTTTTTTTTTCCGGAACGATAAAATAATGAAATAATAAAAAACGTTGAAATAATATGGTCGTGGGACATCGTAAACCGATTTTCTAAATTAAAATTCCTACCGTCGTACGGATTTCGTGAAAGGTTTTTTTTTAACGAAGGGACTAACATTGAGTTCGTGCTAATTTTGGCTGCTTTGCTTTTTTTCTTTAGTAATTCAACTATCGTAGCAAATTTGTTTTACTATTTTTATTAATTACACATTTAACTCAATTAGTTTTTTACAACATTTTCAATTTTCACAACTCCACCATTGCGTTAAATTCACTATTTCGTTTTATCCAACGATATATTAATTTTCATAAAATAGAACCAATATGAATCCCGAAGCAATTAAATTTCCTCCAATCAATTACTGTGTAACGTATATACGAGTATAGGAACAGGAAGATATATTGCGAGAAAGATCGAGAAGGACAGAGAACAGATAGAGAGAGAGAGAGAGAGAGAGAAAGCGCGAACGCAAGAGAGAGAGAGAGAGAGAACAAGGACAGGCGGGGAGAGGCCAAGAAGTTTTTCTTTTTTTGCCGTCAGACTCCGTCGACGACGTTGAAAAAAGAGACGACGCTAAGGATTAAGGAGGGAAAAACAAAATAAAATCGAAAGAAAGAATATAACAATAACAATAGGAAATATAAGAAATGCAACGCAGTGAAGCGAGTGGCGCGCGGGCGCGCAAGAGCACGTGGGGGCGAGGCTCGAGCTGCCGCTGGCTGGCTGTGGCGCTTCGGGAATCCCCCGCTCGTCGCGTGGGTGCGACAAGGACGGTGCTTGGGTGGTGGAAAATGATAGAGAGACAGAGAAGAGGGAGTGAAAGAGAGAGAGAGAGAGAGAGAGAGAGAGAGAGAGAGAGAACGAGAAAGAGAGAGAAAGAGTGAGTGCGAGAGAGAGGGAGGGAGAGAAAGAGAGAGAGAGAGAGAAAGAGAGACGGTGAATGGAGTGGATGGCCCGAGCGTGGATGAAGCTCGACGGTTCAAGTTAGTTAGCAGTCGATGCGCACACGCGACGCGATCCGGACGCACCGTACGACGCGCGCGTTCTTCCTTTTCGCATTCGTTTTCCGCCTTCACCATTTAAAAACAATATTATCGCACGTAAACCCCGCTGTGTACACGTTCTCTCCCCACTTCCGTTCGAAAACCGGGGGGAAATTTGCGGTTTTCCTAAACTCGAGCGGCCCGCCGGGACCGTAATCCAATTTCATTGGCGCGTTAACGATCTATCGCCGCACGAAAATATCCCGATAACGCGTTCCTTCGTTTTTTCGTTCTTTTGAAATCGTAAATTTTGTCATAGCACGTTAACAATCCGTGCTTACGAATATTTTACAATAGTAATACCGAAATATGAACATCGTTGATTCTACGTGATCCGAAATTTCGAGTGTACGTACGTCGAACTGTAAGACAGGAGGCGTGGCGAGAAAAGACACAACTGGAAATCTTAGACGAGGTAAATTCGTCCTGGATGTTTCAAATTATATTTTATTTATTTATTTGTTTAGAATTTAAGGAATGAATTTTGACGTCGGTTCTCGGAAGATTGTAAACAAAAATATGAGGAATTGGGCTACCCGATGGTTCGAAATTTGATTCTTGCTTGAAAAAATTCAAATTTTTGAGCATCCAATGTTATTTTTTTTTCATTTGACAATTTGTATGTTTATTGTCGATTTTGCGAAATTTTGTTATTATCGTGCATTTGATATTTCGCGTGTTCGAGGTGACCACACCTGGTTTATTATACTTTATAGTGATCACGGTTAAAGCTTGACGAATTCACGTAGCACCAAAGAGAGAATTCAAAATTCATCGATTGATTCGTCGCGCGAACGATACGAGAGAGAGAGAGAGAGAGTGTCCGAAGTCCGCGTCGTTTTGACGTGAGCTGTGAATCAATCAACACGTCGACGCCTAACGCGTCGTACCCGGCCAACGAAGATGCTTTTATGTTAATGCGTTATAAGCTCGGCGATACTTTCGATCGAAATATCATCGCGACGTTTAAAACTCGTAATACGTCTGTAAAAATATATTTTATAACGTAATCTCTCTTTTACATTTTTTTTCACCATCATCGAGAAGAATTGTTGGGCGATAAAAAAAAAGAATTTCTCGTACCCGCGACGACTGCACAGCCGGTCTCTTTGCGGTAATGACGAGTCGACTGTTTACCGCGAGAACGACGAAGAAATGACGATAGCCTGACTCACTTTTCCTGCTGGGCGTGCGAGACTATCGTCTAATTAACTTAAAAGACATTATTAATATTCGACAATTATCGATATCAAATCGCGATTTATCGAAAACAATTGATAATTCAATTTAAAATTGTCGAGTTAATAAATCTATATTTCAATCGGAAATTTGAAAAAGTAATCTTGAATTTTGTTCCGTTTCTTTTTTTGTTCACCTTCTCACGTAAACTTCGTCCCGTCTTACTTTACCGATTTTATACCCGATCGATTACCATTTTGTTCCGCGATATATATATACTACGACTATATTTTTCACATATATTTATTCCGCTCGGGTGCACTTCGTTTAAAAGTTAGCACGTATTCCCGAGTTTACGACTTATAGTATATAATTTCAAGGGCGATGTATGATGTAACGCCGGACGAGAACCGACGAGAACGCTCTTCGAAGCATTTAGCGATGATGCAGAAACCAGATTGCCGGAACAGTGGCAACGCACCGTACGTGACTTACAATTAGATACTCGGTGTCGAATACAGAAAATACGCATGAAACGTCGAAACGGTCGTTAATGATTGTTAATATTATTATCGCGTGGATTATTATCATTATCGGAATATCGGTCGTGTTTTCGAGCCACGGTTTTGTCTCCAGCTCGTAGAAAGTTTGGTTAACCCAAATACCTCCGTGACACTAGAGAAACTAAAACAGTCCCGGAAATAGATTTTACCGTCGATTCGTTACCGATGAAAAAAAACATTAATTAAAATATAAATTGAAAAATGATTTATCGAGGAAAAATCGATTATTTTCTTTGATATAATTAGATAAAAAAAACTGATTGAATTTTTTATTCTGCCACCTGGGCTAATAAAAATGATTACTTTCAATTATCTTTGTAACGAGGAAATAGAGTTTCGATTGGCTTGGTGAGAGCCCTCGTTAGAAAAAATGAAAGTCGTTTTTCTTTCTTTTGTTTTTTTTTTGTTTTTTTTTTTCATTTTACTGGTTATGAATAATATCTTGAGAAATAGAATTAAGTCTAATTTCCCTGCCCACGATTGCGTCGAATGGAATTTACTAGTGAGATCACGGCCAGTGCATAGGCCGAGTTCTCGCGTTTACCACATATTACGTATACACATATTTTTATATGTATATATGTATATATTATATAGATGTATATCGACGACCATCAACACCGTCGCCCACAATAATATGTACGTAAAAGATGATGTCGTGATGGCCGTCGATTTGGCTCTCTTCGAGGTCTCGTAAGAACGTGCATGTTTAACGCCACGACTGTGTTAAGTCATCTCTCGCTTTCGTCTGTTTACACCTCGGAAATCCACTAGCCATTCGTGAGGTTTTATACATTTTTTATTTATTCGACCATCGTACGATAAATCGAAATTTCATTTCAATGAAAAAATTATTCGAAATACAAATTTTCTAATTCGAGAGCAAATAATTGTTTCTCGGATCATTTTATTTTCAAGTGGCGACATTTGGTTATTATCTTATCGACGACATTTTTTTAAATATGCACGGCTCGAAATGGATTATCGTACTTGAGAAATGAATCATAGGATTTATCGCAAATGTCTATACGGGGGCATGGTTGAGACGTCTATAAATAAAATCGTCGATCCATACCTTCGAGAGAGAGAGAGAGAGAGAGAGAGAGGGGGGGAGAGAGTAGAAAGATAGAGAGAGAGAGAGAGAGAATAGAAATAAAACGAGAAGTACCGGAATGACCGGTGTGTCCGTGTGTAGAGTCGAGAGATCTCGTCCGAGTGGACGCGTTGATCGATATAGCTTAATGAATCCGGAAATGCTCGCTCGTTACCATGAATTAGCATAGATAGCGGGCGTCAGGAAATCGATATTCCGGTGGTGGACAAAACCAGGAGAGAGGAGTATCGGTGGTTAGCGGTGCCATCAGAGCACAACCGAGAATTATCCATGAGTCTGTGTAAAATGGGACCCGGGCAATTTAACACTCCTAAACTGTTAATCGGAGGCGAACCCTCTCTCTCTCTCTTTCTCTACCTCTCTCTATCTCTCTCTTCCTCTCTTTCTCTTCACCTTTCCCCCTCTGACGAGATAAATGCACATATTTTTAGCCCCATCCTATCGCACACCCAAGTGCTATCGAATGACGTTGAATTTCCATCGTTTGGGGTGGTTTTTCAACCCCCTTCCAGAACGAGATCACCGATGTGAGATATATATAATGATAGGGACACGTTCTATATCTCATTTCATTCGAGCGAACCAAATATAATTGAGCAAACAATGAATTTCATCATAAATAAAGATATATATACTTACGTATTTGTTTTAAATCAAAATAATTTCATAATAATTTAATAATATATTACTATTAAATGAAAATTAGATTATTATTATTATTATCGTAAAGAAAATATTATGAAGAATTATGTGCTCGATTAAATATATTTTGTTCAACGAGACCAAAATCATCGTAAAATTCTGTCGCTTCGAATGAAAATATCATTCGATTATCAATTTTATCAAGCACGACAAATCGTATTACCTCGCACTACTCTTTGTGTTCCTGACGTGAAATTCATTCTGATGAAACAAAAACAAACAAAAAACATTTTATCCCCGAATCGCTCGACTCGTCCCGTTTACTTCCGGTCGACGCGTTCCTGGATACGACGCGACGACTTTTTTTTTTCTGTCTTTTTTTACGAATCTATTTTCCTCGGTTTTTGTCATTATAAAAATCGAATTTCCCGCGGGATGACAAAAAAAAGGACAGAGATAAAACTTTCATAGCCATTTATTTCGGTTCCTGACGAATGCAGTGAAAAAAAAAACCCCGGAAGGGAACGCGAGGCGGCCGAGAGGGGAGAAAACAAATATTTTTTCATGGACTTTGTAGTATTGGTGCGGGATTACGTGTACCGTTGATAAGCCGGTTTAAAGAGAGTAGGTACATGGTACAAGCCGCGAGAGGATAACCGAAGCGAAATCGTCGTGTCGTCAAGGGCGGACATATATATATTTGGTCTCTTGCCATGGCGCCGCAGTTTTGTAAATCCTGCGGTGGCGGCGACGGCGATGGGCGAGTTCGCGATATTCTCGAGAACGAGGAGAATCCGATTTTCCAAATCCTCGCCGACCGAGTCTCGTCAGGTTGCGCTCGAGACTCGGTAAGCCGAACATTTCTCTCGTTTTCCGTGTACGAAAAATAAAAAAAAGAATAAAATAAATAATAAAAAAACGGTTAGAGGGCTTCGTTTTTCCGCGCGAGAAAATAAAAGCTTCCTCTTCGCGGATTATACCCCGAAACTTCTGTTTTAACGAGAGTAACGACTGATTTCATAAATGCACAAATTTGTATTTAACGTAATTACTTAATCTCGTATAACAATTATTTTCTTTCGCCGTTGCGAATTTTTATTATCAAAAAGAAATCGAGAATTTTAATTGTTTTTTTTTTTTTATGAAATACGAATTACGATTTCTCTATGAATATTTCCTTCAAAAATGATTTTACGTCTAGATTGAACTTTTTATGTAAACAAAGAAATCAACAATTATAAGTTTCTTGAAATAAATACGAGTTAGGATTCGTCTATGACCTTTTTCTTAAAAAATTTACGTAAAAGTGATGTTACATCAAGATCGACTTTTTTTTATATAAAAAAGAAATCAACAATTATAACTTTCTTCAAATAAATACGAGTCAGGATTCGTTCATGACCTTTTTCTTTAAAAATTACTCATAACTAATGTTTGATTAAAAAGAAATACTTATAAAGAACGTTTGATTCGAGAGCCAGGTCACCGAAATAGATGAGAGAGAAAACTCGTAAAGCGGCGAACACGGAGGTTTCACAGAAGTTTAAAGAGAAGGCGTCATTCGGAGGGTTTTAAATTTATATTGGAAGGTCGACGGAACGTATAGTAATAGCGACGATGTGTCTAGAATTCCCTTCGCGGGCAGCTGCAGGTGCAGCATCCAAGGAGACGGGTAATACATATATATATATATATCCCGTCTCTGGCCGTGGTCCGGCTCGTCTCGGCTTATCGAGGTTTCCGACGCCTTTTTTATTTCACGTGTGCAAACATTCTCACACCACAGCAAAGCGTCTGCTGCAACGTTTTTCTCCTCGCCTCGTCGTTTTCTTCCTCCTTTTTGGGTACATGCCACTCTCCATCTCGGTATTTTCTCTACGAGATATAAAATGACACGGTAAGAAGAGACGTTAATTACCGCACGGCCGGGCGTTCTCCTCGGGGAGTCGGGTAAGCCGAGAGAAGGAGTTAAGAAAAAAGATGAAAAAAAGGGAAAATAACGACAAAAAATATAAAAATAAAGGTAAGAAAGCAAAAAAATAAAAATAAAAATAAAAATACGTCAGAGGAATATAATAAAAAAAAGTGCAAGAGTCGCGAGGTTCTGCGAGGCTTCAAAGGAAATACTTTGTCTCGCTCTCCCTCTCTGTCGCTCACTCGACCCACGTCAAAAGTGTTCACTCAAAAGAAAACGAGGCAACCCTACCGCACCTATGTATGTCGTGCGTTTTGCCCTCTTCGATAGAAATCATGAATATATAAAAAGAAAAAGGAACGATAAAGCTGAGAGAGAGAAGATCGTACTCCTTTCCTGTCAAGAGCAAGGGAGCAGGAGTTCACGGCAGTTACGATCAAGGGTGCGGTCGTTCGATCGTACAATTTGCATTTAATCTCATCCGTGAAAGTATTATACGGCGATGACGTCCTGGGTGGGCATCGATCACTTTATTCGTGATACACGAGTCTAAGGGATCGCACCCACGCGTAATGACCTTCGGCCTTCGAACGATAATATCCCGTAGGTTCGTCCATTCGAAGAGATCGATCGCGCGCGAACCCGACCTCGAGTCATGTATTATTGTCAATGGGAATGGAATTTTAACTCATTGAAAAATTTATTAAAATTCCTCGATGAATTATTAACCGGCGTAATTTTCGAACAAAAATCTACATTTCTCGATGATAAACCCGGAATAAATGTATGAAATAATTCTGGTGCCTGGTTCGTTCGATTATATTGTAATTTCTGATACTCGTAATTTCGTTATCCGCAAACAGCAAGGTTTTATGAGAGTAAACAAAATTCATCAACATCGACGGAATTCGTTTGTCTAATTGTAATTTTTTTTACACGAATATATGCTTTTTCATATGAAAGAAAATACCGGAAATCTATAGCACGCGGGTATAAATTTCGAGGGGGTCGAACAGGGTATACACCCTGTTTTTTATCATTGAAATCCACTGCGTCCGACAGTCGATACCAAATTTATACGAAAGTTTCCCCCGTGGAGAGGAAAAAAAGCTCTGTTGCGATATTGACATATTAAATCTCCGGCTCTCGATTCTCGCTCGTGCACTGCGAAACACTATCGCATTCCATTTTTCGGCTTCCGTTTCGCCGGATCAAAACGTCAGTCACACGCGGACGAGCGCGGGCGATCGTCAAACGCGAAAACTCGTCAAAGCCTCGTTTTTTTTCTCTTCTTTTTATTATTTGTTTGCTATCGCCTATCCGAAAAGCTCGTATCTGCCGTGTGTAATTTTTCGCGAAACGAGTGAATAGTCTAAATAGAAAAACGAAAATCCTCGTTTTTAAAAAATTATTTTTATTTCATAAAAAAAATCATCAAAAAATCTTTTGCAAAAAATTTTCTGTAAAATCTCCAATTTACAACAAAAAAACATTATAAATTATAAATAATAATCGTAAACGATGATAAATATTGTCCAAAATACATAAAAATAATCATGAAAATATCTATATAAAATAATCTTCCATATAGAACGCCCCGTACATATGCGAGGAAGCCCATATATTACTCCTGCGTGTATATCGTATATCGTTTTGTATACATATATATCTATGCAACAACTCTCAGCTTTCTTCATCCCGGTTGATAAGTGATCCTTTCGGAAGTTTGTCAAAACTTGTTTTTTTCATCCCTCTCTCTCTCTCTCTTTTCCTCACTCGCAACCCTCTGCGCTAACCTCATTTGGGGCGAGCGAGGGAGCGGTTGTTTTTTTCACTACCTCGACTTTGGTATATTATATCGCTCGCATGCGTGTACGGAGCCATTTTCGAGACCCCGCAGCGTATCCTGGTTCAACATGCTCTACCCACGTGTTAACGTCGTTACGTCAATCGTTAGCACACATGCCCCACTCGCTGCAACCACGTTCCCTCCCTCCACCCTTCTCACTAGCTCACATTTCTTCTCTCGGGGATGAACGTAATTCGGTTGTTTCTTTTTGTGTTTTCTCTAGCTATAAATATTCTCGCGTTTTTATACGCGAGCGCAAAGAATCACCCTCGAATGCGAAAGGGGATTAAAATCTCGGATATATTGGGGATGAGCATGTAATCCTCCGATAATATTTTGCCAATTTCCAATTACAATTTTCGTAATTTACTCGTATTTTTTTAATTACTCGAGATTTTTTGTTTCGCTCTAATGTTTGTGGGATAAATCTTCGGACTGTAGGTTGGGTGAGTGTCACCGTTGGTGCCTTGAAATTATAGGTAGAATAAAATGATCAATATGCATCAAGGCCTCATCTTCGCGACACTTTCACGGATGAGATGTTCGTTTTTTAAATTTATCGTACAACGATAATGGGCTGGAGAAAAAGATTTTCTAATTTAAACAAAAATTTGTCAAATGTCTAGAATTGTAAAATGTAACATGAACAATATTCTACAATGGTAGTTATCCTTTCTCGATCGTAATCGAAAATAAATTGGTATTTGAAGAAATTGCACTATCCATGTTTAAATACGGCTTATGTAAACACAGGGAAAAAGAAGAAGAAGAAAAAACGTTGTTCAAGAAGTTCGCCCATTTTATTTCCCATAAAACTTCTGTATACAATGGATTTCCCTCTATGCGCGAAAAGAAGTAAAAAGGAAAGTACACGATGGGGTTTTCGCCACGTTACCAACGATGGCACACTTTATCAGGCGAATGCTGGTCACTTCGGACCAGGTAAGAACTTCACTCTAGACTCTAGACTCTCGACTCGGCGGAAAGGAAAAAAACGAAGAAGAAAAAACAACGTCAAAGAAGCGGAAAGGACGCAAAGCGAAATTGGATTCTGGTTCTCTTGATTCTTTCCGCCATGTATAGCTCCGGTCCTCTCGTTCGATTTTCTCGTCTATATATGAACTAATACCTATTCCTATATATATATATATATATATATATATATATATACTTGGTCTATCTCATCCAATAAAAGTATAACCGAGCATCGATCCTTTTGATTCTGAAAAAGCTAAAAAGTCTCTGCACTCCAGGTTTCTGGAATTAGATACTCTTGGGGGAAACGATTTCTCACGATTTTTATTACTCCCTTTGGTTTCACGGATTCGATGAGTCTTTTACAGCAAGATCGAAATGTCCTTTTCTACCCTTTCGTGATTCAAATCAAAGATTGACAACGCCCGAAAAAGAAACTAGGTAATAATAATAATAACTTTTCATATTCATTGAATATTCATTGAATATTTAAACAAAATTGTCAATCATGAATTAAACACACATCTGTCATGACATATGAAAAGTGAGTTTTGTGGACCATGAAGCGTTCCGAAGTTTTCTACTAATTTTTCAGGAAATAATAAAAACACCAAATCGCTCTTTATTCATTCATTAAAAAGAATCGTGTCTATTTTTTCACAATTATTCATCGTTGTTCAGACGTAAAATGATATTTACACAGTAGCTTGGAATCGTGGCAAACATCAAGAACATTCTCGGCATTGAGAGTCAAAAAACTGTAATAGGGTTTTGAGTAAACTGTCACCATGGGCAAATATTCCGAATTAAATCTTTGATAATGCTGCAAGTGAAATGTCTCATCAGGCTTGCCACTGATTTCTAGCGCTTTGTCTATGTCGCACCAACTCTTTGAACTTATAGCTCAGAGTAGAGTCCATGACATTAGCTATATATTTTCCTGCCAAAAGTTCCTAAATAAGTTTTACCCCCTAACAGACATGCAGATTCTACAACAGAAGTCTCTTCCTACCAGACCAGGGCTGCACAATTGCCCACTCCCACTTGGACTGTCGAGTGCACCGATTATGTTCAGGCGCTGACAATTGCAGTTTCGTAAAGGAATTTTTTTAAAACGAGATTTATGTACCTTCAGGATGAAAAAAATAGGATCCGTCGCATAATTACAACTTCGCTGATCCTCTCGGATTTACTTTACTCTTCGCACCATTAAACTGAGCAATAAAATAAATCGTCGTCGTTCTCGACTACATAGTATTACTCGTCGTCTTTCCACTCCTTTTCGCTACTTCTCTCGTTGCAGCATCTTTTATATACTTCCATAAGCCATCCCCCCATTTTTTTTTATCTCTCGTACCTCTTTCGGTAAAGCCCGCGAATTTTTAATGGTAGCCTCGGGGCTAAAACCATGTCGTCATCACGCTCGTCCCGTTTCCATGAATTTCATATATACGGTATGTACATGTATATATATGAGGCGCGGTCTTTCAACGTTATACTCCTCACCGAGAGAGACAGAGAAAAGCTTTCTAAGCTCATTTTCGCACGGAGTGGCTGCAACGAAGAAGTTTTTTTTTCGTACCGTTCTCTCTCGTCTTTTGTTCTATGTATGGGTCTTTTCGTTCTGGAGCACGTACATAGAGACACCATCCTGGTTACTCCTCTTGGCGTTACTCTCGTAACGCCAAGGGTTACTCGCGTGGAAAAGTTTATACGATCTTGAAAAGACACTAAAACGGGAGAAAAACTGTCTTGAGGACGTCTGTTCAGTGTCAGCTGTCTTCATCTAGGGTGCACGGCTTGCAATATAGTACATTTTTCGAACCTTGTCGTCCGATATTAAAGTTAACGTTTCAAATTTTGATTTTTCTAGATTGTAAATTGTATTCAGATTTTACACAATTTTTCCCTCTATATTCATTGCAGTTTTAAACTCCTGCGAACGAATAGGACTTTTTGCGATCGAAAATTATTCCCTGATCACGAATAAATGAGTCACTTTTGTCTCGCATGACAATTGATAGGTGAAAAGTCGAGAAAACATGAAATTTCACTGTTTTTTTTCGGGATTTTGCTTATTAATTTCGAACTATCGAAATAATGACAATGATTTTTGCGATTTGCGAGAAATTTCCGATGAAAATAAGCACTTTGGCAATCATTTTTATGAAAAAAATGTTGTCCCCTTTACGAGGCTCTTTTTGCAGGGTTCGAAAAATTGCGATTTTTGAACTTTCGCCATTGCCACAAAAATTGAGATATCCGAATGTTTCTTGGCCCATTCTTCGCATCTCAGCCTGTCCTTAAAACAGTTACTCGTGGAATTTTCTGTCGGACGAACGAGAACGGAGATACAGCTTCGCAAAAAGTCGATTTTTCGAGATTTCGTGATATCCATCGAAATTGGCCACATATCGAATCCCGGTAAATTTTAATCGTTTCTTAAACTCTAAGAGCCTATGCCGATCGTAAATTTCCCTTACAACCAGAAAATCATAGTTTCGTTTTCGATTTTTCAGACTTCATCGACCTTAAGTGGGTAAATCGTTATTTCGGATTTTTACGTTTTTCTCCTAGAGTTTTTGAGATATCTGGCAAAATAACGTCTTAATCTTCATCAGCAAGAAATTTCCAATCGACTTTCCGACCCGATAGTCCTGCAGTTAAAAAATTTCCCATTTTTCTTTATCATCGTTCTGCTTCAAAAATTTCGCATAATACTCAAAGTTACGAGGACACTGATTACTCAAATACCGGATTTATGTAAAGTCGTGTGTCTATCCGCGTTTCTGTGAAGAAGGGAGAGCAGTGTAATCCTCTTGGATTTCCCACTTTCGGCGAGTGCCACTACAAGCGCCCTCGCACGTAACTCGAGATATGACGAGGACATACTCTGTCATGTCCGCGCAGTTTTAAAAGCGAGCGTCGCTGGCTCGTTTTTCGTAACAAAAAGGAAAAAAAAAGAAAAATCTTCACGAGAATTTCATTTACGGCGAAAATTCTCGTCGCTGTCGAGTTGGAATTATAACCGTTGAAGATCCGATGTTCTCATAACTTCCAGCAGTTTAGGAAAGTGCTACGAGAGCATTGGAAGACTTGTGCTCATGACGTAGGCACACGTAAGATACCTAACACACGCATACACGCCTCGCACACTCGAGCTTACGAACGTAGAGACGGGACTGTCCTCTTGGCTCACCACTTCCGGTGAGTGCACTTCGCGCTCTTATACACGTAAAGAACATACGTATATCAAGCTGCATATACACCTCGTTCAAGTTTCGCCATTGCGCTCTTCTAATGGCTTCTTCCCGCGAGTACACCGTAGTGACTGTCTACGGGGCGATTTGTGTCACCTCGACCTCTTCGACTCGACTCTCTTCCATTTAGCTAATTTAATAATCAACGATATCTGCAATACACTCTTTAAAATCTTTCACGAAATATGTATAAAGCTGGATTTAAAAAATTGCGCACGTTATGTTTAATATTTTTGTTCACCTTATGACCTCTTCGACTCGATTCTCTTCCATTTAGCTAATTTAATAATCAACCATATCTGCAATACACTCTTTAAAATCTTTCACGAAATATGTATAAAGCTGGATTTAAAAAATTGCGCACGTTATATTTAATATTTTTGTTCACCTTATTTAATTACTTTGCCCAAATTTTTTTTGAAAAATTAAATTACCACTATCCACTCACGGCTCGAGCGAAACGACGAAAAATTATTTTTACAAAATTTGTAAGAGGTCCAAATAAAAATAGCAAGAAAATTTCAAAATATGAACGAGATCGAAGACATTTCCGTCGAAACGGGTTGTTCCGCGTTGACGCGAAACATCCCGTAGTGTCGCGCACGTATGAGAGACAAGAGAAAAGCACAAGTGCGCTTTAGGAGAAACGGCGTAAACGAGGAATATCCGCGTCGTTAGTGGCTCGTTGCTCCCGCCTCGCGTCTTATACTTCCCGTACAAAAGTTCCCTAGTTTCCTACTCGGTGCTTTAGCGTGTGAATCCAGTTGTTCGCGTCCGTTAAATATATACATATATATATACACCAGATAAAAAAACTTACGTACGCGAGGCTAAAATTTCTCTGGAATATAATCGCGAGGTATCGTCCTCGCGCACCGTTGAGCATCGCGCTGTGACAACGACCTGAAACAGTTGTCTCTCGTGTCCCGCTCGAGTTCGCGACGATTCTCGTAAATGTGAGCTCGGCTACGGAAATCCCGCTCCAAATATTGCGCTCCGGGTACTTCCGCGACTGGTTTACTTCTGTACCAAGGTGCATCATCCACAATACGAGCTCCGGTTGTGCGACACACAACCCTTGACTGCGTATTCTCTTCCAGTATTGTTCGAAAGCTCCGCGGTACACAATCGTCGGAGCGAGATACGACCGGTGCCCAAATGCTTCTCGGCTGTCTCTCTCTCTCTCTCTCTCTCTCTCTCTCTCTCTCTCTCTCTCTCTCTCTCTCTCTCTCTTTCATTACGATGTCTTCACATTCGCGGGATTCTCATTTCAAACTCGGGCAATTTCGCCAGATTAGTTTTGTCATTGCCGTGGGATTCCACGTCGCTTAGAAAAGGCACCGGGACCATTAAAAAGTTATACACGTTGAGAATAATAATAGCGAATAAAAGAGCGAAAGAAAAATATAATTTTAAGAGATCAAATAATTAAACGTTTTTTATCTCTTTATTTCTATTTGTACGAAAATTAAAGGTATGTTCAAGCGTGTGTGTGTGTGTGTGTGTTGTTTCACGACTGTGCGAGGTTGCTGCAAATTGTGGTTGCGACATAAACGGGAAAAATATTCGTGCGATACATTTTTATTGTTTGCACTATCTTGCAAATGTCTCGCGGTGGCTTTATCGTAACGAGACTCGAGTGAAAGGAGCTTTTCACGTTCTCCTTCGTTGGGTGGATAGAAAATACCCTTTTTTCTGTCATTCTACCGTCTCAGCGTGTTTTTTTCCCCGTTGCTCTCGAACTTTATCCAGTGTGTCCTCAAACATTGTCCAAGTCTATAGCAGAGTTGCATATATATATATACAAAATATATATATATATATATATAGTTGGGATATACGTAGTGGAAGCTGGTATAAGAGCCAGAAGTAGCAGAGCCCTTAATGGATCCAATGTTTGCATCTCGAAGAGCATCGGATCCTCGGTCGATGATCCACCTTACCCACACACAAACGTACAAACACACACGCCCACATATACATTCATAAACTCCCCAAGTGCTTTCCCTCAGGGCTCTGTTCCACCAAGCTCTTTCGTCTGAAGAAGGCCTTGAGCTGGTTCTCCTCGTACTATTCCCCCGATGGGAGTCGCCAACTTCCTTGTTCTCTTATATTGGCAACGTCTATTGTATTATTTCTCTCATACAGACTCGTTGTCCTCTCTCTCTCTCTCTCTCTCTCTCTAGCAGTCTCGTCGTGAAAGTCTACCGGTAATTCCTTTCGCGAATGCCCGTTTGCATGTTTGCCGATTTTATCGATTCGAGTGAACCAATAAATGCGAAGGGGAATGCACGAATTGCGGCGAAGTTCATTTCTGAAGATACAGTACGGTAAGTACTGTTTCGATGGAATAATGGCTAAAGATTTTTCAATACAATTTTCTTTTTAGTATCTTATTTAACTCAACGTATTTCGTCTATCGTTCGGATTAAAAATTTTAAATAGATTTTAATACTCGAAAGTATTTAATTTGCGTCGAAGTCTTCGAATCGTTTTCCCGATGATAATTTGGTCGACCAAACAATCAATCGTTCGATTTGAATGATTGCCAATCACTGGGTAACCGAGCCCTGTCACCTTTCGGTATTTCTGGTTTCTGATTAATCTACATCTATATATTTGGTACACGGGGTACTCTCCCACTAAAATCATCGGCGAACCGTGAAATTCCAACTGAAAACGGAGTTCCTGCTTGTTCAACCCGCCCCTGGCATCCTCGACGGCTCTGCGGGACTGCCCGGCGCATTCCCCTGGACATTGGAGCACGTAATTGCATCGTTTGCAGCCAACTGCACGAAATGGCTACTGCTTGAATTGCCCGCGAGGCACTCGCCCGATCTGATGCACCGGCTCTCTCTCTCTCTCTCTCTCTCTCTCTCTCTCTCTCTCTCTCTCTCTCTCTCTCTCTCTCTCTCTCTCTCTCTCTCTCTCTCTCTCTCTCTCTCTCTCTCTCTCTTTGCCCTTCTCTCTCTCTCTCTCTCTCTCTCTCTCTCCTCTCTCTCTCCTTCTCTCTCTCTCCTTCTCTCTCTCTCGTTCTCACTGTAGTAGTTGAAGTGCAGTTTCGAGACTTGCAATGGTCTCGGCTCTAGTGTACTCTCGTTTCGCGAATTGGGCAAGGTACGGTGACCTCCCCTATATCTGCCACGTTTTCACGATGTTATATCCAGCTATATAATTGCGCCGTTTCCATACAGATCCGTACGTGATTGCGATACGACTTTAAACTTTTGCCATTTTTTTCCAGACCTCCTCTACTTCCCGCGCGTTTATACCATCGTTCATATTTATCTTTGCGGGAAAACATTATTACGTTTCGTGCACCGAGCCATTTTATAATCGAAAAAAAACAAACATGTTCTCTGCCATTTTTGGTAACCAAATTTTCAATGTTTTATCAATAATCCGGACAATTTTTGTATTAATGATAATCGATCGTTTGAAAGATCGACGATCGGTAGAAATTTTATCCCTTTCATCATAAATTTATTTTCTCGTTGTTGCCGCCCGGTCGATCTAAAAATAGACGAGGCATCTTGTCTCCGCGCGCGAGAGCATGCGGGAATAATCCCCTTTTCGGCACTTCGGTACACGATTCTCGAACACGTTTTTCTCACTCGAAAGCGTTTGTTTTTTTCTTGGGCCTGTTTTTTTTTTTTTTTTTTTTTTTTTTCGTCAACTTAAAAAAATGTGAAACGATTTTTGGTACACGACGACGGTCGTTTCGGCGCGAGATGATAAAGACTCTGTCGACGAGCGAATGCCGCGGCTCGCGAGGACTAGAAAATCGTGCTTTTCGTAGACTTTGAGCTTTTTCTATTTTACTCGATGCGACATGTATAGAATTGTACTTTTGTCGCGAGACTCTTATTCCCCTCGGCAGTCTTTTCACTCCGAAGACTTGGTCCACTCTCTCCCGGCATATATGTAGTATGTATAATACGGACGGTGCAATAACCTCTTGGGGTTTATTTCGGTAGATCTCTCCCGCTCTCTGTCTCTCTCGCGACTTTCCACGGAATGCGAGAGCGTATAGCGCCTTCCTTTCCAGACATGCATTTTACCGCTCATCTCACATAACCAACCAATTTCAATGCGTGTGTGAATAGAGGGAACGTAACTTGTTGTATTGTACGAATGAAGAAATCACAGTAGATTCAAAGGGTTATTAAAGTTTGATACAATCTTGTTTCGATTAGAATGTCGTTTGTAGGTCAAAAGTTGAAAAACATGGAAATTCAGTTTTCCGAGCTTTTCATAGACAAGTTGAAACAAAAGGAAATTGTAAATGTTATATTCGTGTCGTACGAGAAATTTTAAAGTCTTTTTGGGTGAAAAACAAATTTTGTCCCACCCGACCTACCCAAAGTCTCGGAATTAAATAACGAACCTGGACCATCGATACCTTGAGGGTGATTGAAATTTTTGTTCGTCCAAAAAGACTTTATCGGGAGGTTGCTGAATCGGAAATTTCCCGTACAACACGAATATGATGCTCCCCTCCCTAGTTTTTTGCAATTTTCCGGTCAAAAAGGGAAAAGAACGTGAACATCAATGCCATTAACGTTTGATCGACGAATTGCTAAAAAATGAAAACCGTCAATATCATATTCCTCACCTACACAAAATATATATATATAACAATTTTAAAAAGCTTTTCAAATATTCTAATAAACGTCCTTCACGTAGAACAAAATGGCACCCGATATAACACGATCGGTTAATGTTCGATTCGATGGTTGATGTGCCGGCCAATCGTCCGATCTAATAATACGATCCAAGTCTATTAAGCACACCTGCCCCCCCCCCCCCCTCCCACCCCCCATGATCTCACTCGATCACAAGACAATAGGCACAAGACACGATTAACTTTCCTGCCTGTATCCCCTATATATATATATATACGTATATACGCTATAGGAATATAATGCCCTATCGCTAATCTCTCATCACTCCAGACAATGAACTGCTCATCGATCTCTCCCACGCGCCCTGTCTCGATTAACGCAGCATGCACGCAACAGAAGCGAGCCGAGAGGCTCTCGCCGTCGTCGAGGTCCTTGCACCACTTGCCCTCTTCGACGGTAGTTGCCGGCAATTCCGAGCACCTCCGGAGCTTCTCGCTAAAGCATAACTCCGGGAACAGCTCATCAGAAGCGAGATCGGATCAGAGAGGGTACAGAAGCCCAACAGTTTCCTCTTAGCTACGATCAACCTGTCGTTCTCGCTTTCTCCCTCGTACATTCCTTCTCGCACCCTCTCTCTCTCTCTCTCTCTCTCTCTCTCTCTCTCTCTCTCTCTCTCCCTCTCCCTCTCCCTTTCTCTTTCGCCTCTGAAAGCCAAAATCCATTAGATGATGTTAGCGGTGCGGGATTGCACGCCGTTGGCTGATGCTGCTCCTGCTGCTGGTGGTGCATCAGCCGCAGCCAGAAGCTCCGTCCGTAAGCACGATCCGTTAACGAACCTACCGATAATCAATTTTGACGTCCGGTAATTATTGGCTTTAGCTCTCAACGTGAATTACGGGTTAAGTTAGTCAAGTCTATAGTGCGATCTACCGTATATACGTATCGACTCTACATCGTCTCGATCTTTACCATCCTTCCTTCCTTCCTTCCTTCCTTCATTTCTTCCTTCCTTCCTCGCTCGCTCGCTCGCTCGATTTTTCATTCCTTTTCCTCGTTCCTTCAGCTTCGATCCCTCACTCTTTCTCTTCTCTGCATCACGTAGTATTATATAGAACGGTTAATCTCCTCCTCTACGACGGAAATCTAGTGGCGCACATCGGGGAATTGCACGATCCAGAGAGGAGAGAAAGGGAGAAATCCATGCCTCGACTTTCAAGGGATCTTCGATCCAGGTGATATCGAGGGGGACGAGGGAAATGGATTTTCCTCAACTTCACGAACGAGAGAGAGAAAGCGATCGTTCATTTTCGATCGTGACGTCCAACCGGCAGTCGCGTGATTGAGCGATATCCCATTCGAGGGTTTCGATGAAATTTCGTCGCGAGAAGAAAAATCGATATTACCGTTACGAACATCGTCGTCGTATCGTCCGCAGTGGGAATTCGTTAAATAACGCGGCATCATGCCGGGTCGATGATTATCGCGGTATGCTCGTCCGAAGTCGAGGGTCGAGAACGAATCTCGTTAGGCAGGGTGTTTAGCGAAACAAGTCGACGGGTGATGTCGCATCGACCAATATTATATTACAACGGCGCCAGGAAATTCGCGATACTACTGAATAATGCAAGAGGACCGAGATGTATTTAGAATTATTGAAAGGACGCGTCATGGAGCGTCAACCGGGTGATATTTGATGAATGCGCATCCTAGTTACGAGCTACGCGGGAAATTTCGTGTACAATGGAGCGTGCCGGCACGGTCCTACGCACGTTTCTATATGTAGGTACGACCGAATTGAACCGTTCCTGGGCTCAAGTACTCTTCTCGTTCCGCTCAAACATCGAGGATCGGGACTTTGGGGTAAGATTATTGTTATAGAGGGCTTCTCTCCTTCTTCCGTGATCTGCTGGGTTCTTTCACGGATGCAACCATTCGGCAGTTGTTTTTTCACCCTCGGCGAGTACTCCGTAATCTTGACAACGGAAACTTTGCCCTCAGCTTTCACCTTATTCATACTTGTTCATCGTACTATCCCTTTCTCGCCCACTATGCATAGAAGCAGCGTATTCATTTCCAGCATTATGCAGTATCACAAGAAGATACTGCATAATGCCCAAGAAACTATGATTAGGTGATACAATTGTTGAGGTACGTTAGGATGATCTTAAACGTTCACAAATCATCCTGTATAATAATACGTATCGTTAGATATTTAATTTCTCATACTTTCAATGTTCATGTTCAAATGTTCACATGTTCAAAAATTTAACGACCCACCTTATTAGTTTCTGCAGCTCAAACAAGTTCCGGAACCTCGATAGAAAGGTCGTTGTTACAAATCAGATATGTCATGCGAATATTTCATGAAGAACTCGTAGCAGGTTAATGGATACGTTATACCTTCTTTTAAAATCAGATGTGGTGGCTTACTCGTATAACATTTTTTATTGCTTCACGTGTTTTGGAATACAATATTTCACATAGTTTCATAAAAATGCTAATAACAAGCGCAGTGATTAAATGCGTACACCCTACTTAGATACTTCCGATTCATCATCAAACAAATTTCCGTGTATGTGTTCAATCGACGTCGCAGCCACCCGAATTACAGCTTCGAATTTCTGGTCGGGTAGGTTCGACAGACCAGAAAAAGTACCATCCTGGAGTTCCGTGATCGGATTATTGGATATGTCAAGTATATAAAGGTTCGTAAGATATTTCGCCGCACCATCGTCAATTTTCTTGAGGCGATTCTCATTCAAATATAATTCTTCCAGATTTGGCATACCCTTGAAAGAGGCACCATTCAGCTGACTTAACCAATTATTACTAAGATTTAGTACTACGATATTCGGTAAATTGAAAACGTCCTCATCAATCGTTTTCAAGTTATTATTCTGCAACAATAGCTCATATTTCAGACCGCCAATGAAGCTTCCAGCTTCGATGTGATTCATGTGGTTGTCCCGGAGATCGAGAGATTGCAAAGAGTCTGGGAAATAGGGTAAAGAGTCATTCTTGATATACTTAAATTCATTATTCCTAAGGTCGATATGTGAAAGGTTAATGAGGCCGTGAAAGATTTGTTTGTCAAGGCTTTCCAATTGGTTCCCTTTGAGGAGAAGCGTTTTAAGATCATTTGTATCCTGGAAGGCAAGCTTATCGATTGTCGTCAGCTCATTACTTGTCAGAGAAAGTATTTTCAGACGCGATAGACCGTGGAAGGATTTAGGTCCAATATTCTTTAACTCGCATATATCTAAGTAAATATTTTTCAGTTGATCCAGCCGTGAAAAAGTACCAGCCGGTAATGCTCCGAGTTTATTTCCCGCAACATCCAACTGGATCAAGCTACGGGGCATACCTGCCACAAATTGTACTCCTTTCAGTCGATTAAAGGACAAATTTAAGGTTGAAAGGTTTGTTTTTACTAAGGCGTCCTCTTCTATCTCGCTGATTTTGTTACTACTCAAGTATAAAACCGTTATATGCTCGTTGACGATTACTCCTTTCTTCAAACGCTCGATGGAGTTGCCACGACAATATATAAAGTTCACGTTTTTCGGAAGGTCGTTCAGCATCTCGCTCGTCACATCAACAATATTATTATCATCGAAAAATATCGTAGTGATGTGTGCACGAAGACGATACCAGTTTTTAGCGAATCCGGAAATCTTCTTGCGTGCCAAATTCAATGTCGTTAAGCCCGACGAAGGCGCCCAGCTTTTTTCAAGCTTGATTTTACGGCAGTTTGTTGGCATAGGAAAGTCATTCTTCGTCATTTGCCGCACTGCTGTGACAGTGCCGTTCTCCATGCACAGTAAGATAGGTGCGCCCCCTTCCGATTCATCCGGAAGGTGCACCCCAGTCAGTTGAGCCTCAATTGTTGCGGATGAAATTGTGTTGTCGTTCGACACAATTTTTGCCGTTTTAGGTATTCCAATAAAATCATTTTTTTTCACGGATGCAATAGGATTGTGCGAGACGTCAAGATACTGGAGGCTAGTCAGACCTACAAAGGCGCGACGAACGTCCGTGAACTCGTTGTCGCAAAGATAAAGGCGCCTGAGACTTTTAAGGTGCGAGAACCCAAATCGAGGCAAAGTTGACAGATGGTTATGACACAGATCAAGATGGTTAATCTTTGTTGTAAGGTGGAAGACATCATACTCCAGACTGGTCAAATCATTGTTAGTGAGATTGAGTCGTCTCAACATTGGGACACGCTCGAAACAGTCTGAGTTCATGTGCTTTAATCCGTTTCCTCCCAAGTCAAGATTGAGTAGGGACTCAAGTCCCCTAAGGTGCTCTTTCATAAGCTTAGTTATTTGGTTCTGAGCGAGATCAAGGTCGGTCAATTTGTTCAAGACCGCAAAGGATTTGACTAGTTGTAGTTCACTAAGCTGATTATTTCGCAGATTCAAGCGTAATAAATTACGTGGTAGGGTCGCCACGAAACGTAAGTCGTTCAGTCGATTGCCGTCCAGCTTAAGCCACTGGAGATTTGTGATTGTAAACGCATTATCCTCGATCTCATTGATTCGATTGTCCGATAAGTACAACCGTGCCAGATTTCTGAGCACAATTGTTTCCTTCGTGACTCGCTCGATCTTGTTTTTAGATAAATCAATATACTTCAGACGGTGTGGAAGGCTTTTGAACAATTCGCTCGTGATATCGACGATGTTGTTATCGTGCAAGTCCAAGCCATCTACTTCCGTGCCATAAAGGCGATACCAATCTTTTTCGAATCCGGAGATACCCGATTGATTGAGCCTTACCCAGTGCGGGGTCGTAGGGTCGATCTGTACTCTGGTGCAACCCGTAGGAAGAGATTTTGAATTCATCCAGCGGCGCAGCGAACTGACAATACCTTCATGTTGGCATAGTATGGCCTGCGTGGACTCGTTAAGATACGTTTTAGTGAAAAGAGCTCTGCTGATTGTTTGTAATTCGTCGCCGCTCGTATTGATATCCGTTGATTTGGGAATACCGTAGAAGTCACTTGGCCCGAGCTGCCTTACATGAGTGTTTCCGATATTGAGTGACTCGAGATGTTCCAAGCCCTCAAAAGCTCTCCGAATATTCTTCAACGGGTTGTTGGCTAGTGAGAGATACTTAAGCTTCCGAAGTCCCGAGAATACACCAGGGTGCAACGTAGAGATATTGTTATTGGACAGGTCGAGTGTTTCAATGTCTGGCACATTATAGAACGCTTGTTTCCCAATGCTAACAATATTCTGACTCGGGAGAGTCAAATTCTTATTTAAATCTCTGTTAATTGATTGATTTGGAACGATGTTCGTCAAGACGTTGTTCTCAATAGTAACCAAGTAATCGCCGACTGTTTTGGTCGGGGCAGCATATATGCTGGAGATCAATAAAAAAGTTAACAGCAGCATGTTAAGCTCGTTGCTCGCGTCAAATTTTCTGTAAATTAAGGACAAACAGTTAACGTTTGCGAAACGTTTTTTATATTGCACGTAAAATATGATTCAAGAATGGCACAGCAGACAATTAATTAGGTTGATTTGAAATTGTTTTTCATGAACTTGGACGAATTTTATTGCAGTCACTTCTCTCTGTGGGAGTACTTACCAAATGTGAAGACGCCGCCTATGGAACCGTATGTATTTAAAATTAGTCAGTAACGTTTCTGCCTATCGTCCACGACCGATAAGCACAATCGACGGTGTATTCGCAACTGTGGAATACCAAAGCGTTTGATGGCCTTATATACTCACATGAACGACGACGAGCGCTCGAATGATCAAATACACTATTATTTTAGGTGGCGTGATCTATTGGCTGGTTAAATATTAGTATAAATATCGTTTCCGTTGGAATAAATTTGTGACTGATGTGGTATCAATGTACAAACATATGTGACTACCTACTGCTGTACTACTTCCTATATGACTGTTACAGTGTTATAACCGTGTACTGCACTATGCGTGTTAATGCATCAGGGATAGAATCGCATCGTGTCCACTGGACATCTGTGTATTCGAGTACCGTCCGCGCAATGGCACCTCCGAGCTATTGTTGTAGCTGCTAACGTTAATTGTTAATTTGAATGGGCTTAGGTGTACCCCTGCAGTCCATATAGAATTATACACCGTGTATCATGAAACCTATGTACGTACATTGACGATGATATCCACGTGAATCGGAATGATATTGCGGTCTTGGGAATGCCGTTTATACAGGGTGGGCCATCTATTGGTACGTTTTTAAAAATGCGATCAAAAGAGTATGCATTGATATTTTTTATTAATTTTGTTGTTGTTGTAAAGCTAAAAGTATCCCCGTCAAGAATGAAAAACGATTTCTTTCATGTGGCTCCCTCTACTGGCCTTACACTATGCCATTCGGTCACCCCAATTAGTGATGACATTTTGAACTACCTCGGCGCCAATTTCACTCAAAACAGTCGTAATGTTGTTTTTCAAAGCTGGAATTGTCTCTGGATTATCCGCATAACATCGGTCTTTAACGGCACCCCGCAGGAAGAAGTCCAGCGGTGTCAAATCGCAGCTACGCGCAGGCCAATTGACATCTCCTGAACGGCTGATTATGCGGTTGTTAAACTTGGTGCGCAGAAGGTCGATCGTAAGTCGGCTTGTATGGCATGTGGCGCCATCTTGTTGAAACCAAAGGTCGTTCACATTCATAGCGTCGATTTTAGGCCATAAAAAGTTGGTCAACATGGCTCTGTAGCGTTCGCCATTGACGATAACGGCGTTGCCAGCATCATTTTCGAAGAAAAATGGGCCAATTATGCCACCGCTCCAAAATCCACACCAAACTGTGACTCTTGGAGGATGCATTGGTCTCTCTACGATTGCGTGTGGCTGTTCCGAACCCCAAATCCGGCAGTTTTGCTTGTTCACATATCCGCCGAGATGGAAATGCGCTTCGTCCGAAAAGATGATTTTTCGACCAAAATCGACGTCATTATTGAGCTGGTCTATGGCCCACATAGCGAACTGATATCGAAGCGGATGGTCATTTGCTTTCAACTCCTGAGTCATCTGGATCTTGTAGGCGAATAATCCGAGGTCTTTGTGCAGTATTCTCCTCAGGCTGGTGCGACTAATGCTCAGTTGCTGCGATCGGCGTCGAGTTGAGGTCGTCGGATTCTGTCTCACGCTTTGGGCCACAGCCTCAATATTCTCGAGTGTGCGCACTGTCCGAGCTCTGGGACCACTTCTGTCATCCACTAACATCCCTTTCTCACGAACTTTCCTCACCAATTTGCGTATAGCGCCTTCGGTGGGTGCTTTATCACGACCCATATTTCTCTTCAAAATTCGCACAGTTTCGGCGACACAGGACTGACTTTGAAAATAAGTTTTTAAAATTTCAAAACGCTCTCCAAGAGAAAACATGTTGTTTCGTGCCGCGGACAGTATGGCTAATGAACTGTAAAAATTTCGGGTCTGTAGCTCGTTTGCCGTTGTCATACGACGAAATTCAAAAACGTACCAACAGATGGCCCACCCTGTATATATATATATATATATATATATATATATATATATATATAGATATATGTATATATATGTATAATTAGGGCCATTCGCGCGAGTGCATGAAACTTTAGCGCATACAGCCACCATCGTCACTTGATATTCAATCGAGTCATCCGTGACCTTTGAAACAGAAAATATAATTTTAAATGCTTATTCCCCATACGCACATTAGTCTTGTTATAGGTTCTTTTTTCGTCTGTATTAGGAATGTATCCATAAATTAACACCCGATTAATTAAGCTTGGAGTATTTATGTATGTGAAACTTATTATCGATGTAGCGTTGTTTTCGTCGAACTCGATTATTATGCCAGTAATGAAATTTGCTTTTAAACTTTTAAAGACGAGTCTGGGGATATATCGACCATCCATGGGATACAAAATATTTGAGGTTTTCTTTAGCTAATATTATGCGCTAAATACAAAAAAAAAGTGTGCACATTCCTGGAAGTTTACTTGACGGTGAAAAGTGCTATTTCAACGTCAAATTGTGTTTTACTGCGTTGGCCTGAAAATCGGTATACCTATATGTTCAGGTGCATTGAGCTCGAAAGAAATAGTATTTTGTATTGCAAAACTCATCTTGAAGGTAAATCTAAGGTTGAAAATTGAAAGTATTGTTAGTTACTATCAGCGGGTTAGCGTGTATCTAATAAAACTACGAAAGTGATGATACAACAATTATTGTAGTACTACTAAAAATTTAGTAGAACGACTAAATAATGTACTCATTTGTTTGTAGTACGACTAAGTTTATGGTCGTACTAATAATATTTGTGGTTAGTTTTTGTAGAATTACAAAACGTAAGTATATCAAATTTGAGACCAAAATAAAAAAAGCCATTCGCAAGGTCAAAAATGCCGCCAGGACTTTTTTTTACTATTTTTTTCACGTAAAAACCCCCGTTCCTAAAATATTACGTTAATATTGATATTGTTACCGACAGAAATACGCCGAAATATATTTGGAGAAGGGAGCTGGGGGTGCCAACGTTTGAGTATATGATAAGGGAAAGGGCTTTGAGGTATGTAAAGGAGGTGTCGGGGATGGAGGAGAGCAGGTGGCCCAGAATATGCTTACTGGAGGAGATCAGGGCAATTAAAAACGGAAATCCGTCAAGGTGGGGGGAAGATTTGGTGAAAGTGGTAAAGGATATGGGGATAGGAAATTTAGTAGAAATGATATGGGAGCGAAAGGCGGGGGAAGAAATAGAGGAAAGGATAAATGAAGGGCTGGAAAGGCTAAAAAGGAAAATATTAGAAAAAGAGGAGGAGAAAATAGAGAGGTCAACATACAACGACAACTATAAGTATTTGGGTAAGAAGGAGGAGATGCCGTGGAGCTATTGGGCAGAGGAGGGAGTGAGGGGAAGGAATAAGGAGATGTGGGCGAGGATGAGGTGTGGAAATATAGGAAGGGCGGGGAAGAGAGGGGAAAAGGATTGGATATGCAGGATATGTGAAGAAAGGAATGAGACGCTGGAGCACCTGATAGTATGCAAGAAAGGATGGGAAGAAGTGACGGAGAAGGCGAGGCAGGCAGTGGAGGGGTGGTTGGAAGGAGTGGATTTACTAGCATTAAGGGGAGAAGTGATCAATATGTTAGGGGGGAGAATAAAAGAGGACATATGTGAGTATTATAGACAGATTGAGGAGGTGTGTAGGAGGAAGGGTAGCGAGAAAAAAGAAATAGAGAATAAGGGGGAGTAGATTTAAGGAATAGTTTATAAGACTTTGTAAAAAACTTCATAGAAGTTATGCAAATAAAACAAGTTACTACTGATATTGTTACCGAAGATGATATGGAGATATCAAACGTTATCAATTTTTATATAGTATACCCAAGTGTTCCTAAAATGTTACGTTAATATTGATATTGTTACCGAAGATGATATGGCGATATCAAACGTTATCAATTTTTATATAGTATACCCAAGTGTTTCTGCCGGAAGAAGTTTTTGTGAGATCGTATCTTCGCCGCAAACTTGCTCGAAAATATGTATCTTCATTGACCTTGCTTCGCGAGGTGATCGAAACACCTTTTTTGAACGAAGTTGTCGAAATTGTAATTCGTTGCTTGTTTCTTGAAGAATCTTCTAACGATGATAAATGCAGCTTGAAACTCGTCCACAATATCCTTCGGTACGTCCGACGATTCGGTACGTTGAGAATGGCGATCAGTCGCCTCGGCATCGTCCTCATCGTTCGAACCAAACGACTAAAAAAGAATTACGATCTCACATGAAAAGATTCTCCAACAAAATTATTATTATTTAGGCATATATATTTATTAGACTCAGAAAGGGAAATCGGTACACCCCCGAAGGTTGGCAGATATCGAAAGTATGGATCGTGTATGTATGTCAGCAGAAGTAGGCGTGTATGGTTCTGTATGTGTTTCTGGTATATTCATAGACCCATGTGCGACACGGTTATACGGCGTGTCGGTTTGCTCGTTTGCCATGGTTTTCCGTAAGAGTTGGGCCCGCGAATTACCCTCGTCGCCGCTGCTCGCTCAGTCCATTCTTCGCGTCCATCAATCGCACGGCTGCCGAAATTCATTGTGCAACGACCCTACCCTATCTCGTAATATTCAGGTATTTCGATATTTGATCCTTCGAATAATTAATCACGCCATGGTATTTGCCATCGTAGATACGATTGGTTCGGTTCCAGTCAAAAAATTTAGTCCGACATTTTTTCTATATTCCCCATAGGTTTACTTCCGATTATTATTTCTATTCGATCGTATTTGTAACGAGAAATAATAATTATAACACATTCTTCGAATTAACGTGTCGTTCGAACGTCTCTCCCTCTCAGCCTCTCACGTTCGATGATACAATTATTCCAGGAATCTGGGATAATCCTGTAATCGATACGAAGAATACATCTGTGTATATAATGTCAAAGAAAAAACAGTATGAAAATCTGTTAAGCGGATCTAGAATTATGAGCGAACGGACAGACAGACAGACGGACCGAGACGGAGACAGAGGGTTTATAATATGCAGAGAAGATTAGCCTGCTCGTCAGCGTGTACGAAAACGTTCTCCTACAAACAGTGGTTTGCATAACGTGCGGTGCAAAATTAACGAGATCATTATGTGAGGTTCCATGTTTGCGTTAACGGAGACCTCTGCGAGCGTGATACGTTTTGTTATATAAGGGGGTGAGGGTGTTATCGAGTCGACGGGAACGCATTAACATCGTCGGTCGACGGTGTATGGAATTACATCTCCGGAGGCCTCGATATTATCGTTATTATCGTATTATATATACACACGTATGTATATTTGTATCTGTGCAGGTAGACGATGCGCCTCGATGCGTCAGATGTTCGATGAGGAAGATAAACCATCTCGATGCATCGATATCCAATCATTCACTGATATCGAGAATCACGGCTATATATAGGTATTCGTTATTGGATATTGAGACCGGTATTTCTTTTCTTACAATTATTCTGAAATACCCACCCGGCGCGGCCGTGGTCCGTCGGCTGCCGGGGCTCTTTGACAACGTTTTCAAAATCTATATCTCGCTTTTGGGCGCCAGTCAGATTTGCGTTATGACGAACGACACTATTTGACGAGTAAATTGAGAGACCGGATTCTCAGGGTGAGTTCCGTTGTAGGACCGAAAGGAAAATCTCGCGAAATCAAAGAAGACTCAGTGATTGACCGAGATAGGCAAATTTATTGGTACTTACAGTATTGATCGACAAAATCTCTACAATGTTCGGTTGTTACTTCCTTCACCAATTTCCCAATAACAGCACACTGGTGTTCTTTTGTCTATAGGTGGTCGAAGACCGGGGTCACCTATATCTTTGACAAAGTTGAACACTATGCGGTACACAAAGACGGTGCACCGTCACAATTTCTAATACGTGCAACGGTTTAGTGGTCTCTCTCGACCAACCCGTCCAACTGCTAGTCCGTCCCGTGAAAGAAATTAGTAGGGCATCCATAACAAAAATCGGGGCCCATGAGGGTTTAAATATGGATTCCCTACTAGGGATTTCCACAACACAATCGGACTAGGCCCCGACAGGAAAATAACAGGGTTGGATTATTTATTCAAAAAAGGTCGTAGCGAGGTAAATGATAAGGGCCCAAACGGGATTCATCAAGGCAGCAGTTATTGCAGAGCACACAATATTTGCAAAGTTATTTAAACAATTTATAGTTCGGTAAAACACTAGGTTATACACAAATTTTAAGTTAAGTTATATAATTAATTTTATTTACGGTATATAAAATTGTATATGACTGTATATGAGTACTTTTATTTTATGTTGAAATACATAATAATTGTACATATATATATGGCTTCATCTTTATATGGCTTCATATATCATTAGATATAGACATAGTTTTCTTTGGTTTTATTCGCGTATGGAAGCATGTAAATCAAAAGATTGTTTATTAAAAGTTAACAAATTATGTATTGATGAAATATATATATATATATTGCATCAATACATAATTTGTAAACTTCATACATATAGATATATAGAAAGAGACGACATAGATATAAGCCATAAGTACGACAGAAAAATGAGCGTGTAGCTTCGCTCACGGCCAGCAGGTGGCGCATGGCCGCGCGCTTTCTCGCAAGCGCACCCGTCGTCCACCGGTATTATAAAGACGTGAGCAGGATGAAGAAAATCGTTACTCGTCTCCCGATTGCGCTGGCAAGCACGCTCTTATGTAACATGTTGAGTAGTGCTTATCTACCAACGTATATATACGTTGTAGATATTGTATGTGTTTCTATACGTTTACATAGAAATATATACAATTCTATCGGGCCAATTTTTGTATACAATTATATATGTTTATAATAATCATTATATAATAATAATGTTTATAATAATAATGTTTATAATTTTTCCGAATAAAAATGAATATATATATATATATATATATATTCATTTTTATTCGGAAAAATTGTGTTCATTATTGCAAAACATCTCGCTTGATACATAGCCACTAATAAAGCTGGCAATTATAGGGCAGTAATAGGGTTGCTTCATGGCTTCGTTTCTATTCTGGCAGGGTTCTGTTGAGGCAACCAGCCGGGCCCTGATTAATAGCCCTGTTTAGGCCCTCATCGACAAAGTGTGACCGGCCCGCAAGGGACCTGATCGGGTGCCCTGTTAGGCCCCTTATAGAGTGAGGGAAAAATAATCGGGACCTAGTCTAAGCCCTGGCTGAATTCTTTCACGGGCTTTGTTAAAAATGGTTGTACGCCGTAACCATGAAAAACGAGCGTTGTACTCGTTAAAAAAAATATATAAAAAAAGACCGTTTCATATTTCTCATTTCTCGCGGGGTTATAAAGCAAAAGACTATATAAAGTTGGGAGCAATTAAAATATGTCACTCGCGATGTGGCAATATTCCATATCATCCTCGCCAGAGTATAATAAATTAACGTTGTATTAACGAGACTTCGTTATACTCTAGACAGCCAGGTGAGATCGTTAATTGTGAAACTCCCTCTCTCTCTCTCTCTCTCTCTCTCTCTCTCTCTCTCTCTCTCTCTCTCTCTCTCTCTCTCTCTCTCTCTCTCTCTCTCTCTCTCTCTCTCTCTCTATTTCTCTCGGTCTTCTTCCTTTCTCTACGTCTCTTTCATCCTCTATACTAGACTGTCTACGGTATATGCCAACTACCACCTAGGCCTCTCGTTACTCTGCCGTTTCCACCCGGCGTACTACGTTACTATACACACACCCATATATATATCGGCAAACTGTGGTCTTATCGCGGCGTTGCAGAAGTCCCTTTAGACTATATATATATATATATATATATATATATATATATATATATATATATATATATACACATTCGTTTGAACGATAAGTTTCTCCGTGCATCGATTCAACTGTCATCCCTTTAGCCATATACTCTATCCACGTACCGTATAACAGGTGTGCGAGAAAACGAGACGATTCGAAGCTCGGAAACGCGATAGAATTTCTCATCGTGCATAGAGAAAGGAGCCGGGTAAACTTGCTCGATACGAGAAAGACGAGAAACTCTCGAATGGCCTCGTCGAACTTTTGCCAAACCTTTACCGAGTCGGTGAACGAAACTCCTTTCGCTAAATCCCCGAAGCTGGATGTAAATTATCAAAATAATGTTTTTTCAATATTTTATAGCGTAATTGTCGAAAAATTCAATTTTGTTTACATTCGCACGTGATTGAACCCTTATTTTTGTTTCTATTTGTTTTTATTAATTAAAATTTCTATTTACTGAAAAAAAGTAATTAATGTTTTCATCGAGGAACGTTTCGTAAGCCGGATTTTGGAAATGGACTCGTCAATCGCGCCAAGTCGTGTTTGCGTAATTTATTCGCTATTTCGGATAACGCGTTTGATCACAGGAACTCTCTCTCTCTCTCTCTCTCTCTCTCTCTCTCTCTCTCTCTCTCTCTCTCTCTCTCTCTCTCTCTCTCTCTCTCTCTCTCTCTCTCTCTCTCTCTCTCTCTCTCTCTCTCTCTCTCTCTCTCTCTCTCTCTCTCTCTCTCTCTCTCTCTCTCTCTCTCTCTCTCTCGCTCGCTCTCTCTTACTCTCGCTCTCTCTCTCTCTCTTTCTCCCTCGGATGTCGAGGCAGAAATTCCTGGGGCGTTCGCCCGCTCCACTCGTCGTATTATAATATACAAACGGGTTTACTCAGCACGCCTCTCGACACAGCGCGAATCTAATATACCGCACCCAGCAACCGTACACACAGATTTTGACCCTCCGCCTGTGTGAGCGCGTGTTCCGTTCAAAAGGTAATTTGGAGCTTCTCGCACATACGCACCGAGCGTACACACCTCGTCTACGGAACGTCTGGCATGTTCACTTCCATTAATGAGGTAGTTTCCCACCTTGCGAGACATTCGGCGATAATTGTATTTCGCGGCGCAACGCGACGATTTTCGTTGAAAATCGTCGTTTTCGTTCGATCCTCGTCGCGACGAAACAATTTTTTGTTTGTATTAAAAATATATATATTTTTTTAAGAACCTGCGAATACTCGATTCGTAATTTTTTCCAAATTTATTTACGTATTTAATCCTCGATATTTAATAAAATTATATATTTTTCGAATTTAATAAATTTATTGTTCGTTCGTTTGTTTTTATTTTGCAAAAATATATAAAATCTTTTCGAACTATCGCTAATCAAGTATTCACGTTATAGCTTCGATATTCGACCGATTGAGAGAACCTTCTCGCTGCGACTCGATGTACCTACAATAATTCGTCCGGAATGGAACGAGAATTTCGTTGCAGTCGGCGTATTGCACGAAATCGAGTTACGTGCGTACCTTTACAATTCGTGTCCGACACACGAGAAACGTAAAAGTATCTCTCTCTCTCTCTCTCTCTTTCTCTTTCCCTTCGTCGATTGTAGCAAGGCTGCGAAAATAAGTGAAGGGTAGTGGTGAGATTGACAAAAGAAGAGAAGAACGGAAGCGAAAGGGCGGAGGAGAACGAGGAACGAGGAATGGATAAAAAAAAAAGAAAAAAAGAAAAAAAAACACGAAAAAGGAGAATGTGAAATCGATGTTTTACCGTCTCTCTGTGGCATTAGATCGAATTGCGGTTGTAACCGCGGTGTGCAACACGCGGTTGTCGTGAATCACGCATGCAAAACCTTCCTCTTCCTCTCTCTCTCACCCCTCCTTCTCGTCCTCTTCTCTCGCTGCATTGTACTCGAGCTCTCGTCTATCCTATCTAAGCGAGGAGAAACGTAGGGACACAGAGAGACAAGAGTGTATCGACTCTATATCGCTTTATATTCGAATACATATATATATATATAGCTATAGAAAATACATACGAGTATATAGATATAGCTATATATATATATAGATAAGCTTAACATCGGAGTACAGACGTTCGATGAGATTCGAGCGTATACTATCTCTCTGCCTACCGTGGATCCAGTCAATCACGACAATTTGCATATCGGTTGTCCGTGTGTTCTCCACCCTTCGTTCCTACTTCCATACGATCTATATACATATATATATGCATACCTCCGTCTTTCTCCGAGTATCCCTCCCTCTCTTTTCGTTGCCCCTTTCTCTCTGTCCTCCTCTATTATCCAGTCCGCCCAATCTATATTCGCCTTTTGGCAAAATCATGCCCGATTGGAGTTTCAATCCGAATTCGTGAATAGAACTTGATTTGCTACCGCACGGTTGCGTACTATCGCAAATTCGTCTCCTCTCACCTACAGCAACATCAGATATCGGTATGCATATATATATATATATATATATATATATATACCAATTTGTCGATATATTTATATAATGTGGTATGGGCGTATAATATGGTAATTATATATATATATATATATATAGCATAATAAATAATGCTAGGTTGTTTTTCATATCGTCAAATTGGTATATATTATGTATCGTCTACCGAAGAATAATTCCGATGCGATTTTGCATCCACGAAACCAATCGTACGAGGAGAAGTACGACGACGATCGAATTTGTTTCGGTATAAATTGTTATTTCAAACATTTGTTTACGTGGCTACGTTGCCTCTTCGTCAAATTGTGTACGAGATGAAAGAGAAAATATAATTGGATATCTCGTAGCGGAACGAACATTTTTAAAACGGAAAATGGGAAATTAACTCTCTTTCATTTCGTTTTTCTTTTATGATATTTTCATTCTCGTTTTGTTTAGTTTGTTTGTTTCTTTTTAGATCGTTTTTTTTGTTTAGAATCACGGCGAATAATTCAAATTGCACGTTTTACGCACGCTTGACGCAAATATTTGGGAATAAAAACATGCGCAAACGTGTACGAATGGCTCGCTGTATAATACGCGTACGACTGATAAACGATATTTTAACGAGTTATCGATCGTCCCATCGTGCATTAAAAAGGAAAAACCAATCAATTCTCGTTTCACCTGTCTCGTCTCTCTCTCTCTCTCTCTCTCTCTCTCCCTCTCTCTCTCTCTCTCTCTCTTCATAAGCGATATTTACGCTGTTACGAATCTCCGAATCAACAATGAAACATTCAAATCCAACGGAAAATATGCGTCGATCGACGAAAAGAGAGGATCTTTTTTTTCGATTTGTTTTTTTTTTTACTTTATTTCGCGTTTATACGCAAGTTTCGATCGTCCGAGGGTTGACGGACGTTATATAAATGAACGTCAACGACCGGGCGTACAGTTCATTTCGATTCATTGTCTTGTTTACGCTCTCGTCGGGACAAACAATGGGGGATGGAAAGGCGTAGGAGAGGGAGCAGGGCGAAGGGCTCTGTGTGACGCATCGAATCGACGTCGATCGTGCAATTAAACGGGATTCTCGCGTCGTCGAACATCTACTCGGTACACGATTTCTCTATATATATATGTACGTGTATCGAAGCCTTCGGAGCTTTGTCCACCTGTCTCATTCTCTCGATGTACGTTCTCTGCTATTGCCTATATATCCAACTATCGAACTATTCTCTTTGGTACAGATATATATATATATATATATATAGGAACATTTTGCGGAGTACAAACGGCACCCGGCGTCGCGGTTCGCACGTGTTTTGTCTCAATTTCCCTCCGTTCTACACTTTTTTCCCTCTTTGATCGTCCCGACTATATAACACCGACTCTCGGGGCGTCGCTCTCGTGGCCACAGTGGGGCGTGCCTCGAATTCGCGGTAATTAAAAAATCCGTTAATTGGATGTTCTCTCGGTCTCTTTTTATTCTCCTCCCCCCTCCCCTCCCCCCGTTCCAATCGCCACGGCCTTTTTTTCGCCGCGACCGAGGAATGGAGGAATTGGTCGCTCGCTGGTTAACAAACGATATTCACCCTTAACACGGATGTTCGAGCTTACGCCACGAACGATACGAAATAATCGAACGATTTTGAGGTTTGATGTCTCTGCATTTTTTTTGCGTCAGCTACGGTCGTAATTGTTTTCGATTTCGAAATAAATTTCTTTTCTCGTCTCGACGCTGAGTAAATATTCATCGAGAAAATTAATATTGAAGGAATTTGAAAATTCTTAAGGGATGAAATTTTTAACTTTTGGGAGATGAAATTTTGTTGTTCATTTTATTTTTCAAGATTTTTCGCGGATTACGAATATACGCTATTTTTGCTTCTAGTTTGCACGAATAATCGCTCGAAAAATGCAAAAATAAGAAAATAACGAAACGTCGTTACAGAAAAAAAAAAGAAGAAAAACAGAAAAATCGAAAATAAAAGTCGACTCGTCGACTTTTACATCGTTCGCAAAAGTATCAAATATCGAATAACTCGTTAAACGGCTGACTAAGAGTTTATCGAGGAATAAAACGTCGAAAACGAGGAGCGTCGACGGTTAGAAAAAAGAAAATTGAGCACCGCTCCGGATGGTGTTAATGCGCGTAAGAGGTCTCTAAAATGCCCAAGCCAAAAACCCTTCGCCCTCTCTCTCTCTCTCTCTCTCTCTCTCTCTCTCTCTCTCTCTCTCTCTCTCTCTTCGTCTTTCTACATGTCGCAGCCGCGACGTGTTTTTCTAACGTCCCGATTGCTCCGAGTTCCGTCGCGTTTTTGTTCCGGAATAGAGGCACCTAACGTGCCTGGAAGTGTGGCAGCAGCGGGGCTAAAGGGTTGCGTCGATGTACGAGGTAAAACGAGAAGAGAGAGAGAGAGAGAGTGCAACGACAGCATCGCGCCCACGACGAAAACGGGATAGAAAGAAAGAAAAAGAAAAGGGAGAGACGACGAAGATACGTGACTTGGCAAAGTGCCAAGATCGAAGTCTCATTTAGTCCTCCTCCATGCTTTCTTTCTTATTCCTCGTTCTTTTTTTCTTTTTTTTTTATTCCTGTCTCTGTCTCTGTCTCCCTCGATTCCACCAACTTTCTTGCTCCTTCAGCGGGAACCCTCGCTGCAGTCTACTTTTTCTCGGCTTACATTTTTCCGAATATTCGAATATCCATATTTCTCTCCCTCGTGGAAAAGTTCACGATGCGAACGTGAACCCTTGTTATTTCTCGCTCGATCCGAATCACGTCTCGCGAGATACCTTCTGCCTCCTAATATACATATATATTGTTATTCTTACGGGCACGCGGCTAACCGCAATGACGTAAGGCGATTCTTTTTTTCTTCCTCCTCGCCATTCAATATTACCAGTCGGTGTCTCCCCTTCCCCCCTCGTGTGAAAATGTAAAACGTGATGTTTTTATTTTTAATTATATTCCTACAGGCTGATACGAATTTGTAACAAATATGGTCGATTTTGATACTGAATTAATGAAAGAAATTATTTGATTTATTTAGTCGAATGTATAATACGTTTTTGTTAGATTCGTCAAAAGTTCGAATTTTAACGAACTCGTGCGAAAATATATTATTTTCAATAAATTAATAAGAATGCAGATTAATCGGCAAAGAAATTATTAAAACATATATAAACTTTGTAAATTTCTTCATTTAAACAAAAAAATCGTTTTTATATGATTTTGTTATATTAATTTTTTGTATATTAAATAATTCGTGAATTATCAATAATATGTTTGTTTTTGCGATTGTCTTTTACAGAAGTCGAGGAGCGGTCAGGTGGGAAGGCGCGAGGTGGCAAGTTAGCCCGACGCGCTCGTTCCTTCAAGGAGGACTTTCTGGAGAAACTCTCGCAGATGCGTTCTCCGGCGATAACGACGAGCGGGGTTGGGGGTGGAAGCGGTATAGCAACGCGAGCCGCCTCGCCCTCGTCGCCTCGTACACCGAGAGAAAAAACTGGTATCACCGGCGAGCCTTTGGAGAAAAATCCCCTTCGCGATCTTCACATACACGTGAGACAGGTGCAACTCGCGTTATTACACTTTCGCGATGTCGTGTCCAAGAAAAAGCTCGAAATGTTACCGGGAAACGGTACCATTGTCTTGGACACCGTGACGACGATACACACTGTACTCAAATCATATTTGCTGTATGAGAACAGGTAATTAATTGTTTATCCCTTAATTATAATAAATATTAATTGATTAATGAATCAATCGTAATATAGCCATTTGATAAATTCGTTCATTAATTATAATTATTTCTACGATTAATTTTGTAATTTTAATGAATTATCGAAGAGTTTATTGATTTTTTTTTATCGATGAGAGAGTTTGAATTTATCGACGATTTATTTAATATTCATTCGTTGTTTCAGTTCGACGTTGGGCTCGGCCACGAATCAAGTATATCAAGCTCTGGCGCAATTGCTTAAGTTATGCGACGATGTACTGCTGTACGGTGACAAGTCATCGGCCCTCGACACCGAGAACGTAACTCACGTTATCGGTCTCGTCGAGGACGCCGTGAAGAATCTCGTAGCTCTGGCACACGAAAAGATATCGAACAGACAAAAACCTCCACCGATCACCACGAACAACAGGTGATTTCTTTTTTCTTCAGTTCTTAAAAAATACGAAAAATTGATTGAATTTTGATGATTCAATATTTTATTTTAGAACATCGGCTTATGGGACCGAGTTAACGCCACAGAGAAATTCTCTGCCCGACATTCCATTGACTCCACGAGAAAGACAGATATTGGAGCAAACAGCAACGACCAGCAGTCTGGTCAGAAGCTCGCACAGTTCCGAGTCCATACTGAGGGATTCTAGTCCACCACCAAAACCACCCCTACCAGACAGGTGAATTATTCTGATAAAAAAAAGTATCTCCGATATCCCTCTGATTCTTATTCTTATTTCAATGGTTCGATCTCAGTCCTCACTTTACCCTCTTTTCGATTCGTCCGAAAAAGCTCTATTCGTGTTCTCGATTCTCAATCGAGCGTGCAAGAGATAATATTTTCTTTTGGTTGAATATTTTTACAGGACGAATCCTTTCACGATAGACGAGAATAACAAGTCGGGTACACCACCGCCTTTGCCACCAAAGAGAAGAACCCGTGCTCAGCAGCTTTTGGACGAGTCAGACGGTATACTGACCTCGAGTCTGGATCGTGTCTCGCTCAGAAGTCGTTCGCCGGAGGACTCGTCCTCGCTGCTGAGCGCATCGGCCGGTAGTCTCGATTCCGCGTTGAATCATTCTCGGGACGAGGACGAGATTCGAGCTATCATGGGACCCAACGACGAGTCCTTGAACGACAGTATGGATCTCAGCCTTATCGCTACCATTCACGGTAATTTCACAAACGTTAATTCATCCGTAAAGATATTTTGTTGCTAAAATGGCAATTCTTCATCACGAGGTAATAATTTCCATCGATATTTACTCAACGAATATATTTCGACAAATGGCAATGTATGTTTAATTCCTAAATTGTCCCGATACAGGTGAACCTATAATTCGATTAAAAGTATTGAATCCAATGTCGCATCGATGATGAGGATCGATCGTAAAAATTTCGTTCAATTTTTCTGCCGAAGATGAGAGACGTCTTGAGAACGTGCGAGAATATATGTCTAGACAGTCGGTGACTCGAGGTGATAATTGAGCCAACAGATCACACTGTTCTATTACGCACATCGATAAACGAGAAATTCTCTCTCGCGTTGATAATCCCGCGTTATACTCTTACCACGTTCGCGCGCTCGTCATCTGGTTTAATACGCACAAAGATCGTTTAGCTCGTGGCAACAGAGTGCGTTCGTATTTGACGCTTGTGACACGACAATTCTCGGAATAGCAATACCAGAGGATCGTGCGTAAACTCTTTCCCATATAAATTCGCCACAGAAGGATACATTATATGTATACGCGCCTCGGGGTTAGAGCGATTAGTCACGAGAGAAGACGGGATCAGAGAGCTCGATTCTTTGCGCGAGATTACTGGCTAACTTAGTGGCTAACAGTGGTCCCCATATCATCCGGACATTAGTCGCGACTGAAACTCGGCTGTACGCGAACGTGACACAGACATATTAGAAATTCGCTCTTTACTAACGATAAGAGCGAACAGAAAATGATTTATCGTATAAACATTATTTATCTCTCGGTCGGACAATATTATTGAAATTTAAGTAATTTCGTGTTTCTGAAATAAAATTCATTAAGTCCGCGCGAATATCTTTCTCGTTAGAATAAACGAAAATGGATAGATTGAATAATTTGAAAACCGCGAGTGATAAGATATTCGACTCGATAATCGCGGATTTGGAAAACATTTGTTTGGGTATGCGCTTTACGTGTTGTAATAATAATTAGTGTCGATGTGAGATAAAATATAAAACAAAGGAGATACAAATTTTCATAAATAGCAAATAAATTTGTAAGATATTTTTCTGTGTGTCGTGTGATTTATTTTTGAGCATATATTAACTAAAACCCCGCGCGATTGTTCAGTTTCGCTATTACTCATTTCTCATTCATCGGCTGATAATTTTTCTCGACTGATTAAAATTAAAAGTTGTTGTGTTATGTATTCTTCTTTTTTAATCAATTTTTTGTTCTGCCAGGTATGCAAGTCAACGGAACGAACAATTGTGGCTGCTGGGACGGCTCGGAAACGAGTATACCTAGCACGATGCTGCTGGGTCAGCAAACGCCTCAGGATATTCTCAGTCCGTTCACCGGTAAGCCAGTAACGTAATTTAATATTATCATCATCGTTATTAACGATGATAAATTATCCTACGAGCGAAAAATAGCTGCCATTTCTAATAATATTGCACTGGAAAAAGAAACATCCTGAGCTAAAATTACCAGCGCTAAATTCACGCAAGATTCTCCAAATAACTCGCGGACGAAAATTCGTGGGTGTACTCGATGACGCATGTCAGGCTGAGGTTTCGTCCAGTATCGCACGGATCTCGTACGTTGCGGACCGGCGATACAAAGTTCCACGCCTTTAGAAAAAAAATCATTTAACAAAAATTTCAATCCTACAAATCATATCTTTCTTTCTCTTCAATTTGTGAAAATGTTCGAAGTTAAAAAAACTTGGCACAACATCTGGAGATTGCTGTGTAAAATAAAATTGAAAAAATAAAACGAAAAAACCTGATAGGACAAGAATTATTTGTAATGTAATTTTTTATTTCGAAGGTATCGAGGGGAAGATGGAACGTTTGTCGACGCAGACCCAGGAGTCGGGTTTCGTGTCGATGCACTCGCAGCGCAGCTCGTCGCAGAGTTACACAGCAGCGACGAGCTTGACCTCGAAGAACAACAGCGTTAGTTATAACTCGCAGTCGTTCAGCTCGCAGCAACAGCAACAATCTTTTTCCCAGTCGAAGATCGTGCCTGACAGAAACGGTTCGGTCGTGACGCATCGTACCAGCACCACGACTACCAGCAGTACGAAAAATACAGTGTGCTCGACCAACGTCACGGGAAGTGGTGATCCGGCGTTGCTCGAAAAACTGGTAAACGTGGGTGTTGCATGTTTGTTTGTCTTGTGTTTTTCTCCTGCAATTTTCCATAAGGAATATTCAACAGTTGACTCATACTTATTACACTCCATCCTGAAAGGTCAACACAGTTTTTCGTTGACCTTTCAGATTGAAGTTCATCCTTCTTCATTTCACTGTGATAGTTGACTATGCTCATTTATAGTTTCCCTATTAAATTTAATGGTCGAATGATTTTTGTTGCTTCTTTAATTAAAAGAAAATAATTAACAACTTTTTTATTTCGAAACCTAATTTCTAATTTGTATTTATTCTATGTTGTCTTTTTTCCAATAATTCATTTCAATTTTTAATAACATTTGCAATTTCGCAGGAAATCGAAGCGATAACGGGATTGGATATAAACGGAATACCACCGGCTTTGCCGGAAAAACGGTCGAAGCGTCGAAAGGAGAGACTACCGTCTCAGTACGACAATGTACCCGAGAATGAACATCTGTCGACGTGCAGTTTGCACGGTAGCACGGGCGACAGTCCGGACGCGAGCAAACCACCGCCGTTGCCACTCAAGAAACGACACAGTAAGTTTTGCGTTTTTACGAGACGGATAACATTCTCGGTGATACAATTGAGAACACGTACTTCGTTATCGCATCATCGTCGATTATACTTGGTAAACAAAAAATCTAGATAAAAAGAGAATCGTCCAGAAAAAAAAAACCTGTAGAACGCGCCTATAGTCGACCAAAGTGGCAGCCAATTTGAATACTAGATCAGACACGTTGGCAAAAAACAAACTCGGTTCTTCAATCGCCAATGAAAAATAACAGTATGGCGTTGCACAAAAACGAGAGATCGAGACGAAATTGTCTGCTGCACGGGTAACAACTACGGCACAAATTTTATAGAATACGAATTTGTTTATTTTTTTCCTCAGTGAAATTGGTCAATTTTTTTTTGCTTTTTTTTTAGAAATCAGTATAACGAACAAAATAATGTCCATTCTTTCTGTCACTTTCTCTCTCTCTTTTTCTCTCTCTCACTCTCTCTCTCTCTCTCTCTCTCTTTGTCTCGAAACGTTAAATAAATTTTTGGATAGGTTTTTTCTTATCGAACTGACGCAATATTTTGTATCCCCCAGTGTTCCAATCAGTGGCATATTCCGGTAAGTGGGATCCCGACCCACGTAAACACACGACACATACACGAATACAAAGGCACAACACGTATTTCAACTATTTTCCTCTGCAATAATCATTCCATCATGCGCTATTTTTCCAAAACAAAAAAAATTCAAATATTCATTTCGTGTTTTATAATCGCGTTCATTTCATCGACGAGTCTTTAAAAATTCAGGCTTTTCTCTCTTGCGGCATGTTTGCTGATTTTACTCATTTTTCTGTACGGTAGTTCTTTTTTCGACGTTTAATTAAAACCGAAGAAAAATGAGAAAAATAAAAGAGGCCGCTTTCCTTCCCGTTACACAGAACAAACACAGCAATTGCGTTTGGCGTTTAGCTTGAATTTGTTAATCCCCGTTTTATTCTTCAGACATTTTTTCGTCTTACTTTACGTTTTGATTAATACAATAATTTCAGCTTGCGAGCCGCTCACCGCCTCTTCTTCTTCTTCTTTTTTCCTTTACTTCAATGTTTTTTTACCTTTTTGTTTCTTTACTCTGTAACGCATACGACAGATTTATTCCTGAGATTTGTCAGTGTTGAGAATGCACAAGCAACCGATAAAATTAAATACACGAAGATTATAATACGTATATACGTTTATATCTGTATATACGTTCATATATAAAAAAAACATTGTAGCTTAGCAACGTAAGCAGATCGTGTGCGGAGAACGGGTTCTTGCGATTTGTTCTTACGAGACGTAAACAGAAGAATTCTTTGCATCATTAATCGTCGTGTACGCGAACGACACGGGACGTGTCATTTTTTTAATCGCGATTTTTATTTCGTACGAGCATATATATATTTCTTTTTTTTTGTCGTTAATTCGCTTCTCGCCACTGCATTTCTCGCATTAATGCGCCGAGTACAGGTAGCAACGTGACGGGCGATTATTTAATCGGGATTTTTTTTTTCGTTTTCAACGACTTAACACAATTTCGACGAGTAAAAGTTCATTTCGTAAATAGTGATCGAGGGTCGATCGTTGAAATTTGTGTTCTACGTTTCTACATAAGCGAGCACTAACGTGTGGTGACATTTTCTTTATCCCCTAACAGCATGGAACGGGGAGATTTAAAAAAAAGTGTTCTTGTCGGTTTTTTGTGTGTGGGAGTGACGATAATTCACTTAAGTTAAATCGAGCAGGGCTTCATCGACAATTTCGTAAAGCGCGTTCGTTATACGCTGTAACAACATCGATCCAGCTGTACGGTACGACGATTCAGTCTCGCGAGTGTTAATCGCTAAAGAGTGCACGATCGAAATCGCTGAAACGGTATAATCTTCTCTCAAAATTGTCGCACGAGGAATATACGTGCATACTTATATTTATATAGACCTATATATTTTTTCACATTAAATATATGTAGAGATCGATGTATATATCGAGATTCTGGAACAGGTCGGAAATCTGTTACGTGGCTCAATGAAACTCGCAATTAAGATAGCGATAAACGAAGTACGAATTACGTAATCGTCGCTTACTATTCCGATGCATTGGAAGATGCTGTTCAGATGGTTTCACTCTCATACCAGTGAGTCGAAGCGTTTTTCATGAAATGCGGGAAAATCGATAAATCATCGCTCGTGGATACACAATTTATCATTCAAATTTGATATTTATATCGTTTATACTCAATTGAAATTTTAATTATTGTACATTGATCATTTTGATATATAACAAATATCATATATTGATATTACCAGGGTAAAAACATAAACGAGTATAATGTGCGGATAGACGTGGGCATACGTGAAAAAGTGTTGAAATATATTGTTTAAGTTTCGTCGAATTCTTAATATTCTTGCACAATAATTCAAAATATAAGTTTGCATCGATTCGTCGATGAATACGAAAAAGACAACCGAGCCTGCAATCGTACCAATTCTTTACCTTGATTTTTCAACGATCCTGATGCATCGCATATATGTATTTGATACAATGATCGTTATCTTTGCTCCCAGCATCTAACGCTCTTTTTTATCTCTCTATTTTTCTTCATTCTCGCTCGTACGCGTGCTTCTGTTTTGTACACCGGGTTGTTTTACAATGGGAAACTTTGAACGATTTTCAGTAATGGCGTACATGGAGATGTTTGGAAATTGTTCGCACAGCAACAACGATTTTATATCGGGACTCGGGACTAGACACTCGGTCGCGGCTTATAATTCCATGCAGGCCGAATGGCAACAGCACGAAATGGCACTCACGACCACTCAATCGTGCTCCTCGATGGTTCACACGATGACGAGTCTTCATGATGGCTCGAGGTTGGTCGAATGAGATCGTTGATATCAAATTGAATTGACTGTAATCAGGAACTTGGTCAAATTTTATCTCGATTTCATTTCATTCTGTTTTTTTTTTACAGCATATCCATTTCAATGAGTCCTACTATAAAAGAAGTCTCCAATAATACTATTCAGTTGCCACCGGCATTGCCACCGAAGAGATCAAGATCGATAAGATCAAACTTGACGCCACCGCCGGTTTCGCCAAAACCTGCGATAAGCATGCAAAATATCAACATGCCGGATCCGGTGATAACTTCGAGCCCGATAAAGCTAGAGGATACTACGAATTCCATTAATGAAAAAAAAATCTCAACGTCTCCGGCTGCGCTTACACTGGTAAGAAAAATATGACCGATTTGAGTTTATACAAATTTGTCTACAAAGATGTCTACAAAGAGGCCTTTTAATATTATTTGTAATCGCATTGAATTTTGGCGTTTGTCAGAATAACAATGTATCGTTGGACGTATCTCTACCACCCTCGAGGCCTGCCAGTAATACGAGATCGTCGGTATCGGTGGATGAAAATACGCTTGAACTTCGCGATATCGATCAGGATGACGGTATATTGGACGAGTTGGACATAAGCAAGTATCTCGTTTTCAAAAAACCCGACGAGGATGGACCGGACATTCGCGGCGGTCATCCCGATGCCTTACTCATTCATGCCACCAAAGCCAACAAGCACGGTAATGTTTTTTCCGCATTTATCTTATCCCCTTGATAATCATTGAGATTATCGAAAATTTTTATAATTTTATCGAATAAACGTGTGAATTATTTTTTACCGCCGCAGACGAGAAAGAATCAGGTTTGTGCAGCGCTTAACTGATGTTGAATCGTCCCTTAACAATGTTCGCTTAGAACATTAATATTTTAATGGCAGGTCATTTTTGTGCAGATTTCCTCTATCAAGAAGCCTTCTTGACCACCTACAGGACTTTCATGTCGCCTCTCGAGTTGATACAAAAATTGCACAGACGACATCAAAGATTCTCGTGTTCGCCGGACGTTGTGAAACAACGCGCAGCTCGAGAAGCATTTTCGTTGCTGGTACGAGTGGTCAGTGATCTCACGTAAGTTGAACACATTATCAATGACAAATGTCCTAGTGAGAATGTAAATAATGACTTATATTAAAAATCTGTAAATAATTATCTATTATAATTATTAAGATAATTATTTACTATTCGATTCGATTTGATTGTCATTTGAACACGAATTTCTCAAGGACTCAACTGTCATCATTTTACTCAAAACAGAATGTCGGATCTTGACGATGTGTTGCTACAAACGTTAATGGAATTCGTGCAACAGTTGGTATGCAGCGGTGATCTGACGATGGCAAAAGCGTTGCGGGTCAAAATTCTCGAAAAACATGCAACCAAACAATTGCAAGCTACGCAACCGATACTCTCGTCATTGAGTGTTTCGACCAAGCAAGCTTCGTTACTCGATTTCAAGAGCGAACAGATCGCCGAACAAATGACACTATTGGATGCCGAGTTATTCATGAAGATCGAAATACCAGAAGTATTGATATGGGCGCAGGAACAGAACGAGGAGAGAAGTCCGAATCTCACGCGATTCACGGAACATTTTAATAAAATGTCGTATTGGGCAAGATCGAGGATACTCGAGCATAGAATGGAGAACGAGGCCAAGGATCGCGAGAAATACGTCGTCAAGTTTATAAAAATCATGAAACACCTGAGAAAGATAAATAATTTTAACAGTTATCTGGCGTTACTTTCGGCATTGGACAGCGCACCGATCAGAAGACTCGAATGGCAGAAACACATTACCGAAGGTCTAAAAGAGTATTGTGCATTAATTGACAGTTCCAGCAGCTTTAGAGCTTACAGACAAGCACTCGCGGAAACTCAACCGCCGTGTATACCTTATATGTGAGTTTGTTTCGACTGCTGTCACTCTTCTAAAACTTTAGGGGCGAAAGCGCGAGAACTTTTAAACTTTAAATTACTAATTTGTATCTTTTTATAAAGATTCTATTTAATATAGTCGAGAGAGCGTTAAAATAATTTTAAACGGTGACCACGCGTGGGAAATTATAATTATGAGATTATTTGAACGTCAGAATTTGTTCCAGTGTCTGAAAGTTTTTTTGTTCGCAGAGGACTGGTACTTCAAGACTTGACCTTTGTGCATATTGGTAACAGCGATCTTTTGCCGGATGGTACGATAAACTTTTCCAAGAGGTGGCAACAATTCAACATCGTCGAGAATATGAAGAGATTTAAGAAAGGGTAAATATTTCTTTTTCTTTTTTTATTAATTATTTCAACGAGAGATAAATCATAAAAATTGCTTTCAGAACATACTCGTTCAAGAAACACGAAAGAATAATAACGTTCTTCAACAACTTCAGTGATTTCTTGTGCGAGGACGCAATGTGGCAGATCTCAGAGAGCATAAAGCCTCGTGGTGGCAAAAAGCCACAGCCACAGAATTAAAATGACACGCGTGAAGCGAAATGTATTCACCAGAATCAGCTTGTACTAATTTATCGTTAGTATTTCAAGGGGAGTGTGAATGAAACAAAAATGAGAGTAGAAATAATACTCTCATGAAGATGAGAATAAACCTCTGTGAGGTTGATAGATCCGAAACGCGACACACCGTACGGAGAAAAACAAAAAGAATGAAATTCGACCCAGAAGATGCCAAATTGCCGATATTCCCGATGAAAGAAATGAAAAACAGCTGGAAAACCTTTCAGGGCATTCGGTCAAATGTGAAAAAGAAATCTCTCTCTTATCTCGTGATTATTAAATTATAAAAGAAAACAAAATCAACAACAGATTTTACTCGATTCGCTTTGAACATACGCGCAATATACAAACGTACTTCGATAAAACGAATAAAAAAAAAAAGTAAAATAGACAAAAATGCTTTGCATAGTCGCGTAAAGAGAGGAGATACCAAGATGAGAAAAAAAGTGCTAGATAACGAAACAAAAAAATCGGCTGCATTGGCGCGTCGAACTTCAAATCTCTATATTATGATATAACGTTATTGGTGTAAATTTTTTTTATTTATTTAAATCGTTCGCGTATATTCGAATATACGGGCGTAATGTGTAAAAAAACATTCTTGTAGTCGAGATTCCCCGTACGATAATACTTTTAAATTCTCTCCACTTGGCTGTCTATCATTATTATTATTACTACTATTATTATAATTTTTTTGTTTTTTATCTATGGCACAAACATATATGTCATGTGTGTGTGCATCATTTCGTCGTAGATTTTGCGTATGTAGTTAGAAAGAAAAAAAAACGTTTTAATGGTCAACGACGTTGTTGATTACACAAGGGAAAACACCAATTACGTTGATTAAATTGTAGAGCCACCCGAGGGTCTCCGAGTCTCGTGACTCGATGGTGCTCGTTGTAAAGAGCTCTTTATATTGTTGCGAACGAGGAGACGCGTGGCGAACGACTGAGACCAACTGTTACATATACTATTGTATATGATTATATAGAGAAAAAAGGAACAATTTTTTTTATTGTCGTTTTTCTTTGTTTTCGTTGGTTTTGCTGGACTTGTTGATAAACAAAAAATAAATAGATGTTCCGAGCTTTCGGCTTCGAGTCACGAGTGTCGCTATTACAATATATACATACCTAGATTTATTAGGCGAATCATTGAGTGATTAAAAGAGAGAGAGAGAGAGAGAGAGAGAGAGAGAGAGAGAGAGAAATGATGCTGCATGCAGAAATCGAGGATCCATGGGAATATTATAATTATTGAACAAAAACAACGACTCAATTATGAGATCGTGCCGAAATTCTCGTTCAAGAGAACGAAACAGACAAAAAGGTCTCATTTCCCTTTGGTGAATCGAAAACTGTACCATAAATTATATTGCTCTTCTTTCATTCAACATTCCAGCGTATGAAAGAACTTGTAATAATAATGATTAATTAATATTGATAATAATAATAATAATAATAATAATAATAATAGTAATAATAATAATACCATTAGTGATAACGATAATATGGAACAAGGCCGGAACTCGATTATACTCATATCCGTTTATAGTCACTACATCTATGATATAATATCTCATAATTCGCAGGAACGAAGAGTCTTCGATATCGGCCAATCACGTCACGTTTTTTTTTAGTTATATTTCTTTTCCATTCGACTTTCATCAGAAATCATTGAAAAAAAGCTTCGTTATCCAATATATTATATATATATATATATATATGCCGAAAATTGAATGAAATATGTATGTTTTCGTGCTTTGCAACAGTTTCGAATGCTACGACGAGTGTGTAATATGAGAATCTGAGGATATTATTTATATTTACGATTAATTACGAGAAATTTCCACTGCGGAATATTACGGTGTGAATGTTTTGTTCGTATGGTGTGAAAGAGACTTCATGAATGGTGGATAACAAAAAATAAAAAAAAAAGGAGGCCTAAAAGCTAATCGGACGCGATCCCTCGTTGAGTGAAATTTGTTTAAAAGCCGATACGAGAACAACCGAAAGATCTAAGTGATTCATCCGATGGAGCTAAATTAGCGTAGAACTTTGCCTTGCATCTATGGTCGATAGAGAGAGATTTAATCTCGGACGACGTAACACCAATTATCCCTGTACTTTCAAAAAAACAAACAAGAACAACAAAAAAAGAAACGAAAGCAACGTTACAAAGTTGATTTTTACGTATCGTACTAAAAATAGCAACACCAGCTAATAACAAGCAAGCTTCGAGAGGATTTATACAACTTCTAATTAAAACAATACCGAATCTACGTTACGATCAAATTCGTTCGTAGAACTTTCGAACAGCAATATTACGTATGTGGTAATTATTCGTGTGCGTCTAAATGCTTCGTGAGCGAAACACAAACAAAAAATGTACTTGCTATAAGTAATTTTTATTGTTTTCGCACCGAATCGGGTACAATTTATAAGTCCGTACGAGTGTCGAGTCTTTCGGTGTGATTAGCTAGGATGAATTTGCAAAGCGTGCACGCAGGAGAGAATGATCGTTGAGAGTCTTTTTGATTTCGTAGCTAGCTCGTGTATCTAATATATATGTATATTATAATTATCTAAGAAGTTTTATGAATGTTGTAAATAATTGAATTGTACCAATCGTTTCTTATACTACGATCATAATAGTATCAACCATCGGTTGAATTTGTAAATGTACGACATTTCTCACACACATACAAGACACACGCAGAAAATCTTCGGAAAGGTCGAAAAATGAATTAACACTTAAGCATGACATCTCGCGAGGCCATAACTCTCAAAGCTGTTCATTTCTTTTTTAATCATTGCGATGCCATATTACGTTTTAGCATTATATAATTATGTACATCTACGAAAAATTTGATATATGATTTTTATTTAATTGATAAATTAAAACGTGCAAACAAGAAAACAGTGACAAACGTACGTCGTATAATTCTTTTTTCCGTTGGTTTTATATTTATTTCTCGCTCGAATTCGGAAAACAGAAATTACGAATACGTGATTCGAGATTCGTTTACGTTCTTCCTAACATATTTCTTTAACGCTAAATACAAATATCTTGAATTATCGTTAATTATTTTCAGATTTGTTTCGTATCGGATCGAACGTTTCGTTGAGAAAAAATGTATGAAAAGCATTCTTAGCTCGAACGTGAAAACAGATCTGGACGACACGATCTTGTCAGTTTTTTTTTTATTAAATACAAAAAATCATGAACACTCGACACTTTACACTTGATAAATGACATTTCGTCTCGCGATGCTTTTGCGACGATCGCATCGCTACAGCGAGGCGAATATCGCAATACCGAGCACTTTTTCGATTGCTGAGCCAGGCGAGTCTCGAGCCAACGCAATTAGACATCTCTATCCGTAGAAAATCCGTGTTAGGCAAATAGTGACATAAACAAGAAAAAAAAGGAGTGACGAGTAACAAAAAAGAAAACGAGAATTTACGAGTGAGATCGAAACGCTGAATACGCAACGAAAACTAAAAAGAAAAAAAAGCAACAAAAAACAAAATAACGTTAGAACACGAGAGATATCAGTAACAGTTAAACCAAATATTGTAAGTTTTTTTGAGAAAGTAACAGAACAAAGAACACGCGCAACTTGGCGTTAACGACGATTGTGTCGTATAGACGTATTGTAATTTAAAGCTAAAATAATTCACCGCGTATATTTCGATGTTTTTGTATTCGCTCGCATGGAGTGTCACGCCGAGTTGTTTCGTAGGTCCGAAGGGTCTCTCTCGATGGTGCGTGTGATCGAAATTGGAAGGAGATTTTTTAAAAATCTGGTGGTAATAGAATTATATAAGATATGCAAACGAGGCGAATATTTTGACCTAAGAATGTTTCGAATTTCAATGGGATCGTTGCAATTGGACAAATTGATTTTTACCATTTAGCCAGAGCGGCGATAACGATCGAAATAATCGATGAAAAATAAAATCAAACGACAAACTCTCGCCGAAGTCGGATTAAACGAAGCAAAAGAAGCAAAACAAAAAAAGAAACTAAATTAACGTAAACGCTAGAAAACAAGACAAAAAAAGTAAAAACAAAAAAACAGACAAAAAATATTCTGAGTGTGCCGTTACGGGTAGTTAACGAATAATTGTTACTCTTAGCCAATATTAGGGAGAGAGGAGGAAAACGAGGAGAGAAAAAAAAAGAAATACCGATCATGCAATTATTAACTATTTCGTGTGTGTTTAAGACAAAAAAGAAAAAAATAACGTCTATTGCGAAAAAAAGAAATACTTATGTGTGTGTAACTTAACGAATATAGAGAATCAGTGGTAAGTATTTAGAAACTGCACACAATACACACGCACACGTGATTGCACCATAAATGCTCAACGCTCCGATAGAACTTACAAATGAAACAAAGCACAAACGATAAGACGAATAAAAACAAACAAACAAACAAACAAACAAACGACAACAACAAAAATGAAAAGACATCCGATCGATAATTGACGGAGCTTTGATCGTTGCAGCAACAGCAAACACATATCCGTAAGGCTCAGAATTATTCAAAGTACGAAATAGACATAAATAAGAAGATAAGAAAAGAAGAAAAAAGGTATTATCCGCGGGTCGTAAACCGTAGGAAACCGTATTAGTCGGAACGAGAGAGGGAAAAAGAGCGAGAGTCGTTTACGTTACATCTTCGTAATATTTTTATTTTACAATTATTTCGTTACCACAAAAACTTTTATCGATACACCAATGAGCGTTCTCACAACGAAAATCGAATCGCGTGATCAATCGCGAGTCCATTTGCAATAGTATTTATGATAAATGAGATATAGATGCGACCAATGATAAATCAAACTTTCTGCAAAGAAACGAAAATAGTATTTGGTGAATAACGAGTCGAAAATAAAAAAAAAACGAGGCTTTTCACTTTGAGATCCGCTGACAAAAAAAAATTAGGAAAAAGAAAACACGTTTCATCGGTTCGTGGCACAAACACTTTTTCCAAAAACAACAGCAAAAACACCACAACTTTGGCTCTTCCCATTCTTGGAAAAAAAAGAGAAAAAACATCCAAACTCTCACAGTTTTATCGAGCATATCATTGGTAAGTGAGTGATATTAATATTACACCCTGAGGATCCTCTTTAGGTATAAAAACACACACACACAGACACATACAAACATACAAACGCTCTACGAGACTTGTAGCGAAAATTAAAAAATAAAATAAATGAAACAGACGAGACTTTTAATCGTTAACGACCTAGAAGATTGAACGAAAAACGTTTGGAACATTTATTCATTAAAAGACAAAATAACACTGAAAAAAGATAAAAATACATTAGCTCATCTTTCACAGTTTAGCCCAAAGTGCAATCGTCGTCATATTTTTGTATGTAACCGTTGTATTTTTCATTGGGCGAACCGAGCATATAATTGTATATTTCGTGTAACGAGTGCGGGTGGAAAAGTGAAGGAGAAAATTAATAGAAGAAACGATAAGAGTTTTGGAAAACACGATTGTAACATTTCACTTGCAGACTGTTTATTAATCGAACCAGTAATAATTATGTATTACGTTTTTTCATGATGTTTTAATTGTACGATGGAATTATAAGCGAACACACATAAATCACACACACACACGTACATTGAATCAGACACATGGACACACGATATTTGTATATGCGTACGATATATGATTCGAAAGAAGAACAAAAAAGAAGGATGAAATATTTCTCGCTTGTTTGTAACGGACTGAGAGTTTGTAATGGAGAACGATGAAATAAAATAATGTGCGAAAAGTCTTTGGTGAAAAAAATATGTTAATTTTCTTTACCCTTGCGCAAAAACTACGAATTTTTCGTGGCTTTTCTTTATCGATAAATTTTCGACTCGAGACGTGTTGATTTTTGTTTATCGACCACCGAGGGGAACTATAAACTTTGCGGCGATGTGGTGTCGCGTCGACACTGTTACAAGTGCACGGTGTCGTATAACCGCGCCTTTCTGGCACAAGGACGGACGCATAAAATTGTATCGCAACAAATTGGGGAAAAAAAACATGTAGTGAAATTAAAAAAGCACGATTTTTCTTTAGTTCATTCAGTGAGCTGTTTGTGCTTATCGTATGAGGCTTTCGTTACGACTCATCGTTGCCGAGGGATAGTTGCTCGAGCGATTAAACCGCGTGAATTGTCTCGTTGATATTTCATGATTGAAATATCGGAAATCGATCGATCGATGGAGAATTAATAATCAAAATATTTGAACCGATTTTATATTAACTTTATTTTTCAATGATATATTTTATATCTATCAAAGTATTAATTCAAACATTTTGATATTTGTACGCGAACAATATATTTTTTTCTACAGTGGAAACGAAAGAGACAATTTAAAAAATATGCGTGATAAAAAAAAATGAGAAAAATTTCATAAATACAAAATATTCGTTCATCCCTCGAAAAACAAAGAGGGTCGCGGAAGATTCCAGGAAATTTTTCGTCGTGAATTCTCGGTAGCGAGAGAAGCAGACTCATTCACGCCGGGGTCTTACCATCGCCGTTTGATTTATGAAAGCCAGGTCAGGGCTGAAACGGATTTTTCTCTTTCTCTTCTTCCAAGGGACGCGAACGGGCGTAAGATCGTCGAGGTTATGGCCGCTGTTACAACGAGATAGGGTTCGAGTTCGTTGGTTGAAAAGTATCCGAGTCTGGTGAGGCTACGAAAATATTTCACCTACAAATTTCACAAGAGGAAGAAAATGAAGAAAAAGAAATTTTTGTGAATTCGGTGGGAAAGTTACGTTTGCGTTCGGTCATGATTATTAATGCGGGAGTCGGAAGGGAGAGAGAAAAAGGAAAGCGTACGATATACCTCGACTAAAACGTTTCGAGACCACTCGAGGTGCGTTTTAAAATGAATTTTCAACGTTCCCACGAAAGACACCAGTCCCTTAAAAGCCACGAGTGTCCGAGTGCTTATCTCTCTCGGGTCTGCACTTGACTCTAAAAAAAATCAAGGAAGCTCCGTGAGTACTTTTTGTTGTTAACTATATTATGTATTTTTTTTTATAGACGATCAATTTTCTTTTTCGTGTTATTTTAGCCCTAGGCGTAAAATCGTAAGTACAACGTAGGGTCGGTATGAGAACCCATGGTCTGTGTAAATCTTGGGGCCTGTGTGAAATACCAAAGAGTAGGGGGCGTCTCTCGAAGTAAAAGAAGCCTTTAGGACTCCTCGGAGTCAAACCAGAAAAACCGGCCTGTCGTTCTCTCTCTGCTCTCGCTATCTTCGTCTTTCAGCCCTCGTTCTCTCTCGCGAGACCTCCTCGGCCTCCCACCTGGCTCTCCCTCTCTCTCTTTTTCTCTCTCTCTCTCTCTCTACCTCTTGAAGAAAAGTCCCATATTCTCGCTGCAGGTATTGCATTCGTTTATGGCCATAGGCATCGACGATTTCTCGTCGCAGACTCCGTTTCGAAATGCCTACCTTCGATCTTACATTTTTCAGCAGCCAGTTGGAAAATTTTTATTTCACGAGCAATTATGACGAATTTATACGTACGAGTTCGTTCAACCGACAATATTAAAGCTTGGAAAACGAACGAATCGCGATATTTATTCGAACGCGAACGAATGCGACCGATTTCTCGAAATTGCTTTGAGAATCTTTGCGACTAAATTGCAAAAAGGATTCTACGTAAATGATTAAACGTAAATTAAAAAATTGCTCGTTCTTTATAATGACAATTATTATAGAATAGAGACGAAAAGAAATGGCCCGTATTTCAATAGCACCGATTACAATGATCGCGAGGATAAAAAACTCGATAAAATAATTTTCATCAGCTCGCGAATTTAGCGAAGAGATATCGAACAACCTGATATATTTTTCTTCGCAAGTTCGTCGTTCAATTTTTCACCGAGCGGGAATCATAAATTCAACGAACCGAACGGACCAGTCATCACGACGACAATTTATTCGTCCGGTGATATTACTGGGACGTATCTTCTTCTTCTTCTTCTTCTTCTTCTTCTTCTTCTTCTTCTTCTTCTTCTCCTCCTTCTTCTTCGTTTCTTTTTTAGTCACGTCCAGACATTGCTCTTGTCGTACATAATACTCTACGTAGTCATGCGCGAGCGAGTAGATCTTTCTCATGTTTCATTCCACGTACGCGGCGCGTTCCGCGCGAGAGCCCGAACGAAAAAGGTATACGGGGGCTGATCTGCGAGAGGGTCCAACGGGTTAATTCGTTTGACCTAGCGTGTGTTATGGCTCTCAGTCTCTCGGTGCCTTTACTTGCCGGTCTCTCAATTACACTTATTGTTAGCGCGACAAACTCTCTGCTATTCGGCTCTCGCTGTCCCGATTCGTGAACACGAGCTTTTGCTGGCCAAGGACTCGAAAAGTTTCGTTCGAATTCTTCGCTCGGCGATACAACGACGAAATATTCGAAAAAATAATTATAAATAATTATAAATCATTTTTAAAAAACGAAAATGAAAAAAAGGAACAATATGTCATTAGGTTTTATAAGATAATATTATTCAGAATTTTAACATTTTTATCCATATGGTAATTCCGGTGTAGGTAAATTATTTCTAAAAAAAAAGTTACGGGGCTCTACAAATGACGAATGTGATGCTCGTACGTGTGAAAATGTGCAACATTTTCCGCCTGAGACGAATAGATTAAGCATGTCCCGGCGTGAACGTTGGTATATTATTATCGTCTCGTGGCTTATTTTTATCCGACGAGACAGACGAATTGTTCGTTCTATAGTTCGAGGTTAGAGGCGAGAGGGGCGAGGGGATGGTATAATATCGCGAGTACCATCACACCCGAGTGATTCGAACCTCGCGAGCTCCGTGAAGATTTATGGATTCGTATATACATATATATATATATATATGTATAACCATATATAGTTTCCGCGCGTCTCGTATTCCGGGGAGATCGCACGAGTAAGCGATGACGCTTGTCGTTGAGCTCGTGCCACGGGTAAATTCCACGAGCCCCTCCTTTTCCCCGTCGGCACATTCCCGCATTGAGTTCGAGAGTGTTATTTAATTATAATTGCCACGAGGTACTCGCGTCCGAAAGGGAAAACGCTTCGTCGATAATTTCGGATGAAACGCGATGAAAAAGAGAGAAAAAAAATTTGATGCGATCCTGCCAGGATTCGAACCTGGAATCTTCTGATCCGTAGTCAGACGCGTTATCCGTTGCGCCACAGGACCTTAGTTATTTTGATAGTTCATTGGAGCGCTCACATAGCCCAATCATCATTAAACTATGACGCTATTAAAAAAAAAATTGATTATACTAATATTTGTTACGTACAATTAATTTTTTCTGCATCCGCTAGTGAGAGAATTATTATCACGTTTGTTGTCAAGAGGGGTCACTGATTTACCGACTGACAACGATTTCCCAGAATGGCTCGGAATGTTGCGCAATTTTAAACAAAATCAAACGACGCTTAATTACATTGTTTTTAATTACAAATCTGTTCCTGGTAAGACGTGATTTTTCTTTACGATTTTTCAATCAACCTCGTGGCAGGGTCGTTTCGAGAAATTAATTTTCAGCCAACACGAGCTAAGCGAAGATCGATATTGCTACGGTGTGCGATAATCAAAGTTGAGTAAACGACGTGTAATTAAACTGTAATACAATGTTTTCCTCTATGACGAAAAAAAAATCCGGTAAACTGAAGTTCATGGTCGAATAATCGTTAAGTGAGTGATGTAAACTTACCCTCGGCACGTAAATATTGCAAATAACTTATGTAACGATCATTACATATATCTCAGTTGCAACGTGTCGACCGATAAACTCGCCATTTCACCCATAATCGTCACTACGTATTAGGAATCAATGAGAATCCGAATGTCGGTTCAACGAGCTCTTATCCAAGAGAGATGAATAATTTCAGCGAAACGATGTTGACCCGGTCGTACCGTCGAAAAGTTTGTCCAACGTGACGTGAATATGCCTCGTCGCGTTTTACACGAGCTCGTCCGTCGTAGCCGTCGGTCGACCGGGAATGCGGGTTGACCGTAGTCATTATCGATGATCAGCGCCGAAATTTGCTCAAACATAGGCGCCTTCGTCTCTTACCCGCGTGGCCTCGTCCTACGTGCATTGAAATTTCACACGTCAAGCAGGCGCACAATAGCATCCGATATACCCTGTTAAGCTTGTATCGGTACGAGGCGAAGCCTTTTGTGTATCAACGAATACAATAATCGCTCGCATCGAAGCATTCTCATCGGTCTACGCTTAATTATCGGCATTGTTAATATATGTATAATATGCTACTATGTTCAGACTCGAAGAGTACGCTCTTGGCATGATAATGCTATTACATGGTACGCCATTTTGTAAAGGTTCGCATAATATCGTCCGTCGTGAAATATCGGTCAAACAACGACGATTTTCTACATTTTTCGTAACGATATTGCGACCTTGCGACAGTCCTCGACATCTTTATGTTACCTATCGATACCTTTCGATACTTATCGATACTTAACAATCGTACAAGATTGTCGAGAATCGGTCATTTTTAGGACGAAGAGGAGCGCGCGACGTCCAAAAGTTTGTCAATACGGTTACGCATAGAAATACGTGTATACGTATAAGTATTTTTAAGTTAAATATACGAGCATGCAGATATTTCTATGATGATCGTGAAATTATTGTCGTGTGAAAATGATATAAGAAAAAAAAAACCATCGGCTGATACTTTCTTCAGTACTCCAGCGGTCGAGTCTCTTCTTCACCGCAATGCGTCGCTCACGTCGTCACACGGCTTCGTCGCCGAGCTCCTCGCGTAGCTAGCTATAACTCAGAGGTTCTCAAATCCCCCGCGGTGGCGGCAATTTTAAACTTAGTATTATTATTATATTATTAGGTAGTTTTATTTGCACAAGTTTTTACAAAAGTTTTTTACAAAATATTTTAAACTTAGTATAAACGTTTCAAGATGTTTCGAGGGTTTGTTCTGTATGAACGAATTAAATTCCGTTCACACGCAATTAGCTGGCGGTCGTTTGACGACTAGTCGAGCAACGAAGAAAACGGTTTCACACGAACAATTGAAATATCGATCGTTTGATATTTTTATTCAGCCTCGATACTTTTGATTCATCATCAACTTTTTGAAAGCGAATAAGAAATTTGATGTGGCTAATATATATAACATCAGGGTTAATGAATAATCTTAAAAATCTCCAATATATTCATCTCGAAGACCTTGGCTTTCTTCGAATTTGCGAATATTCGAATAGTCAATAACTGTAAACGGATTTCTTTCCAGCAAGGATAAAGCTTTCCTCGTCTCGTCCACTCAACCTTTCGCCAAGGATATTTGGCACTTATCTCTGTAGGCAAATTTTTTTTCCTCCTAGGAATACATCGATGTATCGTTCGTGCTAAAACCCGTTACACCAGTTTCGCGAATACACCAGAACTCGCTTGGAATTGGTTACATAAAGTAATATAAAACGCTGGAAAAGACATTAATGGCCTCGATCGAATCCGTAACACGATTCTACCGTCAATTGAGGAAATTGTGTCGACGGGTTTACGGGTGAATACGTGTGCTACTCGACGTACGCGTGAGACGATGAAGAATGATGCCGATGATTGAGCAAAAATAGTCTTCGTCTAAAGAGATAATTTTTTCTACGCTACTTTTGTAGTCTGAAAAAAAAGAAGCTTATCGATTAATTTACGTAAGAACGGCAATTATTCGTTACGCAGGAGTGTTTTTACTACGCGATAGGAAACAAAAATCATAATCAAAGATTTAAAAAAGATCGATCGATCGCCGATTTCGTCCGAAGAGTATAAAATTGCCTTCGAAGACGAACTGCGGACTCCGTATTTGGTACATCGCCCTATTTATCATTCAATACTTATCGATCAATGTACAAGCGAATTCTATTCTAAAACCCGCTTCCTCTTGATATCCGCGCACTGATATCGACAAAGAACAATATGAATCACTTTTGACGGTGCAACTATTGTTAGGCGTTGTCGAGCGAGTCGATGGAAAAATAAAAATGGTATTATCATCGAGTATTTGTAACGGGCAATCGGTGATGACGACTCCAAGGAAGTGATAAGGTGCGATTGTTTTCAACTCGACACATAAAATGTAGGTACTTGCCTATACACACGTACTTGTAACAATGACTGTATAGAGTCGGAGCTTTGGTTGCGGCTTGGTTTAATCCCTGGCGTAGTGATTTCCAGGTGAACATTTTTAATCAGCTACCAGATAGGATGCGCACATGTTCTTTTTAAATGATTTTTTTTCGTGCTATCGAACAAGACAGAGAGAAAGAGAGAGAGAGAGAGCGAGAGTGGGAGAGAGAGAGAGAAAGAGAGAAAGCTGGACGCGGATGTCGCATTGAAAATGATCCGTAAATTCTGTCCGCGGATCATACCGAGCGTCTGTTTATTCGCGCAGTGACGCGAGATTGATAGCCGAGAGGCAATAAACATAATTACGATCTCGAAACCGCAAGGCTCGCATATACTCATACAGCGTGTGAGCACTGCGGCAGATATAAATTATCGTCGAGAGTTCACCTTCGGAGCGGTACAAACTGCGGATACAGCGTACCGAATTAACATAACTCCGATAGATCTCTCGGTCGACGCCAATGCAACACGTATGCGGCTTGTGGCTGTTTGTCGATGACGGTGCGCTGTGCCTGCTGATTGTGTTCCCTTCACCGCAAGTAAGAGAAAAAGAGAGAGAGAGAGAGAGAGAGAGAGAGAGAGAGAGAGAGAGAGAGAGAGAAAGAAAGACGGCGCGAACCGCAAGAACATCGTCGGATGGATTCGTGAAATCCGAGTAGAGAGAGCCTTCGTTACAAGCCACGGCGAAGGTCCTCGAGGAGATGAACTCTCGACCAGAGCAAGAGAGACGGACGGAGAGAAAAGGAGCCAGGGTGGAAGCGAAAGGTGAACAAAAAAGAAAGGAAACGCGGAGTGAGAAAGGCGAAGGCGGATTGTATCGGGACCGGGTCTTGGCTCTCGGGATCCTCGCCGATGCATACATCGTGCCAAAAATCTTCGTTTCTTTTTGCCGAACCTCGTGCAACAGCCCGTTGCGAGCAAAAAAGAAAACGTTTTCAGCGATAGATATACGAAGGTACGGGGAGGATTGCGGGGTAACGGTGGTCACTCATGGGATCATTCCAAAGAGCCGAACCTTTCGCGATGAACGAAGAGTCAAACGACCCCTGGTTATCTCGGCCTCGAAGAATTTCGAACGACGATAGGGATGAGAAAAAACAGATGTTTTTGAGTTTATTAATGAATTGCTAGATGGTTAATTAAAGGGGTGATTTTTGTTGTCCATCGACCCTGATTTCCCCCTATTTCTCGTAAAAGCAGTCGCGAAGTTATTTCGCGATTCGTGGGGACCCCTTGTGAATCTTGCTCGACGCGTTTGCTGCGCGATGGGGTCCCCTAGGATTGGCAGCAGCGTCGCATTTTTCGATGCCCTCTCTCCTGGGGCTGTAAAAATTGCATCGATGCATCGAGCAGCGAGAAAGAGAGAGAGAGAGAGAAAGAGAGAAAACGAACGAGCGCGAGAGCCAGAGAGCCAGAGAGCGAGCGAAAGAGAGAGAGTGAGAGAGCGGGGGCGACTCGAAACGTGTATTCTCCCCTCGTTGGCATCTTAAACGAGATGCTTCTCTACTCGACACAATCTCTATCTCGTTATTGCCACGTGCTAATGAACTTGATGACTGGGCAGTTCTATGTTTACGATAGTGTCTAATTATACAAAGATTCGACGAAAGGGTATTGGATTTCACGTTGATGAACAAGCCCCGAGAGACCGTGGTTAACCAGCGAGCCTCGTGACAATCGCGCATCGTATTGCAGTCACTCCCAAACGTAACCGGATAAAACTAGCGCAGTCTCGGCCCCATAAGCATCGTCTCTTTTTCGAATTTCTTTGTTATCCGAGTTTCAGAGCGAACATTAATTTATTGTCAATTAAAACGTGCGTTCTCGAAGCAATTGCGCGTCTTTCTCGCTAATAGATCGCTTATAATCGCTGAAGAAAATTCGTGCCATAAATTTTCGTACTCCTCTAAGGTCACCTTGACGTCCATTTTGAAAGGGCCCAATTTCATGTTCGAGAGCATGCAATCTTATCGAAAATCAATTATTCTAATTGCAGAGAACGGGACCACCACCCAGGTGGATTATTCAATTAGGAACGAAGCCAGGGAGAGATTCCTTCTGGAATTGCCAGTAGGGTTCCGCCGTAATGTGCAAGTACGAGACTTCTCGATGAGTTCCAGAAGCCAAAAGGATCTTTCAGGCCCTTTTTACTCCCACTCCTGAGACTTCATCCCTCTCTTCGACGTGTAGGCCGATGGCAGCCCCTCCGGGCTTGGTCACCATGGCAACAGATCGAGCCGATCGGATCGAGGAGAGCGGTCTGGATCCACTAGAATCGTTCCATGTGCCGTGCGCATGCGCGTACGAGCAGAATCGACCGACGCTCACTCCGGGCCTTCTCCCTCTCTCTCTCTCTCGCTCACACTCTGCACGATTCTCTAGTCTCTTACCCAGCGTCGTAATGCCGACGACCGTTATGAATAGAGCGAGACAAGAAGTAGGGGATGGCAGTTTGACGGGTTTCTGTTGCACGACTCATAAAGCGAGACAGGCGTTGTAAAAGAACGCTAATGCCGTGGGGGGAGAGAGTGAGAGAGATAGAGAGAGAGAGAGCGCGCGTCCACGAAACGAGGGGAAACACCGAGCGAGTGCGTTCGAGGGGAGCGACGGAGAGAGAGCGAGAAAGAAATAGCGGAAGAGGGGAGGTTTGCTCGTCGCGACGAGGGAGGGGGGAGAGGGGTCCCGAGATCGTGGCACGCCAGTGTGCTCAGTCCCCGACGCCACGAGAGCGAGCGGAGCAGAGAAAGAGCCCAAAAGAGCGAGCTTCGTCACAACGCAGAAAATATACAAAGCGAAAGATTGGAAGAAAGCGCGTGTGTCCTCGTACATATCGAAACTATCGTTTTTAACGAAAGATCTCGATAAACAAACGAAACCTTTATTTGTTTTTTTTTTCGTTTTTTTTTTCTGTTTACATTATACATATTTATACGTATAAATATGTATGTATGTATATAAGACAGACGTGTATGTACACATTTGTCGTTGGTTTTTTTTCGCGCGATCGTGAGGGACCGTACGTAAAAACTTGTTATCGGAGACTTAACAGGTGTCCGAGACGAAAGGCCATCGATCTATCGCGTGGATAGATCAACTCGGCACGTACACACACGTAACGCGCAAGACGAGCCGTTCATTGAGCCACGAGGAGCTCTGTATGTGTGTGTGTGCGAGAGACAGAGAGAGAGGGAAAAATAAGAACGTGTGTGGCGTTCGCTCAGTGTATTAACAAAAAAAGTAATATCGTCAACGAGGATCGCGAGAGAGTGTGCGTTATAGCCGAAAGGCCGGTTCATCGTACCTGTTGGAATCGTTACAGTCATTGACACGATAGAAGGAAAGAGGAGAGACGAGTAATAACGAGAGTATACGAAGAGAGTTGTGCGTGATTCGAGACGCGCTTGGCACATTGTTATTTAATCCGAGTGCGCGGAAGCCAGAGAGAGAGAGAGAGAGACCGAAAATTAGTGACGATTGCTGACGATACGGAGAGAGCAGTGACGCGTATGCAATATATATATTTATATATACATAACCGCCGAGATTGACGAAGAGTCGTGAGTGAGTAAGACAGAGCGAGAGAGAGAGAGACCGATCGAGTACGCGAGAAAGATAGTGAAAGAGTGCCTGTCGTGCCTCGTCGTCGTTATAAGCTTTGATAAAACCAGCCTAGCAGTGGCGTGCCGCTTGTCGACGACGACTGGTCCGTGTGCATTACGTCGCGTCTGCGCGGATGTGTGCTTCCCTCGTTGCGTCTGCGCGTGCGTAATTTTCTCGAACGTAAATTAACGATAATAACGACAAAAAAAAGAACGAAATTAATATAAATTAAAGAAAGAAAAATTCGAGAGGGAAAAAAAGTAAAGAAGAAAAGAAGAAAGAAAACCCATAAGACAATTGTAACTAAAAGAACGTGTGACGAGTGCGGTAAGAGTGAAAGAAATAAGGACAAAGTTTCGTCGAAGCAGAGGACAAAGTGTGTAAACATCGTGAATATCGAGAGAAAGAATAAACAAAGGCAGCCATGTTTGACGTGTTCGGCTCGGTGAAGGGCTTGCTGAAGCTCGACGCCGTATGCATAGACAACAATGTATTTCGATTGCATTACAAGGCAACGGTGATATTACTGATAGCGTTCTCGTTGCTCGTAACCTCGAGACAATACATCGGTGATCCGATCGATTGTATCGTCGATGAAATACCGCTGCACGTTATGGACACTTATTGTTGGATTTATTCGACTTTCACGATTCCCGATAGGGTCGGTGTCGTCGGACGAGATCTCGTACAGCCCGGTGTCGCGGCACACGTCGAGGGCGAGGACGAGATCAAATATCACAAATATTATCAGTGGGTCTGTTTCACCCTATTTTTTCAAGCTATGTTATTCTACGTGCCGCGTTATCTTTGGAAAACGTGGGAGGGTGGTCGACTGAAAATGCTGGTACTCGACTTAAATTGTCCCGTCGTTAGCGACAATTGTAAATCCGATCGTCGTAAACTTCTCGTCGAATATTTTTGCACCAATCTACATACCCAAAATTTTTACGCCTTTCGTTTTTTCTTCTGCGAAGTATTGAATTTCGTAAATGTCGTGGGACAAATTTACTTCATGGATTTCTTTCTCGACGGTGAATTCACGACTTACGGAGCGGACGTTGTTAAATTCACGGAAATGGAACCCGAGGATCGTATCGATCCGATGTCCAAAGTATTTCCAAAAGTAACGAAATGCACCTTCCACAAATATGGTGCTTCCGGTACCGTTCAAAAGTTCGACGGTCTTTGCGTATTGCCGTTGAATATCGTCAACGAGAAGATCTACGTGTTTCTCTGGTTCTGGTTCATCATACTCTCGATCCTCAGCGGCCTCAGTCTCGCGTACAGAGCCGCGGTCGTCGCTGGACCGAAGCTTCGTTTGATCCTCCTTCGCGCGAGATCGCGTCTCTCCTCGCAGAAGGACATAGACACGATAGCGGAAAATTGTCAGATCGGCGATTGGTTCGTACTTTATCAACTTGGGAAGAACATCGATCCTCTCATATACAAACAACTAGTCGCGGATTTAGCAGCGTCCTTCACCGGGAAACAGACCGCATAGAGAGGAGAACGCGCGGCCCAAATAAGAAGAAATAACCTACACGAAGAGAATTCTTTGTCTTCCTTGCAGGACCCTCGAGAGGATCGTCTCGTTTTCACGGACAAGATCAACCGGAAACCGATAGATCGACGAGATTTATTCTTGTTTTTTTTTTTCGATTTTTTTTTCTTTTAAGTAAATATGTTCTTTAGCGAATCGCGAGTAACGTTGAAGAAATTGTAAGAAGAGGAATAAAAAGAAGAAGAAAAGAAAGAGCGATACGAAGAGAGCGTCGCTTGGGTCACCCGACGAGGAATGCCGATTAAATCGATCGGCTCGATTAGAATCGTCTCGCCGAGCTTGCGTTCGCATTATGAGCGCTCAACTTTTTTTTTTTTTCTTTTCTCTTTTCTATTTTCATTCCGATTCTCGTTCGATCGTTGTATCTTGATCGAAATTTATGATAGTGAAATTTTCAACGTTCATTCTCTGTAAATTCACAATAATCGCCAGATTTTCGTGTCTCATAAAAAAAATAGCTAAACATACATATATATGTGTGTATGTAAACGAATAGTGGAATATGAAAGAGCGCAGGCTTCGTAGATTCTAATTGTGTGATAAGCGGTGGACGGCGTATTAGGACGAAAACCAGAATTCTCATATTTTTCTTTCTTTCCCCCACCCCATTCCTCCAATTATATCCCCACCTCCTGATCACCGAGGCAGACTCGATCGAGCTGTCTTTTAGCTTGGTTTTGAATAATTTCATTTTTTTTTTTTTTTCTGCCTTTATTTTTTTCTTCTATCGTTTTATATCGTCGCACCCGAATCCGGTATGTGATATTCGAGCTGCAACAGGTACGCGCGAGACAGGATCCGGTTGGGGAGATACGCCATTTTGCTCGTAAATTTGCTCGCGGAATATTTCACGGCCACATTTTTGGTTTGCCGGTTTCTCCGTGAGCGGCGAGAATCGTTCGTGTCGACTCGACGAGAAGAAAGTAAAAAGGCGTAGAAGAGAAGACGCGAGCGAGAAAGAAGGAACGTACGAGAGGGAGTGAGAGACACATAGAATGGATGAGAAACCTCGTATTTTTAAAACGAATTAACAAAAAGTGTGTCGTAAAGAAAAAAGATGATTTCTTCGAAAAACAAAAAAATGCATAACAAAAATTAGGGAGAATTTTTTTTTTGTTTTCAACAAAGATTTTGAATTCGTATATATTTATAGATATATATAAATATATTCACGTATATATAGATAGATATAGATACGCCGTCCTCCCATAGTAGCGTTACTTCTCATCGTCCTTACATTGTTTCATGATTTATCCTCCCCCCCCCTTTTCCCCCACTCCCGTTCCACTCTTAAATGCTGCAATTGCAAAGCGACAATAAAAGACACGCAACGCGATAGACGATACTACCCTCTATCGTAGCTAATAGCGACAAGAAAAACAATGAAAAAGAAAAAGTAATAAAAAAAAAAAAAATAGAAAGATATATATATTATTATGTATTTACAATGTATCGATAGAATTGTGTAGATATTATACATTATTCGCTCGTCTTCTCGTCGCGAGACGAGAAAACAAAACACGTCCATTCCACGTTGTTCGAGGGGGACCAAAAAAAAACTCGAGCGACGAGTTGCATTTGAGAGAGAAAGAGAAAGAGAGAAAACGGCGAAAAAAAATCATAATTACTCCATTTTTTTTTCTTCGCGTTATCTTCTTACGTATTTCGTAGCTTTCGTAGTTCCGAAATGGAACTGTGTATTACTGCCGTCTATAAAAATCGTCTCGAACGCTTTACCGAATTGATAGGTTTGAAAGAGAAATAAGAAAAATAAAATTGCGAAAGAATCAAACGATAATGAGACGATGACTGGACGAAGGTTTGATTCGCGACGATCGGTATTTCGTGGTTTTTTCTTTTCTTTTCATTTCTTTCTTTTTCATCGCTCGTTACGTCGGTAGCTCAGTTTTTTGTCTCTTTTTACTACGATTTATCATACGATTGTATTATTATCGCCTTGTAATTTGATAAGCGTGGAAGAAAAGCTTGTATTCGCGATCGATAAACGTGTCGACGGTGGCTTAAATTTTGTTTTTTTCTTTTTCCCCCTCCCTTTCGCCACCCGACACGAAATATTTTTCGTACGTATTTTTTGCCAATTTTAGGTATACGATAATTCCCGCGAGCATTTACGTTATAAGGAACAGTAGAGAAAAGACAATAAATAATATTATTAACGATAAATAATGATAAAATAAAGTTAATAATATTTTTTGACCGTTTATTTTTCACTCATTCATTCGTTCTTCGTTTCATTCTCGCTTCGTTCGTACCGGCCCAACTTTGCAATTTTTCTGCCGAATTATCAAAAAGAAAATAATAATAATAATACAAAATAAACAATACGACACTAAGCGATCCTACGCGTACATGCTCAATGTAAGACTGCCAAGGATAAGGTACGTTTTCAATGCGTTATCTTGTAAAATTGTCTTCCGATTTTAGATTTTTTTAAATATAAGAAAATTAGAAAATGAAAAATCGTATAAATATATATTAGACGATAATCGAACGATCGGGGGGAGACTTGGAAAAATCACTTCGTCGTGAAACAATGAGAGCCACGCCCGAATTTTCTTTGTAAATCCTCTCCCCTCCCCACCATCGTTATCCGAGACAATCGAGACAATCGAAAGATAATCACGAGCGAAACAAAAAATTGCCTTAGAGTAACGTGCTTCTTAATTGAGCATTTATCGAAAGTAATTAGGTGACGAGACGATTCTGTTCTTTTTTTAAATAAGCTCGCTCCATCTCTCTCGCGAGAGACGAGATATTACTACGCATAGCACAAATGTCCGAGCCGTTGCTGAGATTAATAAAAAAAAAATATATATATATATATAAGTCGTCGATTTTAAGTGGAACGAACACACGATCAATTCGTCTTTTTTTTTGCAACGCGAACGTGTGCCCAGATTATTTAGATAAAGTCGAGCTGAGATTACGAGGTGGGACTCTCGCGTTTGGATTTTTCTTTATTGTTTCTTTTTTTTTTCTTTAGAAAAAGAAAATCTTGTGATAGTGTGACAATAGCTCATGTATTTTTCTTTCGCTTCGTATATTTGTACGTCTTCTCTCTTTTTTTTTCGCGCTCTGTAACGATAAGAGAAATATGTGTATTCTTAGGATAAACGACGAAAAAGAAAAAAAGACGGATTTTTTGTCTACTCCTAGTAATCGTAAATCCCGACCTTCGAAAGACAGGCACGAGAGGCCACTGGTATATAAATCAATGAAAAATCTCCGTCGCTCGTTGTTTTCGCAACGAGGTTCTCGAGGCGATCGCGTTGATTTTTCGTATCCGAGGCGTTATTTTGTTGGAAGAACCGTTTGATTTCCTGGAGGGTATATATTCGCGAACGAGAATTGTGTGGGAACAAGGCACGAGAGAGCCAGGATAATAAAGACGATGAAAGCAAAAAAAAATGTTTTCACAAAAAGCACGAAAACAAAAAAACCTAATTTCAAGATTCTCCCATATTTTTATTTTCATTTTCGTGCTAACATCACGATATTCTGTCTTCGTACCATAAAAAAATACTCGATAATTTCACTTTTTTTATCAAGACAAGACCATCGATCAATAAAAAAAAAACCCTCATACTTGGGACACTGGCACGAAAAATACAAACACGCAAAGTAGCGTAAATTCCACGTTGGCGTTGTTTTTTCCATGAACGAAAGATCGTGATTCGAGACAAAAAGAATGATACATTGTACAGAAAAATCGTCGAGAGATAAGAAAAAATAATAAGAATAATAATGAGACGATACGCGTAACGATAGTGGCGATAAAAATAAGTACGAGTGAACGAAAAGAAATACTATCAACGGGAGATGCGACGAAACTGGTAGCGAATCTAAATAAAGACAGTTGCATCACATATAGTATATAAATATATATTATGTATACGTGACCATTGTAGTTCGCGATGTTATCATTTATTTTTTGCCATCCTCTCAAAACTGTATCCCTCTCCTCGAAATTCAATCCTCGAGACGCGCAAACTCGTGAGATGCATCTCGATGCTGCAGAAGTGACGACGATGCACCTGAGGGCAGGGGCAACGGGAAAAGGGGGGTAGGGTAGGGTTGACGAAGCTCGTGCACCGTCGACGCTGACTTTGCGACTGCATCATCGACGAGGATATAGCGAGAGGAGGGTCAAGGGGCAAGGGGCTTTCGCGGATCCTCGTTCACAGCAGATCGCTCTTTTTAACCTTCAATCTATTCCAGTAATGGATTGAACGGACCCGGAGGGGTCCTACGAGTTGTTAGATTGCCCGTGCGACTATTAGACGCTATTATAAACGTGGCGTGTAAAACGGGTGCGTTTCGCTCACGCGAACACGTGGTTGTCCTCACACGTGTGGATCATAAATATATATATATATAAAGTTTTATAGGATATAAACTTGAAACACGAGAGTTTAAGCGATGCATCAAATAATAAATTTAATTTGTTCACAAGGGGTGACGGAAAATTACGGATGGCTTTATTTATCGTTGCGTCAAAGCCACGAACGTCGAGAGAGCTCGATCTTCAAAAAATTATCGAAATTCGATCGATAAATATTGATCACGTATTCGTTATCTCGATATTGATAAAATCGACGGTCGAAATTAAAATTTATGGCGATCGCAGAGGATAGGAAATAATATCGACGATCCAATTATTTCCGAAGAACAGGATATTGATTCAAATCGATAAAATAGATCTGGACTTTGACGCAAGAACACACAAAAAAATTATAGTTCGCTCTATGCCGGGACGTGATGAATCGAGATTTGACGCGCGCGTGTTATCGACGACGAAATTATTATTAACGATGCATCGTGCCGATCGCTCGTCTCTCGATCGGTGGGAGATCGTATAATTCGCAGACCGGGTACAGGTTGCAGCCAGACTTCGTCTCGTCAGGGTCCAAGTGCCGACCTGGTTGGCCTTCGAAGCTCTCTGTACGTACGTAACAAAACAGTGAGGCCCCCAGCCTCGAGAGGGCCTCACCGGGAATATCGCGTATACAACTGTGTGCCTCGCCGAGTCCTCTCGGCCGTGTCTCTTTTATTATTACGCTGTGCCGCCGCGGCGACTCTCCTCGGCACCCAGGCTGCTCTCCTACGTGCACTGAGAGCCGAGAGCCGAGAGCCGCGAGACTTTAGACGGTATTGCGCGTAACGAAACGCCGAATGCATTCACCGAAGGTACATTTATCCTTACATGTACACAAATATATATATATATATATATATATATACAAACATTTATGCAAATATATGTGCATTGTGCGAGATACAGACAGACCATTCGCTCGCATATATTTTTCTTTTCACACGAAAGTGAGAAATATTTATTCCAGCCTCGGTTGTTACCGGAAAAAACATAATTTCTCAGAATTTTTGCCGTTATTTCGGACTTTTGGTTAAAATGTGAGTTCGTTTTTAGAGGAAAACGAAATTAGTAATGTCAAAAGTGTAGAGTATGAATTTCTCTTTTTTTTTGTTTTGAAAAATCAAGAGAAACGATAAGCGAGGTTCTAGGATAGTGATGGCTAAATATATATATTTGAGCGTAAAAGGGCACGCTGCGTTGCGCCACGGTTGCCCCACGGAGTCGTAAGGTATGCTGGACAAAGGGAGTGGAGGCTCGTAGAATACGTAAGTATGCGTTGTACCGAGTAAGTACGGCGCACTAATACGAAGAGTCTGGAGCGTTGCCGTGTAATGGCGAACTGATACAAGAAGGAGATACTTAGTAAACTATTATGTGCAGCGAGCGAGCGAGCCAACTGCACCGAGAAACACATTTCTCGAAGCTTGGGGCATTCGGGCTAGCTGCGAGAGCGTACGTCATTATCATTGTTAACATAATCGCGGGCAAAAAATCTATCGTATTCTCTCGCGTTTAACGATTCAGGAAGAACTCGCACCTGGCGATAAATGAGAATGTAGAAACGAATGAATATGATGATGAGTTGCATTGTTTAAGCGAAATAGAAGGTTGATTTCGATTAAGAATTGAAAAAATTGATGTAAATCGAGTGTCGATTAGAATTAATTGAATTCGGGGGATTATATAGTCACGTTTGAAATTGAATTTTAGAAGGAATTTTTAAATATAATTTTCGATCGATGACGTTTATCGATTGTTTATCGATTTTTTGTTTACTTCGTGAAAAAAATAAATACCAAGGGTCACGTGTTTATAGGCGTGCGCGTGATTATTTCATTAAATCAATGTCTCGTCAAACGCAATCGGTAAATATTTCACGTACGACGGCGACAGGGGAGAAACATCGACGTGACGTATATCGCGCGGGTTCTTATTGCGACAGTCGCGATCTCACGTCGATCCTACGAGAATTTCGTCGATCCAATCAGAAGCAATCCCTACGATATACCATACGGGTCTCTTGATATTTCTCGGTATTTCTTGTCATTCAGTCCTCGTACTCGACGTCGTCTACACGTTGGCGAAACTTTCTTATCCTTCTTCTTCTTTCTCACGTTTACCCGTTTCTCTCTTGCTCCCTCATTCGAATTTTTTCTCGATCTCTCTCTCTCTCTCTCGCTTTCTCTCTTCGTCCTTCCATGGTGGACGTGATGTCGGACAGGTACGAGAACGCGTCGCTGCCATCGAGGAGGGACCTCGTGCGCGAGGCTGAGAGGACTCTTAAAGAAGAAGAAGAAGACGAAGAAGAAGAAGAAGAAGAAGAAGAAGAAGAAGAGGAGGAGGAGGAAGAAGAAGAAGAAGAAGAAGAAGAGGAGGAGGAGGAGAAAGAAGCGGACGAAGAAAAAGAGGAACTAGCAGGGACCCCCCTCTCGATATCCTACAACGAGCACCCGGATCCCTCCTTCGGTGATAGTCGAGGAGAAGACCGGTCGCGTTCTTGCGCTACAACTCGTGGACTCTTGTAGAGTTCGCCAGAGAGGGCAACGACCGGTCAAAGTCCCTACCGTGAATACCGAGGACAAAACGTGTGCGCTGTGTGCCCTCTGTGGGCACCACTTTTCAACCTCTGCACGAGCGGAGAGAGAGAGAGAGAGAGAACCACCGAGATTGCTACACAGTATAACAATTCCTACGGTAATTGTTTTTTGCTAATGTTCCGACATATTGGCAACCGTACTACGGTCATGAGCTTTTCGCAAGCTTTTTTAAATTCGAGGATTTCCCAAGAATCGAAAACTAGGATATTATTTTCATATTGTACGAGAAGTTTCAAATTGTATAAACAGTCTGAAGTTAGTTTGGAGAAAAACAAAATGTGGACCCACTCGACCTACCCAAAATCTGGAAATTAAATTCATAATTTGGACCATCGGCACTTTGAGGGAGGTCGACATTTTTTTTTGTCCGAGAAGACTTTATTGGGAGGTTGCCGAATCGGAAATTTCTCGTACAGCGAGAATATTACATTATTAATCACGTCTTGTTGCAATACATCCGTAAAAATGCGGAAAATATGTCAATCTAGTTTGTCGAGCTTTTGACCGACGAGTTGAAACAAAAAGAGATTACAAATGTGATATTCGCGTTGTATAGGAAATTTACGATTCCGTAAAACCTTTATGAAGTCTTTTTGGACGAAAAAAAAATATTTTTCCACCAACCTACCCAAAGTTCCAGAAGGGTGTCACACTCTTGAACCCTCGATACTTGACGGGGGTGAAACTTTATTTTCTTACATGACTTCAAAGGTACATTTCTCAATCGAAAATATTCCCCCATTTCAATAATCCGACGCTCAAAAGTAGATTATTTTAGAAATCGTGTATATTAATTCCTCGGAGCAAACATTGTCTTTTTCTACATTTTATCAAAGGAAAAATTACTCGAACGCTCGGCCTCTCGTCGTACACAGGCACTATCTCGTATTACCATCTCACCGTCAACTCGACATACCATCGCGGTAATAAAATAGTCTCTCGAAGGAAAAGTCGCGGAAGCGACCAACTAAAAGATCAATGGAAGTTTCTCGGCCTCGAAAAAGGACATACCCTGTATCGAGATATCGACGAAACGAATCGAATATTTTGAAATTCATCGCGAGGTACGATGTATACGTATCCTCGAGACTCTTGTCGCGATTCTCAATCGATTCGCCTCATCGGAGCCTTCGGTTCCCGTAACGGGAACTCACGAAACGGCCGAACGTGTGTGACTAATAAATGTTACAGGAACAAGCGAAACTAACGCATCGACTACGTTACGATGAATAAGAAAACGAATGAGCTAGAGGGTCGCTATGGCATGAAGAAGAATGGTAAAACGTCGACACGAGGGACAGGTTTAAATTTATAGTCTACGTTGACACCGCCAAGAGTGACGATGATACGTACGTATATATATATATATGTTATGAATGATACTATATGCCTACTCAAGATACAATGTGGATGTTGTATAGACACGTGTGACTAGTCTTTGAAAATTATTTGGTATGATTCACTTCGACAAAGATATTAGAAGTATGAAAAGCAATAGAAACTCGAAGTTAACGTAGATAATCGTCGCGGGGATCATAATAAGAATTAACTCGAGTACCGTTAGGACAGGCCTTCGAACGTTAAGCTGCATCGTATAATATCTTGAATTATTTGCCAAGAAACGAGGCTATCGCATATTACATCGAATTACCTACATCTTTAAAATCAATACAATTGACCGTAATACTTTGGACTTGGAATGAAATGGGATATCTTGATTATTTTATAGATTTCTCGGATTTTTTTTCTCATCTAGGTATATCTGGAATAAAAAATTTTGATATAAAATATTATAAGATTATGTACATTTTTTTCATTATTATTTTTAAACATAAGTTACGTTTAAGCGACAATATAAAAACCTTTGGAAGTAATCGAAGAATATTTCGCGGTCGATCCGAGGACTGAAAATTAACGTCGACTCGAACACATGGATTATTGCATAAAATGTGCGACTCTGCATTTTTCGAAAGTATCCAGTGTCGCCGGAGACTCTATATATGAATTTTATCACGTCGGGCAACAAAGTGTCACATAGTCAGTTTTGCTCATCGTCGAGACAAAGAGATAGGTCATTCTTCGACGCTACATAGTTCAGTCCTGAAACGAACTCGGTTGTAATAACACGGAAAAAAAGATATCCACGTCGAGCAGCTTATGGTAGGTTCTTGAAAGTCAAGGGACTCGGCGACGTTGCGTTTTCATTGCTAATGAAAAAAAAAAAAAAAAAAATACAATGTACAGATTTTCATTTGACAAACAAATAATCATAATTTATTATTTTCCAAGCACATAATATTTTTGCGACGAGTCTAATTAAAGCTTGAAACAAAAAATTAATGAATAATAAATAAAAATCCGATGATGCTTAAAATAAAATAAGAATCTGGTATTCGTTTATCCCGAAAATAACAGAATCGAGGCAATAATTTTCGTATACGAATGCTTCTGTTTCTACGATTGTCCAGAGTTTATCTGCTTTCTTATCGATGAGAGTCTATTCAACGCGTTGAAAACATCACCGTGCCTCATCGCGTCAGGCCGATGATATATGAAATCAAGAAACGAAGAGGCGAAGAGTTCTCACGTAGATGTGAGACCAACGATACTACACGTTTGCCGCGAGATAAGGTGTGTGTCGGCGAGGAGATATACGATTTTCAAGCTTTTGCCACGGTTCCTCGCCAGTCGGTGCGTAAGTTCGATCCGGCAATGCTCAGTGACACTCGCCAGTAACGCGTAATTTAATGCTCGTTTAAATTCACGAAATCACGGCTTACCAGTGAGGGCAGTGCGTAGATAAACAAATATATAAACGGCCTTGACGCATCATTGGCCTTGAGTTATCACGAAGGGTTTTATCTCTATCGTCGATAATACAGTGCCGGTTATTAAAAAGAAATGGCCACAACGGTTTTAACGACATTTTCGGTCCTTAAGGACCACGTGAAGCTCAAAGTCTCACAGGATGCCGTGAGAATCGATAACATGGGTAATTTTTAGTAAAGTAATTATACACGATAACAAAAAGAAAAAAAATAATTTTATTACACCATTTTGAAAAAGTATATTTTTTATACTTTTCGGCTAGCTTTAACGACGACGTTTGTAATAATCGTGGTTATCGATTATTGTAAAATTAAATTATAATTTTAACGTTTTCGAAACGTTGATAAAGTCGTTTCGAGCGCGATAATCGCGTTAAAAATCGTGAGTCTCGAATGGAGCATGGGTTCGTTCGATAAACGTCTCGTTCGTCAAGCTCTTCGTGGCCTATTTCTAGCCAATTAATTGAAATTACATACTCGCACGACACTCTCGAGACTCGATAAGCCACACGACATGTCGAGGCGAGAGTTTTATATTTATAATTACTTTGCGATTGCAGTGTTCAGGCTTCACTATCGAGGGACTTTTCTAGTTTTACTAGGGGCGACACTATTGGTCTCCTCGAGGCAACTGGTCGGCGAACATATCAAGTGAGTCGAAAGAACGATGAACTCGTTCATATAGTGAAATGAGAAGAAAAGAAATTTCAGAGTTTTATTACGATTTAAGTTTGAAATTGTACGACGTGAAACATCAACTTTTCTTCTCGTGTCCAGATGCATAGCCGATGGTGGCGTAGCCTCCAAAGTCATCGATACCTTCTGCTTCTTTACATCGACGTTTACAGTCGTAAGTTACGATGATTGTTTTTCTTTTTTAATTACCCACTGTCGAGAAACAGTCGATTATTATCCACTTTTCTCCTCGGAATCGTTTTACCACTTGAGAATCTAACTTCTACGTCCGCGACGTTAATTGAAACATAATTTGCGAAACTTTGACCGATGATATTATTTTTATGTTCGTTAATTGCCATAGTGTTAAAATTTCGTTTAATTTCGTGGTAAATAAAAGCGTTTTTTTGTTGTTTTTTCATAGGCGAAACATATGAACGCGACGATGGTTGCCGAGGGTGTGATCCCTCATCCGGGGGTAGGTCCATCGACGCACGAAGATCCCATCGTTCATCATGCCTACTATCAGTGGGTTCCCTTCGTTCTATTCTTCCAAGCGATATGTTTTTACATTCCTCATTATCTCTGGCGAACGAACGAAGGTCAGAAAAAAGAACGAAAATTTTCAATCGTCGTTCATAAAAATTGATTAAAATTGATTGAAATTGACGATGTAGGAAATAATTCGTGAAAGCTTTTTGAACGTTACGAGTAAGATAAGCGTTTGTTTCATTCTTTGATAATCGTCTCCTCGAAGGTGGTCGACTGAAGGCGCTTGTTTCCGGTCTTCACATGGCCGCATTGTCCTTGACCGACAAAAAAATCGACTTGGACGGTGGAAAATCGATTCCGTCGCGAGCCGATCGCGACGCGAAGCTTCAAGACATCAGAACCGCGTTCATAAATCGGTTGCACGCCAATCGTCCTTGGGCTTATTACTTGAGCTTCTGCGAGATCCTAAATTTTATCAACGTTCTCGCACAGATGTACATCACCGACATGTTTCTCGGTGGTGCTTTCATGGGTCTCGGACAGACCGTCGTCGAGTCCGATCATCAACAGAGCATGGGACCGCTCGACGTCGTTTTTCCAAAAGTCACCAAATGCACTTTTCACAAGTACGGTCCTTCGGGAACGATTCAAAGACACGATGCGCTTTGCGTCATGGCTCTTAACATAGTAAATGAGAAGATCTACACGTTATTATGGTTCTGGTTCATCATACTTGCCATAATAACCGGCCTCGGTCTAGTTTGGAGAATTCTCACGATGGTGCTTCATTCGAGGTTCGTTTTTTTCACTTTCTCGCGAATTTTCCAATTAATTCTTTCAATTAATATATATTATTTGTTATCTAGACAAAATCAAATTTTTACTCTTGAGATATTTGTAAAAGATAATTTGAAATTTTTTATTATCCTCGAACATTCGTTTTTAATTCATCGATTGATTTCGACAGGAGCAAAGCCTTCAACAGACTCGTATTCTCGACGGCCTGCCCTGGCAAGTACAATCCCTGGAGCGTATTGCGTGTAACGAACGAGTATTACTTCGGCGATTGGCTCTTTCTCTACTACCTCGCGAAGAATCTCGACAATTACGCATTCAAGGATTTGCTCGAACAGCTCGGCCACGACATGGACGATCGTCGCGCGGCGCGTTTTCGTCACACCTTCGGCAGCATCGCCGAGGAGGAGGAACCGTTGAAGCAGAGAAAAATCATTTCAAAAGATATCGTATAATTACGGTAAATTACATAATCCTCCGTTTATAATTTTAAACGTAGGAAAGAAAAAAGAAAACGAAAAACGTTTCTCGAAACGAGTTTTCGATCGAACGAGACTCGATTACCGGAATCGAGACGAAGAGAACATAATTTCCGACTTTCTCTCGTCAACTTACCTTATCTACCTTCCAAATCTAAAAAGAAAACAAACAGGCGTATTCGATACAACGATTTTTTTTTATTCTCTCGTAAGCGACGGCGACGATAAGGATTGAAGAAAGGATGACGTATTTTTCAATCGATTCAAAAATTAGTCCAACGAGTCATCGCGATGACGATTCGATACTTTTATCTCCGGCGCGTTTCAGCCCCCGAAGGCCTTTGCTCTCGCGACTCTCGACTCGCGAACACTCTTTTACGAGACAGACTCGTACAACGAGTGACGGAGAACGAGAGAAACCGGAAGTGGAGCGCGGGCGACCCGCGATGTGAGTAACTCGCGGTAATCGTGACTCGGCTTCGGCCGTAGTAAACTATAAAAGGAAATACGTGCAGTGCAAATGGACGTATATCCTCTAACGTATACGTCTATAAGCCTACTAGCTACCTACTAGCCAGTTCCTGAACGAGATGAGACCGAGCTTCGCGCACTTTGCTCTTGCGCAAGAATTCCTCGTTTCCCGTGATAAATTTCAAGCCGAGTAAATCGTCGCCGAGCACTATTCTCGCCGGTGTAATATCCTTCCGCCGCGAGATTATTTCCGAGAGACTCCTCATCGTCACGATGTAACTCGTTGGTAACGTTGCCTATACGTACCTGATAAATTTACATTGGAAATGCCGTCGCAACCTCGTGTTCGATATCCGTGACATCGAACATTTCATTATAGTATCGTCGTATACCATTTTCTTGCCTCACTGAAAAATCTCTCGTCGATACATGATTTATATATATATATATGTATATATATTTGTATATATATATATATTTGTATATATGTATATTTGTATATACATGAAAGTATATAAAGTTGTTCGTACACGATGACACGTTGAAATCTCATTGACGAGAGGAACGACGAGACCGCGAGAGATTCACGAGTGAAAATCCTTTTCCATATAGTTATATATATATGTATATATGTTTATATGCCTAATCGGATGAAAATTTATGCATAGATGTGTACACGTTGCTTATAAATCGTACGATTGGTAATACGGTATGAAAGAAAATGTAGTAAATAGACAAAAGTACGATACGTGTGTGCGAGGCGAACGGGTGGGTCTTGCGTAAGACTCATGTTTCCTGTGATAAAAATCCTCATGTGACTGCGTCATACGCGTCACTCTTGGAACAACGAGCGATGCGTACGTTACACACTTTGTCGGAGGTTTTTTTCTATGTTTTTACTTCGTTCTGCCTCCCTCTCTTTTCTTCTCATAAATGCATCGAGGCTTCGAGCGAATCATCGCAAGCGCGTATCTCGAAGAATGACGCAAAAATGTACGGTGCGACAAGTGTTTCGATCTTTATAAATCGCGCGAATTCATGATTTGTTTTATGTTAAAAGGGGGAACAAAAGTGAGTATTTTTGTTTCATTCTCGGCGATGAAATTACGAATAAAATAAGTGTTTTGATTTTGTTACGATTATCGTCGGTTTTGTTTATTTTCGATATTTTTTGTTTTTGTTTTAATGGACGACGAGCGAATCGTATCGCGTGTAATTTAACGAGCGAGGCTGATGGATGAAATTATGTATAATTTTGTTTTCTCGATTTTTATCTTCGTGGGAGATCGGCTTGGAACGAGAACAAAAAACTCGGTTTGTATTTTTTCAACGATTTCGTTGCGCAAGGAGCTATGCTCGTCGTTTCCGGCGATGGGAGCCGCACCCGAGCTAACCGAATAACGTGCCCGGTGAGCTTGAGACACAGTCACGTACGAGGAATTTTAGTAGCGAGAGAGAATTCGGCACGGAATGAGCAGGTAGAAAATTTGGACTCTCTCTCGCTCTTTCTCTCTCTCTCTCTTCTTTTCTCTCTCATTCCTGCGTGATAATACCGACTTGGACTCGTCAATATTATGAGTCTTTCGATATCGAACGGTTCTTATTATTAGCCACGTTCAAACAACGAAATATCTTCAGTTCGTAGTTCCACAAACGCGAAATGAAATATTGCCGAGTACGCAACTTTTTTTTTTTACACGTGAAAATAGATATGTTTTTTTTTTCATGGATGTCTCTGAGACTTCTTGTGACATTCGTAAACGAGATAACGCTTTTCCCGTTCGTTTTAACGACTTCATTTCTGTTAGACCGTGAACAAAAATTCCATCGTAATTTTCCATCTTTTTTTCTCTCCGCTCTCTCTCTCTCTCCCTCTCACATTTTTTACGCTCTCTTTGCTCAACTCAATGTACATATATTCACATCCTATATATATATATTGTAAATATATTCAAGAATGTCCAGTCTTTAGAACGAAACTTAACAGTATCTAACGTGGCAACGTGTCGGTGTACTATCAGGCAGTGACTCTCACTCGAACTTTCGGCGCTAGTCACGTTCCTCTTGCTCGAACATGCCGCAGATAAGCGTACGTTACACATACAAATTGAATATTACATCATAACTGAATAGCAATTTGCACTCTCCGAGTGTGAGAGAGATCAATGAACGGAATTTAATTTCCTCGATTATTATGAAACGTGATAAAAATCATAATAATAAAACTTTACGATAAAATCTATCGCGCAATTATTTCGATAATACTTTTTGTGTTTCAGCCTGATAAATTATGAAGAAAGAAACAACAATAGGTCAGTGTTTCGGTGGTATTTGTTGAATCGACGTCGAAGGCCCCATATACGATTATCGATTAGAATCGATACGATCGATATATTATAATTTTTCTTCGTTTAGCGTCAATTTCGTGGCATTAGTGGTCGATCGTTTATACCCTTTGAGTGAATTAGCGTCTACCGTTATACGAATTATACATACACAGGGCAATTGACGAGAGCGATTATCGAGTTGGAATACATTCGTTGATTGCTAGTCCTCGTACTCGGTATACCCGATTTAATTACGTCCTCGTTCCGTTTTCCCTAGGATTTACATGGAAATATGCAACGAGGCGAATCTTTTTATGTTGCTTCGCTATAGTTCAAGCTGCGTTTAATGTCATTCATCTGTGTTGAGTTTCGACGACACGAGGAATGTGAAAAATATGAAAATTAACGAAATTTCGAAATGAATTTTTATTGTCGCGATGGAAAATTGGGAATGTGGGTCGAATGGATAAAAACTAACGAATATTTTATGATTCAGACCTGTATATTTTGTTTTCAGGGTGAGAAATTTTAAGATTAAAAAAATAAAGTGGAGGTCGACGTTGGTGAACAACGGGCAATTATTTTTTTCGTGGTAAGAATTGATCGATCGAACGCGTCAAGGGTACGAGAAAGTAAGATCGGGATTGTAACGTCGGTCATGGGCCGGATACGACGCAGGGGATGACAATAAAAACGGGACTAGACCGGAGTCGAGCGTCTGGAAAGCAGCTGTCGATGATGGCTCTTCGTTAAAGTCTCGGCCCGTCGCACACCCTCGCCCGGGGTTTCCCCGGAGTATAAACGAAAATGCCTGACACGTTGCAGGAATGACGTAGGGGATTTTTTTTTGTTTTTTTTTCTAGTTTTTTGATCTTCGACGAGCTGCGTTCGTGAGAATTTACTGCTCGACGATTTTTACCCGAAACTGTCAAAACCCATCGTGGAGATTTTCGTAGTGGGCGACACGTGAATACGGCCACGTAGGCATTCTAGGAATGCGGAATTGGAGGTATTCTAGGAATGCTGCAAATGCCTTTTGTGCTCGGAAATATAGCGAGATTGAAAACAGCGAAAATATATATTTATAAAAAAAAAAGAAAAATGCATTTGTAAAAGATCAATCGAGTCGAACTTAATTTATCGAGTATTTTTTTTATATTCAACATTAAATTTTTATTTAATTAAAAATCGCGATGAATTATTTGTTTTTTGGTCGGTTTGATGAAAAATATCGACGAATCGAATAATTTATTTCGAAACGAAAATCGCGTCGAACGAAGAAAATTAATCAATTTCGCACGAGAATATTTTTCGTTCCAGTATTTTCTTTTTATAACACGAAATACTTTTCGTGTTTCCGTTGTATCACCGCTGCGTGAAACATATGAAGATTTATTTCAGCGTCAAAAACGCAAATAGGGTCATCGCGCGTGTTTCTCGTACACAAAACCGTCCAATGCCACGAAATTCTTGAAAAATAAGAAACACGTGCTCGCCCGTAGTTTCGTTTCGTCTTTTCCATTTGAAAAAAACACCGATAACTTTGCCTAGCGCTTCGTACTGTTGTAACAGCATAGATCGACGATTTGTGTGGCTTCGCGACGCCTTCTCTCTTATCCTCGTCGACATAAATACGAAGAAAGAAAAACACCGAAACCAAACGTCGGATTTTCAATTTTCTCCCATCGCAGGAATTTTATTTCGTCAAATTTTTCACACGACGCGTAAGTATATAGTATACAGAAAATAAATATTCATAAATATATTTTACGACTCTCTTTCATCATTAAAAAAAAAAAAAAAAAAAAAAAAAAAAACGAAAATTTCATCGATATAAATTTTTTCAAAATATTTCTTCTCAAACTCGAAAGAACCAACGTAGGATTACTTTTTAGCCGGCTCGCGATGTATTTATTAATTACTACACGAGGCATCGATATAATATATGTGTCATCAGGAAGCGTCACTGCACGCGTTGGTTATCGAGGCTTTTTACGTGCGTCTCGGCGGGACACGAAGAAGAGGAAGACCCGCGAATCGGGTCAGCTTGAACAAGTGGCGGAACAAGTGTCGCAGGTGCGGTCTTAAATTCGGAGCTCGCACGTACAAGCCCGATAACAGAGAGAAAGACAGAGAAAGACAGAGAAAAACAGAGAAAAGAGAGAGAGAGAAAGACGAGAACGTACGAAGACACAAAATCACGGACCCGGTCTCGTGAATTCGTAATGTGCGCGAGGGAGTGAAAATAGCCGAGGCGAAACGCGCGAAGGCTCGACGGACTTAGACCATGCATATTCAATGCTACGAACGATGAATAATAATAATAATGATAATGACAATGATAAGACGAAGAAGGGCTCGTCCCCCCGTGCGTCTTCTCGTCAAGCCGGGATAAGAGGCGTCCGCAAGCGCGCCGACGCGCGACGTTCGCATTCGTCATAATTGACACGATTGACCCGCAGTGGTGGTCAACCTCGAGATCGCGAGATATATCGTGTACGATCGAATCATCTCGGTCGAAGGTGACATTCGGTCGAACGTCGGTCGAAATAAATTTCAGTTATTCTTTAATTCGATCGATGAATAAAATTTTCTTGAAAGGATACAAAAATATATCGCTGTATCGTATCGAATACCGTTGGTCATTTCCGATCGTTCCGACATTGGGCCTTTCAATCGAAGCGTGGGAGCGGTGGGACTGACCGCCGTTCACCGTCACCACGATGATGAAGCAAGCCTAGTCATTCCATTCCATCCTCCGCGATCATCGATTTTCCAAGATTTCTGTCCAACAATTCAGCTCATTTCCATCGAGTTTTATCATCGTGGCAAAACGAGTTTTTAGCGACCATGAACCCACGCTCGCGGAGAGTATGCCAGGAATGATGTCGAACTGCGCGAACAAAATTTATCGTGACAGTTATCGGTCATCCGGTAAATAAATTATTTATCGTCCTACTTTTCATATTTTTCTAATCTATGGATATTGTTATAATAATAATAATAATAATAATAACAAGATTTATTTAATTATTTACAGAAATAATAATAATTCTAATAAATTATCACAAATATTAAATATTTCGAATAATCTGAATAAACGAACGTTCTTTGATCCCCACTTGTCGTGTCACGTGCCAAATCTTCCAGTCGAAGATATCACTTTATCGATATATTTTGGGTCAAACAGTCAAATCGCCACTCATACCACGCACACAATTAATCTTCTCTCCATAAAATATTACCAGACCGGATAACAAATTTTAAATAAGAAAGTGATAAAAAAAAAAAAATGAAATATGTACAAGATAAAATTTTCATCACAATAGACGGAAAATAGATTCGCGCGTATAAGCCGCGTCCCGAGATACACGCACGAGTTACCCTTTTTGTCGAAGAGCGAGAGTGTGGCCTAATTACGCTAATTGTGCTCGTATAGTGGCGGTCCATACGTCTCTATGGAGTATGCGCCTCTTTGGTCAAGCGATTAAGCCGTACCGCCGATTAAACGAATTATCTCATGTAGATCGATGGGCGTGTTACGTCCTACGTACACATATTGACAAACTTATATAAATACGAAGCGCGTCCGTTCGCACGATAGACCGTACGAGCGAGTGAGTGGAACGATAAGTCACCGGTACTCACGATTCGACGAGGATATGTCAACGTCGGATACGTAACGGTGTATTTCATCGTTGCCAGAGAAAACTCAGTGGCATGGGGAGGGTTCGAGAGGGTGGAGAGGATTTGCGTCTACGCACGGTTGCATACACGTACATCTCGTGGACCGCGAGCTCACCGCTCTCGTTACTCCATTAACGTATAAATAGACATTGGAAGATTTGCATTTGTAATATATTAAAGGCCACGTTTCCTCGCTCGACCGTTGTGCACGCCTCGTGCGGAGGCTGACCGCCTGCTCACCCTCTTTTCTCCTCCTGCCTCTCGTGCGTTCACTCTCTCTCTCTCTCTATCTCTCTCGTTTATTAATTTAATATTCAAGTATCATTATTTCATTGACCCGTTGGATTTGCACTTTTAACAAGTGTACGTTATATAATACATGGGCGACCTCGATCGTTGCACACTCTCGGCTGTATTTGAAATTGTCGACGATAGTATTTCTATCTTTTCGAATAATAAAATTTTTGATAAAAATTTAAATTGATACGTATTTTTTAACTCGATAGTAATTGTAACAGGATTTGGTTTTTGTTTGGTTTAGGGAAAGGCTGTGAGAGAAACGGTATAGAATTTATACACGCGACTATATTGCTTTTGACGAGGGTGGAACTTGCGTGGTGAGAAAGTGCGTATTTTCATGATCACGTGTCAGCCAGAAGGGAAAGGAAGAATGAGAAAGAGAGAGAGAGAGAGAGAGAGAGAGAGAGAGAGAGAGAGAGAGAGAGAGAGAGAGAGAGAGAGAGAGAGAGAGAAGAGAAATATATAGAGTGTTGCATCATAACGCGACAAACATCTGGCATATGTGTTACGAGAACAAAGTTGCGAATCACGCGCGTGAAGAACGACATCTTAAACCTATACGGCACATGTTTGAAAAGAAAAGAAAAGAAAAAAAAAAAAAATGTGGAAAAAACGAGAAAAAAGAAAAATTAGACGCACGTGTGTTTGGTGTAGTGCGTGGAAAAATTATGAGTCGTACGAGGACGATGCGCGTATATCGCACCAAGTTAAAATAAAGTTTACGTCTCTATTCGAGTTGTCGTTTAAACTACTTCGCTTCGTGAACGCGGGCATGTGTTCGCAATCTGTTTAATGGTGCCGCGCGTGCTCGCGAGTAGATGAATGGTCCCGTTTATGGTTTAAAAATTCGCCCGAGACCGAAAAAAAGTTGCCAGGACACAGAATCGTGTCATTTTTTTTTTCACCGGGAGATAGAGCTCTACTTTTGATAAACTTACAACGAATCGAGTATTTAGACCATCGACCTTTCCCCGCCTCGAGACGAATTTCGTGGAAAAGTTTATTATCCGCAGTTGGTCGGATATTCGTCATATAATACGTGCATCAGAGATATCGCTGTGTGCATTTATTTTTTGTACGGACAGTCGCGCCTTTTACGATTTAGTGATAACGCGATGATTCGAGATTCGTGAGAATGTGGGAAATATCGCGATGGTCAAAAAGGTTATTGCGATTATTTTTCCTCACTGTTCGACGAGCGTTTCGATTATTTTTTAACTAGATACGTATCAGAGATGCACGAAAGAACATTAATTCCGTCGACACGACGCAGTCAATTTTTATTCTGTCAATATTAATTTTGCCAATATCGATATTTTTAAAATTTTAGCGCCGTGAAATTTGATTCCGTCGATCCTTAAACTCGAAAATCTTCAATTTATTTCTGCCAATTTCGACCCTGTCGACCTTTTTTTGTGTAATTAAAAACAATATTTTGATGAACCTTTTTTCCCATTTTTGTATGAATTAGGATTTTTCGAAACGCGAATCTGGGACGAGTTACGCCTTTGGTCGACGAAATGTTCTCCCTCCTGGGCCTACTACGCATTGGCACTTCAAACGCGAGGCCCGACCGGCCGACCACCGAATTACCATGAATGGCCTTCTTTCTCGATCGTCCGAACTCGCCGCTGAAATCCCATACCGCATCGGAACACGCGCGCGTGCACTCCCTGCATAATGTACGCGTGCAATTTCCACGAGAGAGTATGAGAGAGTGTGTGTGTATGTGTATGAGAGAGCGAGAGAGAGAGAGAGAGAGGGAGAGAGAGTGAGACCGCCGGACGAGATGCACATGTAAATTTACAGCGACCCCCCTCGCAGGATTCGAACAGCGGCGTAGAAGCAGCTGCATATGTTACAATAATGATACATTATGTATCTATAGATATACGTTTCGAGAATATATATAGTTCTATACAAATATATGTATACAGCTGAAACCAGGTTAAATTTTGAATTGAAACCAAATTTAGCGTCGCCGTAGATCGATGGAATTAACATACGGATATCGCTCATTCCCATTTTTTTTTCGACGCCTTCCTCGACAGGTTGCCCGATACGACGATCACGCGGCCGCGTTGTACGAAAATTGTAGTCCGATGTTTTTTTTGGCTTATGCAATCGTAGCTTGGAACAAAAATAAAACACGAATAAAAAAACAAATAAATTTTAACGTTGGTTATAATTTTGAATTATTATTATGCCCGAAAGTTTGATACTTAACCGTATATTTGTAACGGAATCGTATCATAGCGAATACGATCGTAGTTGCGTAATTCGATTGGCACAACTCGCTGCCACTGACGAAATATGGGCGAGATAAATATTTTATAGTCGTAGCCGCGGTTAGAAGATACAAATTTTGAGGGGGATCCCTATTTCGTGGTTTTTCTTCTTCTCGGTTGTGTGTGTGTTTTTGTCGAATGAATAATATCGTACCTAAGCCCATACAAATCCATGAATATTTGAACGTTCCGAGACGCCCGAGACTGATGCAACAACGTCAATGATAAATTTCGACCGTGGTCTCTCGCTCATTGGCGTAATCGTTTCGTTAACACGATTTTGATATTACGTAAAAAAACATTTTTGTTTTTATGAATTAATCGACGTATCAATTTCGTTCAATTATTTTTCTGTGGTATTTTTTGTTTTTTATCCGAAGCGACGATTTCTGATGGGAATGATGAATGTTTGTCGACGACGTTGCACTTTCATCATGCGATGCCTCGAAATGGCACTGTAATTTAGAATGATCGATCTGCCATTGCATGGTCGTATATATATATATATAATTTCCTCAATCGTTCTATTTAGCGGTCTACCGAGCGTTAATATCGTTCGGTGATTCGCCTGTTTCCTTTGAATACCGAAATAGACGAGAAAGTTCAACGTCGAATCGAGCGAAATTATTTCACGTGACCCCGAGAACGCTGATGAACATTGACACTAACCGTATGTAACGTTTCGTCGTTACTCGTAGAAATAAGTATCTCTCACTTTCTCTCGGTTTATGAAAGATCGGGGGTGGTGGATATGTCAAGGCCGACAGTGCGAATTCTAACTAGCAGTCTATAGCGGTTTATTGCCAAGATCCATTAGCGAGCCTCGACGTATAAATTTCTGACGAGTTAAATGTGTCTGTATTTCTGTATCGCGGTGATTTTTGCGCAAACGAACGTTCGAAGCCAAAATTCTCGTCCAAGGAATTTATCGCGAAGAATTTAACGCAATCGATCCGGTTATTTTCACATAGATTACGAAATATGTCGCAAGAGGTTGTAACGTATTAATCGCGTTAGAAAAAAGTCTACCACGAAAAAAGCGAGAGAGATTAAATCATCAGTTTATATTTCAAGTCAATAAACTGCTCTGTTTTCTGATGAAAATGACTCAAATTTTCAAGCATTGTTTTTTTTGTGACATTTGTCACAAAAAAAATCTTGTAAAAATCACGTCAAATTTTAGACGTTGTTTACACACAATTTTCATAAAATTGGACTAGAGACGAATTTTCACGATTATTTTTAATTCCGCGAATGGTCCGATAATTAGCGACGATAATTGCCAATGCTCGGTCGAGTTTCACCGGATGGCATTGAGTTTGAACTCGGAATGACTCGAAAGAGTGCGAGAGATAGAGAGATGTAGAGGTGAAAGAAAAAAACGTGGCACGACCAAAGGGAAAGCCGATCAGAGAGGCCGGTAAACTGACCGAGCGTTACCGAGATTGCTTTCGAGGCTGTTCTTGTTACACGCCGTTCTATCTCGCTCAACAGGCCTGTGGTCTTTCATTCCTTATCTAGCCCGAAACTGTAAAAAAAAAAAAAAAAAAATCCGTCGCTCCGAGTCCATAGCCATGTATCAGGCCCATTTATCTCGCGAGCACTCCCCAATTATAATCTCGTTTTAGACTCAACCAGACTCCATCGTACGTCCGAACGAGACAACAATCACCCTCTCTCTGAGTCCTCGTCGTCTCCCAAATTGTGTTTACGACTTTGGGCCCTTTGTCAAAAACAATAATAACAATGCGAGGGACAACGCCCTCGGTCAGTCCCAACCACGAGAATTCCCGTAGGGTACGACAGAGGGAGCCAAGCTACGTTGCTCGCTCTAGGACCCCGCAGTGTACAATACTGGTTTACGAGTTTCATGAAAAAAGGGTCGTGCACGGTAAAGCCTGAAACCGAACCGTCCAAGAACAGCTCAGCACACATCCGTAAGTTGACAGTGTTGTTTCATCGCGGATGCGAAAAGGGAGAGACAGATGTCTCTGCTACGTAGAAATATAAAGGACAGCGGGGCCTGTCGGGGCGGTAGGGGGGTCAGTCAGGCAGGCAGAAGGGCGAGCAAGAGGGAACAATTCTCTCTACTACGCTACGCCGAGAGAAAAATATAAGCCTGAAATCTCGATGCAACGTGCTTCAACAGTGCGAGAGACAGAGACCGACAAAAAAGGGAACGAGATCCAAAGAGCGACAGAGAGAGAGAGACAGAGAAAGCTCAAGGGGGAACTAGAGAGAGAACAAGTGGGGGTAAATACAAGACTGAGCGAGACACGGCTAATAAACGGAAGAGCCAGAGGTGGGGGATATGGAACGAGATAGAGAGAGGGAGAGAGAAAGACAAAGCCAAAGGAGGAAGCGCGACGGAACTATAGAAGTTAACAAAACTGGTATAAGAGTAGTGGGACAGTAGCGGCGGGGGGAGAGGTGGATGGAACTGGCTGTTTCACCGCGTGGTAAAGTGTTCCCTCTCCTCGAAAGTTCCGCTCTTTCGACTCTACCGCGGGTACGGTACGCTACTCCTCGACTCTCGCATCGCTCATCCCCCTCCTCCCCGGCCCCTGCCGCAGCTACGCTCGTATTTTCTCGTTGCCACTCGACGCTCACTCCCTCCTCCTACAAACGCTCTGCCCCCCCTAGTCCCCCACCACGACAAATCCTTCGTGGCACTTCTCGTCAGTCGACGACGAAGAGACTCGTACGTACGTAGCAGCGCGCGAGGCTATCGAACGAGATTCAGTAGCCGGGCACGTTGCCGCTGTTTGCCGCCGCCGTTCTCAAACGACCGTTGCATCGCTCATCTTCGCGATATATTATAGGAGAGGAGATCGAGACACCCACACGCGGGACTCAGCGACGCGTATATACGCGCAGGCGCAAGAGAAACACGCGCACGCGCCCTCGCGACACGCTACCATCGTGGGTATTCTCTCTCGCGAAAGGGGCATAACCCCCCTCCCTCGCGGACAAAAGGGAGAACGCACGAGTCGCGCGAGGCGACTGAGAAAAGGCGAAGACGCGGTGATCTTCTCGATCGACGGCGGGGATCGAGGGGCAAACAGGTGGGGTGGGGGCGAGAGGGGGAATAATAAAAAGAAGACAACAGAGGGAAGCGAAGGTGGCGAACTAACGAGGAAATAGAGAGACTCGGCGAGGGGTTGCACGAACGAAAAACAAACGAGATAAACGACGAATAAAACAAAGAAAATATTCTTTTGACGATTATTTACGAAGGTGTGGGTACGTGTGTGTGTGTGTATGTTTGTGTGTATTTCACGGGTTTTCGTAATTTCCTCGAGATCGGAAGCTAAAAAGGATATCGGCCGGTCGGAAACGAGGGATATCGAACGATCTCTACCGGTTCAACGTTTGTTTGCATCGTCAAGAGGATAACGAAAAGGCAGTCTTGCTGGTACAAAGAATCTCGTGATAACGTTCCTCCGACAGTGAATCTTGTGGATTATGAACGAGTGATAAAAGTCGTGTGTTTGTTTTTTTTTCTTCGGAAATTTAACGTTTTTGAGAAAAATTGTCGACGCTAGTATGTTCTTCACGCCTGTGGCGTTTGTCGCTGTGTCGTAAACTTCCAATACTGGGAGAGACTGCGAGAGTCACGGAGAGACAATCAAGAGGAAGGAGAGATAGGATCGCGAATATAATCTGGCAGTAAGAACGCTAGCTACACGCCGAGGCAGTGTGACGTGCAAATAAACTCTCAACACGCGGGTTTGTCGATCCCCCGTTTTGATCCCCGTCGTCGTCGTCGTACATTCGTTCGTGCCGAAGTAACGCGGAGGGGAAATTGGCCGTGCGTTTAGTACGAGCGACGTTAGAGGGGAAGAAATAGTACAGACTTTCGCCGCGAGGGACCCACAGCTGGCACAGCCGGTTCGCCGATAGTTTTTCGTGCGTGCTGCGTACCATCGCGCTGTGTTTCTCTTACGTCCGCTTTCGTCGATCGTATTATCTCTCTCTTTCTTTCATTTCTCTATCTCTCTCTCTCTATGTCGGCGTCTTGTTCAGTCGCACGAACGAGATCTATCCAAGTTTTATGAAATTTTGAACATAAACAAAAAAATAATAAAATACGCGGCGATAATCGAATCGATCGATCGAATTGTTCGAATCGATCGTGTTAATAACGTAAATAAAATAATTTCGTCATCATGTATAAGCTACTCGGGAGCCTCAGCGAATATTTGAAATGGCAGGAGATAAAGACGGACTCGATCATATTTCGCATGCACAATCTTTTCACGACTGTGCTATTGCTTACTTGCTCGATGATCATTACCGCAACTCAGTACGTCGGCAATCCGATATCCTGTATCGTTCAGGGCTTACCCACCAACCCCATAAACACCTACTGCTGGATCACATCGACGTTCACGATGCCGGATGCCTTCAATCGTCAGGTGAATAGAGACCGGCGTTGTAAAAAGAACAATAAAACAAAAAAAAATAGAAAAAAAACAAGTACAACAAAAGAAAAAGAAAGATCTAGAGGAAGCTCATGAGACGAGATAGTTTGAGGTTTGAGACGAAAGTTCGAGACGATGTAGAACACGCTCGGAGCTAAGACTTCCAGAAAGGAGAAGAACGTTCGGACCATAATAATGTGGTCGGACGCGTTGTCCGATTTGACCTTTCTTTTATCAAAATATCAAACGCCTTCTTTTTTTCTCTTCTCACGTGTTTCTCGATAGAATGACGATAGAATTTATAAAAAGAAATTTCTCAAATCGATATTGTAGAATTGTTTTTTTTCTCTTTTTTTGTTTTTTTTTCGTTAAATATCTCGTCTTGACTGCCCACAGGTGGTCGCGCGAGACGAACGAGCGTTGAACTCACCCGCATCGTAGGCACAGAGGCGTCGCTCTATTTGATCCTATTTGTAGTTAACGTTTTATCCGCTGGATCGTAACGGCGCTCGACCCAATATTTCCTATCGAGGCCAATTGAAAAATTGCGCGCCCAACTGTGCCCTTAAATTTACGAATTATTTTATTAGCGTTTTGTTCTGCGTCGGTCCAGGATGATATAGCGCGTAAATAATTACAATTCTCGTTTATTATTTAACCCACGATCCATTTTTCATCCGGGATATTTTTTTCCATCGCATTATCGAGGCAAAAGGGTAGAAAAATATCGACCCTTCGTTCGCAAATACGTATGACCCCGTTTGAGCCCTCGATTCGTGTCAAGGTCAAGGTCAAGGTCAAACCTACATTATCGCGCTACCTTCGACGCCGCTAACTTCAAAGCTGTTAAACGAACTATTCTCGAAACAATAATGCGGGATAATTATTGTTTGCCTTGTGCAATATTTTCCCTTCGAAAAAAAACAAAAAAAAAAACAAGAGAATGGACACAGTGGAATGTCGCTTCAGAGAATTCTACCGGTGATTCAGGCTTCGATCGTACGGGCTCTCTACGAGCTCGACGTTCACTGCCTATCGGCAATTACATTCTTCGATGTAACCTGCCATGTTGCGAATGCATCTTGGATGTTGCTGGAATCTCATTATCTCACTTTAATTAAAACGACTGGAAAATCTGCAATCTCATTATATTCCCTCGATCGACTTTTTTTCACCTCTAATGAAATCAACCCCCACCCGTTGTTTTTTTTTGTTTTTTGTTTGTTTGCGATCGTAATATCTAATCCAATTTGTTTAACATTTGCAGGTCGGTGTTGAAGTCGCTCATCCTGGTGTCGCTAATGACTTTGGGGACGTCGACGCTAGGAAATACTACACTTACTATCAATGGGTCTGCTTCGCACTTTTCTTCCAGGTAATTTTATCGACTGTTTTCTCTCGAGATTGAAATTGTCACGTGTTAAGAATCGTGATCGATTTAAATATCGAAAAAAATCGATTCGTTAAGAGGAATGCGGATTTTTTAAATCTCTTTAACGATATATTTGGACCGTCGAGGTCCGACGATATGTAAAACTATTAATACAGTCGGAAAGTTCATACGCTGTTTTATCAAAGCGATGCAAACGACCCCGAGGATTTAATTCGTACGTATCAAATCACGATGACTTGCGACATAACTAGACTTATATATAAATATATAAATCTATTTATGTCGAATATTTATATATATGAGCGACGTCTATCGGTTACAAGTCTGCGCCGACATTCTAATCTGTTTTGCTTGACTCTTGTTTCATGTACGTCTATCATCGACAGGCGATACTCTGCTACGTTCCACAATGGCTATGGAACATTTGGGAAGGAGGTCTGATGAGCACCCTCGTAATGGGCATGAACCACGGCCTTGATCATGAGGAACAAATATCGAAAAAGAAAACAATCCTGATGGATTATCTGGTATCACATATCAGAGTAAGAGATACCACTTTCGTTTATCAACAATTTTACAAATCTCTTTAATTTGAATAATCTTTCATTCGGATGAAAATCAATACGGATTGGATTAATCACAAGAATACGAGCTTTGTTTGACGATAGATTGGTTTGATCGTGCATTCTCGCTAACGAGTACTCTCGTTGTAATCGTGAATAAAAATTGATTCTTATCCGTCGATGAGTCGAGTCCATTGTCATAACGAATGTGCCTTTCGTTGCTCATTACGTAAGTCTCTTGGTCGCATCGATCAAGCTTGTTTGGTTTCTTCACGAGAACGCATTCTGTATTCGCAAGCTTCGTGAAAGAACCGTAAACGTTGGGTTGTTTGTATATTTCCACAATAACGAGTTACAGCATTGCTGAATTTATCGAAAGATTCACAAATCTCTTGAAGGATTGAATTTTACTAACGGAGGAAGATAAATCGTTTTATAGTATCGAGAACTCTCGCAAGCAAGCAAGTCTTTGTGATTGTCAAATAACGTGCTATTATGCAAATAAACACACACATATATATGCATATATATAACGAAGTCAGGGAGGTCCCATTATCATAATCAGAGATAAGAAGTTGGTGCGATAAACCGCGAGGGAATTGGACATAAAGGGTTCGAGGAACCGAGAAATAGATAGACGAGTCATAAGAGATCGAAAGACAAATGTGAGCTCGCGACATCTCGCGGAGAAAGGGTACATGGAGATGGAAAGACAGAGAAAATAGAGTAAGAGAGAGAGAGAAGAATCCTCGAGTTACGTCCAATTCGCTCTCGTTGAATTTAATTCCATCTAATTCAAACGATCCCTCTCGTTGCTTTGCATTATTATACTTTCAGAGTCACAACTCGTACGCCTACCGTTACTTCGTCTGCGAGTTTCTCTGTCTCGTAAACATCGTCATGCAGCTATATCTGATGAATCGTTTCTTCGACGGTGAATTCATCAATTACGGTCTTCGAGTGTTACAATTTTCCGACGTACCGCAGGAGGAGAGGGTCGACCCGATGGTATACGTATTTCCACGTGTCACCAAATGCATCTTTCACAAATACGGTGCTACCGGTACGATACAGCAACACGATTCCCTCTGTATATTACCGTTGAACATCGTCAACGAGAAGACATACATATTCATCTGGTTTTGGTACATAATACTGTCCGTACTTCTCATCGGTCTCGTCGTCTATCGAGCCGCGATTATTTTCGCGCCGGCTCTACGACCGAGATTGCTTCATTTCTCATCGAGACTATTGTCGATCGAGTGTTGCTCGAACATCAGTAAAAAAGTCGACGTCGGCGATTGGTGGATCTTGTACATACTCTCGTCGAACATGGATTCACGGATTTATCGCGACGTACTCGAGGAACTTACGAAGAAGGTTGGCTATCGCGGCGATTTGACGTCGAACGCGTAAATATTCGCTCGTCTATCGCTGTCATGTACGAAACAACGATAAAAGACGAAAGAAAAAGACACTTCGCGAGACGCTTAAATCGCGTGGATAAGTTCTGTTGCCATCGGTAATACGGGTCACTGTTTTATCGACCGCGACTACGATTTTTTGTATTTTCGCTTAGAATCGATCGAATTTCGATCGGGTTCAAATGAAACGAAGAAGATGCGCGACATAAATACTGCCAAATTTGTCTGTGAGAATGAAGAGGGAGGTTTGGTGAAAATTTTCGATAACGTTCGTTCATTAAGTTTTACTGTGGGTGATCGGGAAATTGTGCGATGTCTTCGTTTCTGTGACATCGTCTCGAGGACTCGCGGTGACACTCGGAGTCCTCGGGACTAACTCATAGACAAATATGTATGTTTTTTTTAAATATATATATATATATATATATTGATTTTTCGATCATTGTAAGGTCATAGATATAATTATACTTCGTAGTTTATTATGGAGATGCGAATTTCGAATATTGCGTCGAATTACTCGATTCGATCGTACAAACAAACTTGGTTCATCCTGTTTCAAGTTTACGGGGGAGGGTCGTCCCGATATTGCTCAATGATATTCACTTTTTCGTTATTTTTCGTCCACCTTTAATTTTTTTTTTCGCAATTGTCTCTCTTCATTATCGTCATTTTGGTGGTTTTTTTTATTTACAAAGCTCGAGGCACGACCCCTTCCAGACCTCGTCCAGAGATTCACGCGGTGGGATCGTCGCGAAATTAATAATCGCTCGATCGCCCGCGAAGACTGAGTGAGACTATGAGGTGTGAAAACATAGGAAAAAGAAGAGAGAAAAGAAATGTTCATGGCAGCGGGACCACTTTTCATTCCTTCCCTCTTATGATCTATAGGCTTAAGAAAAAACATTGATTTTCAGTTTTTTTTGTCTTTCTTTCTTCCGTATGAATAAGGGAAAACGTCGGAGACGTCCAGTAAAAAATTGGGGATAATAAATATTATTATCCTTATTTCAATGTTTTTTGAATTAATTTTTGTTTATTTTGCCTAAAACAGAATATAAAGGCTATGAAAAAGAAATGATATTTCAACGATGACTTGTAATCGCGACGAGAGTATTGCTCCAACGAGGGACCACAAACTGTAAACCTGGATATTGCTCCATTCTTTTTGTTTGTTTTTTTTTTCATTCATTATTTTCATTTACGACGTATGATAACTCGAAACGATTTCGTTAATTGTGATACGCTAGAGCCGTAATGCACGGTGACTCGGTAATTTCGATCGATAAAACTGAGGAAAAACCGTGAGACCCGGCTAGATGGCGCGGTAAACGGTTCGTCGATACATATCGGTTATAAAAAAAGAGAATTAAGTTTTAAAGACGAATTAAAGAAAAAGTAATTTCCATACGATACACACGTATCGTCTCCTCTATTTTTGTAGAGATTTAAGGATGCGAGAAATCAGGATTTTTAGGTCCTACGATGGATATATTAGAAAGTAAAAAATATATATATAAAACATAAATATATATTTATACGAATATTTGTTTTCCTTGTATTACTCGATGTAGAGTCGTGAGAAATATCTACCCCGATTATTTTTCTGCCTACGTACGCGACATCTTCGAAAAAAAGAAAACATAAAAACGAAAAAAAGAAACGATCTGATGTACCGTTAGCTTCGTAGGAGAAATAAAGGCGTATGAAATTTACGATCCTGTGTTGAATCATTTTTTAATCGTTCCCGTTAACCATCCTCTTGGCTCCAAGAATCGATCCATTTCGTCGACGGTAAGAGAGACGCCTTCTTGCCAAGAAAATCTTCGAGGTTTTCGAGCGGTAGAAATAATCGTTGGTAACACGAGCAAATTAATATTTAAATAAAACAATCTATAAACTAGTATTTTGATCCTACGTATTAATTATACGTTGAAAGTAATTCTAAAAACTTGAAGAAATACAAAAATATCTGTCTTTGATGCGTCCAATATTTGTTTCTTCTCGCGACTCGGAAAAGTGATATTTCGCGCGGAATTTGCTGAAGACAATAAACAAAAGCGGACGGTTAAATTTAACGCCCGTTATATCGCGTGCGAATAGAGAGCCGGAAGGTGCGGAGGTCTGTCTGTTGGGTCGTCCGTTCGAGTACGACTCGTTCGAGAATCATGAGATATGACACGACGTAGGAGAGAGAGAGAGAGAGAGAGAGAGAGAGAGAGAGAGAGAGAGAGAGAAGAGAGAGAAAGAGAGCAACGGAAGGAGAGAAAGAGAGAGGGTGAGATAAAGAGAGAGAGAGAGAGAGAGAGAGAGAGAGAGAGAGGGAGAGAGAGAGAGAGAGAGAGAGAGAGTGCGAGGGCTGGAGAGAAGAGAGACTGCAACGCGTACGTAATAGAGCGAAGATAAATAAATGAATAATATACACATCGAGCGGACCCTGGGACAAGATAAACCGCCCTTTCTCTCCCCGGCTTCGCGAGTGCCTTACGAGCGGCTCTTTCGTGAAAATTTACTGCCACCCAACGCTGACAGGAGGGATCGCCGTGCTACGCTCGGGTCTCGTTACGCGTTCGCGTTTCAACACTGACGTTTCCCTTTCCGCGACTCGACGTTTTCACGACACGAAAATAATCCTTTGACATTTTTCTCGTTGGCTTTTTTTATGTTTTTTTTTTAATCCGTCATTTTCGTTTTATTCGCGAATACGACAATGAACCGCGGACGCGAGAGTCTTTGGAATTTGCGAACGAAGCAACAACGAAACGCTTTTTCATCGCGTCCCTCCACGGTTTCCCTCTCACTTTCTCTCTCTCTCTCTCTCTCTCCCTCTCTCGCTCTCCCTCTCTCGCTCTCTCGCTTTCGCTGCTCGTTCTCTATTATTCTTGGAAAGATGAATCGATCCTCGAAGCTCAGACACATCCCGCCTGTAAATCGTCGACGATTTATACCGCGTTTTCGCGAATTCGCGAAAATTCAAATAAATTCACGGCGGTTATAACGCCCCCGAATTTTTCGAGGGGTGAATTTTATAATGGAATCGCCGGGATCATTGGCGCATCTGTTGAATGATAAATTTACCTCGATCGAAGTAGATGTATCACCTCGAGAAGATATCGTTCATTGTACCTAATAGTCGTGGAAGATTCATTGAGAATCGACGATCAGTTCATATCTCACGAGTTCCATTGTCCAAATTGCGGTGATTTATAACGATAATGTTTCAAAGATACACCATTATGTATTAAGATTCGCTCGATACGTCGCGATTACAATTTCCCTAATGCAACATCTCTTGGATATATTTTAATATACTTTCTCAAAAAAAACGTGAATAACATTTACATATTTTCGCAATTATTAAAAAAAGAATATTTATTTTTATATTTTGTACATTTATATTACATTTTTCTATATATAGATACATATATTCCTCTTAGCAACATTAATATATTTTTTTAGACAAAGTAGGTATATTTATTTTCGAAAGAAAAGAAACTATAAAGATTTTATTATTACTATTTTTTTCATACACGAAGAGAGAGCGTATCGACGCTGAAATTTCGTCGGCCAAATTGTCTTTAAGATCGAGCTTCCATCAAGTTTCCTTAATGGACCGATTAATATCCCTTCAAAGCGCTACTCCCCGATGTTCCAAAAATACCTTTTAAAAATATTGCAATCCATATCGACGAGTATATTAAGAAATTTTGTTTTTCATCGCGATAAGCCCCCATATCCTCCCCTAATTATAATCGCCCAAGATGAACATTTGGCGATTAGAGCGACCCGAGTCGGGAAAATATAGTTCTATATGTCGAGCTATATAACACGTGCTATCGAAGATTTATGGTAGCGTACCAAGAGGTTTCCCCCCTCCTTCTTCCTGCACCACTATCTCCTCCTCCTCCTCCTCCTCCTTCTCCACGCGCGTATAGAGTACAGGTCTCTCTATTGATAGACTATGATTCGGGTCTGCCAAGTAGTTTCTCTATCCCTGTCTATCGCCGAGTGACGTTTTCATCCAAAGCTGAAAATGCGCGAGCGCTCGATACCCCCTCAGCCCTAAAGGCGCCGCGATGCCGTTGCAGGAATGCGCGATAGGCGCCGCAACTGCAATGAAGTCGTTTCGTCACCCTTCCTCCACCTTCGCCTCCTCTACGTCGTTATCACCATTAATTTTCCGTTCGCGTTCCATTATAGTTACGAAAATCTTTACCTCGTGTTTTAACTCCTTCACTCTTCGCGCTGGTATCCCCTTCGTAAAATTTAGAAGGACAAGTCCCACGTCACGTCAACGTGTAAAACGAGATAGTTCCTTCTTTCGCACGTGTTTGCCAATAACGATTTGGCGAAATTTAAGAGATCGTAAAGATGAAAGTTTGGATCGAGGACGTTATATCTCTCTGGTCGTTCTCGTTCGCATGGTTTCCGCGTAGGTATTGTATCGTCGGACGACGACTCGCTACGTCGAGTTTCTATCACTTTTGTGAGACTAACGAAAAAAAAAAAAAAAAAGAAAAAAGAAAAAGAAAACAAAAAAAACACGACGTGGGTGGCACGCACCTTCTTCCGCATGCCCCTTACATCCACCCTCGTCTTCGCATTTAAACTCGTTCGCGTTTTTATTTTCTCTCCTCTTCTTCCTTCTCCCCCCTCTTCTCCTCCTCTTCCTCCTCCTCCTTCTTCTTCTTCGGCTCTTCGTCATGCGCTTACTTCTCTCAGTGACAGAAAGAATGAGAGTCGTATCGAATCTCAAACGGAGGAAGTCGCCGAGGAGGGAGAAAGGAGGGAGGGACGCTAGCGCGAGATGAGATAAGAGGGAGGAGTTTCGGAGGGGGAGGGAGGGAGGAAAAGACGCACGAAAGAATGGTGAAAGAGGCGATTCGAAGACAAGGGCGCGTGTGTGTCAATGTAAAAATAAAAATTTCTTTCCCCCGGTAGCCAAGCGCCCCCGCGATGCGATGAGAATCGGCGCGAGCTTCGAGCTTTTCGGCTATACGAATTTTGCTCTTTCCTTCCTTCTCTCTCTCTCTCTCTCTTTCTCTCTCTCTCTCTCTCTTCCTCTCTCTGGTTCTATGTTTCTCTGTTTCTCTGTGTGTTACCGATGCCGCTTCTGATGCTGCTGTTGCTTTGGCTTCGCGTACGTGTCTCCTTTTCGTTCTCTTTCTACGTCTCTCTCTCTCTCTCTCTCTCTTTTGCTCTCTCTCACTTGGCAGCGAAGCTGCTATACGTGCCCAGTAGTAGGTCAGTCACTATACACTGTTTCAGTTTCTTGGGAACCATCCCGCGCACGGGACGACGCAAAACTTGTTGGTTTAAGCAAAAGACCCGCGCGACGTACACGCGACGGCTAAACGCCACGTAATTACACGAGAAATTGGACGACGCGTGTGCCGCACGAGACATAAGAATTTCAATATATATATATATATATATGTGTATATATATACATATACATATTATATATATGTATATAAACATAGGTATAATCGCGTAATGGAAATATTTCCGGCGAGAAAAAACGCGGTGTGACACTCGAAACGATAATTAATCCTTGAATCGATCAAATCGATAATCGATCGATACAATTTCACATTCATCGATTTCTTTCCGTATATAAAAATACAAGGATCCTAAAAGATTGGCGAAATTCGTGATTTTTTTTGAGTAAATAATGAAGTGCCCCGTGGAAAAAAACCGATCGATGAATTAATCGAGCGATCGATCGATCGGAAGGTTTCAAACATGAGTCGTGGCGAGACGGAGGAGAACGTAGGTTCAGGATTCACGTTCGAGGATTTCGAACTCATCGACGTAGGGCACGTTCGTCGCTGAAGCGCCGGGGGTAGTTTAATGAGGAGGGGGTGTGATATTTTTCGCGTACGGTCAATGGAGACAATATGTCCAGCGACGCGTCGTCTCTCGTCCCGAGCTCGCGTCTTGTATCAACGAATGAAGCCTCGCGAGTGAAGATAAAACGAGTCCAAGGGTATATAAAACGTTGCGCGGGAGGCAGTACACGGCTCGATCTCGATGCTCGGTGTGGTGCTCGTTTGCCGGCGCTGCCAGAACGCGATATAGCACGATGTATAGTACGGTAGGCGAAATATGAAAAGTCCTCGAGGCACGAAGAGCAGCACCGAGAGAATAATACAGTCGAACGACGGGCTGTCCATCGGCCGGAATAACGCCAGTCACGGAACAAAGAACAAGTTGAGACTCAGTTCCGGCGGTAGAACGAGAGCCAACGGTGTAGGAAACTCGGGTGGTCTGTCAAAGCGCGATACGAGACGCGAGGGAACAAGGATAATGGACGCGATCGGTGGTCTCTACTTTCTCTTTCACGTGAGTATTCTGAGTTTTCTGTTTTTTTTTTTTCTACATATTTGTAGCGTAGAGAATTTCCGGAATGGAAAGTGATCGATAAGGGTGTTTTTTTTATTTGTTCTTGGATTCTATGGGGTATTATTTTCAAGGGGATGAAATTTTATGTTGGATGAGAAAATTAACGATGAAATTTGATAACGATCGTTTTAATTGACAAGGAGAAGATTCGACCTTGTGGCGAACCCGGAAAAGACCCTTATCGATAGGGATCCGATGGTTTTGTTTTTGTTATCAAATCCTCTCGAGATCTCGGCAAGATCGAATCTCCAGGTCGACTACTGATTCAGGTGAGCAGGGTAAGGAGCGAGGGGCCGTTGCTCAGACTCCACGTGCTCACCGCTGCCCTCATGCTGACCTTTTCCGTGATCGTGTCCGCCAAACAATCGGTCGGAAATCCCATAGACTGCGTTCATACGAGGTAAGAGCGACAATGGACAATTTTGGAAATAAACAATATAGTATATAAAAAATTGAATATATTTTTTCATTCATCCAACGAGTGAAACGAATTGAATTGAATTTTCATTATAATACTCGTTAATCGATCGTTTCGTTTCGATCTTAGAGATATTCCAGTGGAAGCCTTCAACGCTTATTGCTGGATTCACAGCACTTACATCGTGACCGGCGCGATGTTAGGGGTTGCAGGGGTGAACGTAGCATTCCCAGGTGTAGCACCATCGTTCAGTTTTTATCACAAACAAAAAAGTGACCAGGAGGATCACGGCGGACGTCACAGAGCCAGCGCTAATGAGAATCCATTGATAAAGCACGTGAAGTATTATCAATGGGTCGCATTCTGCCTGATATTTCAGGTAATTCATTATTTAATCTAACCCCCTCGTAATAATAAAAGTAATAAGAATTATCATCCTTTTACCCCGATATTTCGTTCGATAAATAAACAATAAATATAATCCTTACGAATAAATCCATAATTTTTATAAATAATTTACAAGTAAGAAAATTCGACCAACGATAATAATCGATCGATAAATCATATATAATTTGACGTATTTTTTCGATGAATTAATTTTTTTTCTCGTAATTATCGTTATTTACATTTTAATATAAATCTTTCGAGAGAAACGTATCGCGCTATCTGTCGAAAATTTCTCGTACCTCGTACGAGGAGATATTTCTGTTATGCCCCGTCGTTCTTATACTCCGCCTTGTCCGTTCACGTACGTACTACTACCCCTAGCGCGTAGTCTTACGGACAGTAGGGGCTACGGACCGTACGCGATCGGACGCATCACGAGAGTTCGAGTAGACTGTTCTTAGGCGCTCTCGAACGCCGATTCTCTTTTCTTCTTTTTTCCCAGTCTTCTCTCTCGTGGCTCGCGATATACCCCGATGCTTTTCTTGCCGTTGGCTCTTATGCTTCTTGGTGCCCGTATGGCGGGCTAATCCGAACGCGTCGATGCTCCCGGTACTCGAACCGAGGATCGTATATTAGCCACGGGCAAACTTGATTTATCGCCGACGATGAGCTATACTCGACTCTCGTATCGCTCTCTCTCTCTCTCTCTCTCTCTCATAGAAGCGAGGAGAAAATGTAGAGAAAAGAAACGAGGAAACGAGTATTGTGTTGGAAAAATAATTTTTCATGCGATTTTTTTTACAAAGTTCGTATAATTAAATTAATGATTATAAATAATTAGGCAGTTAATCATACAATTTTCGATAAGTCAGAGGGTATTGTGGGTCAGCGATTTATATCCGGATAAACCCGCGAATCGTCTCGTACACGAAACGGCCAAGGGAATATATTTCCTCGTCAACTTTACGAAATATCTCGCGAGCGATTAATTAGCTAACTTTTTGGGTCATCGAGACACCTGCGTGGCGATGCATAGGACAGAACAGTTTTGTCGCGACCCACGCGCGTAAAATCATCGTAGTTGTCGGTACTCGGTTGCGTCAAATGGCTTCTTCATTATAGAATCTTCCATTTTACTGTCGTCTCAAGACCATTTGGTTAGGTGAAAGGCTCAGTGAGCTTCGAAGTCTCATCTCTGTTGCATTAGCTTGTATAACAGTGAAACCACGCGAAAAGCTGAATTTTCAAGCGAAATTGCGGAAAGACACGAGTCATCGAATTTTCAAAGTTCCAAGAATCATCACGATTCATCGTACGGAAATAATACGCGAACTTACGGGTATTTGCTTATAAAAGTCTCACTGGTCGAGTAGTTGGACGAATGTCCGAAATTTCGTTCTCGATCGTTCACGTTCTCTTTCATTATTTTCATTTTTATTTATAATTTTTTCTTTTCTTCTTTTAACTTCATGATATTTCACTTTATTCTTTTATTCCGTTTCTCATTTTGTCGAAGCGATAAAACGATCGTCGTCGGCTCGTTTTCCGTTATTTATAAATATATGTATCACGTGTTTTTCTTGCTCAGTTAAAGTAAAACGAGATCACGAATTTTCTTGCACGCTGATCTCGAGTATTTCGGCCCGAATCACGGACGTGCCGAGTCATAACAACGAGAACGTTGACGAATCGTCCGTTGGAGAAAATGTTCGTTACGAATTTTCACCGGTCGCGTAGGTATTATAACTCTGGAGAATACATGGCGAGAGGGAAACGAAAGAGAAGATCGATTTTCCAAGCACGAAAATAAAAATTCGAGATCGTCTCGTGAGTTTCATGATTATTATGATACTTTTGTTAATAGCAACGAAAGATCGGCGACGATGGAAACCTATTTCGTTTTCGATAAATCATTCCGCGAGCCGAATATTTACACGATTTTTGTAAATCCCTATTTCCTCCCTCTATCGTTCATCCCCAAAATGCAATTCGACGAAACGATTTTTAAATCCATGTTGTTACTGGACCCGAATTAAAACGTCAAAACAAATTTTCAGAGCCGAAAGGTCGTCGAGGACAGATTCGAAATGGGGAGATGATTTCTAGATATTTTTTTTTGTTTTTTTTTATTCAAACTCTTGGCAGCCGATCAATATTCGTACGTACGAATTTTTCGAAAATGTTATTTGTCCAATTTTCGCGATACGAGGTGTCAAAATAAAGCGAATTACTCGATAACATTCTCAGTCTCGTAAAAGTTTTTACGAGACGGGGTCTTCTGTCATTTGAGATCGCTACGAGACTTTACTCTTTCGATTAGATATTTTTGGACAATTTTTCATCCGATTATTCGAACAATATGAAAAGTGCGTAAGCCACGTAGACGAAAAAAAAGTAATTGAAATAAAAACAATTTTTCTCAGAAAAATTTTCAGCGAATACCTGAAAAAAATTTCTCTACGGGTCTTTTTTTTGTTTACGACTCAAACGTCAGAATATAATTGAATTGGAGGTAGTTCAAACACGGATTGTAACGACTTTAAGGTAATTTGGTTAATTTTATTGTTCGCTCGAGTTCGCAGGAGCGCGCGCGAAGGATCGCTATTTTGCGCAAATTCTACGTTTTCATCCACGCGCAAACACACGAAGGTATATTTCGGTGGTCCCGTGGAAAAGTCACGATTCCTCGACGGTTTATATTCGTTCTTGGCCCGTTTCTACGACAATTCACGTCAAAACATTTACTGTGACGAATGACCACCGAAGTTTCCCCCTATTTTATTTCCTCGTTTAACACGGTGCGAAAACAACGACGTTCACGAAATTGGAATAAGCAAAACGTGATCGAGTTTCAAGGACGCGAAGAAAAATTGATTACGTTCGAGAACGAAAAAAAATACAAAAAAAAAAATAATCGTCAACGACGGGGTTTGAATTTGTGAAAATTCGTAGAAAAATCGAACTGCCGACTAATCACGTTCGAACTCCCGTCTCTTTAGTCACGATTTATAAACAAAAAATTCTTCATTAGAGCGCGATCGTTGGTTGGCGGGGAGCAAGAGGGGAGGAGGGGTTGAGATCGACTCGTCTAAACGAATTTCCGCTAACGTCAAAGCTGCGTAAACACGACGGTGTTCATCGGGGGTCCGCGATAGCGGACTTCCTGTCGTGTTTAAAAAAAGGTTACGGTGAGAAAGAACAAAAAATTTCGTGAACGCGAAGCGTGAAACGAGTGAACGATCGAGGGAAGAACGAAAAGCCGAGATAAAAGAATAAAAAAAAAAAAAAAAAAAGGAAAAGAAAATGAAAAAGCACCGAAAGAAAACTATATAGACAGTCCCCCCCCCAAACATTTCACCGCAGGGCCAAAGGCTCTCCGCCATGGTGGGCTGGAATCACGATTTATTTTTTTTTTCATTCAACATCGTCCCATTTCACCCTCCTCCCTATGTGTCTCTTGCATATGGCTCGAAAATACTCTCTCTCTCTCTCTCTCGCGGGTTTCGATTACCAAACGGACACGGGATGGCGTTGAAAAAAGCGCGGGCAGCGACGCATAATAATCATTCGACGTAAAAACAAAAAAAGTCGGTAAAACAGTAAACACGAGGATGTTCGTCGTAATTTCTGAACGAAAACTCCGAGATTTTGACAAAGACGTGAGCCGAGATGCGAGGAAAAAATCGTCCAATGTCTGTGCTAAAAATAAAAAGAGAGAAAAAAATAAATGACAAGAATAATAAATTAAAAATTGGCAAAATTCAAGTTTTCACGAACCCTTTTATCCCAAGTCGCTCGGTCGAGAACGGAGTTCGAACGTTTTATTTTCATCATCAAAGAGCCCATTTCAGGCGACGTATGAGATTTGACTTTTCGTTCGAGCCACTCTCGGGCTTCGAGACCCGGAAGTACAGCTCGAAGAAGAGAAGAAGAGGGTCTCTGAAAGCTGGCTTCCCCAGAAAAGAGCCCTACAGACCGTTCGCTCGGTCGGTCTACGCTACGCTCCATGTAATGCGGGACCCGGTCTTGTAATCGGTCTGTCGTACAAGCCTGTCAGTTTCAACGACTACGACCGATGAACGGAGAGAGAGAGAGAGAGAGAGAGAGAGAGAGAGAGGGATCTATTTTGAATGAAGATAAATCGTGGGTGATATAAATTTTGAGGAGCAACGACCACGCGGTTCTGTACACATCGGAAGACGCAGACGACCCCTTCTATCATCTTCGTACGACTTCGTCTATCTAGACGCTTGTGTATATTTCCGCGTGAGTTTATACCGCGTATGCAGATATTACGAGGCTTTCATCTATATTAACCAGCGAGTACGGCGTGCGCTCTTGGGAGGGATGATATTTATGCACAAATTATTACGCTTTCGTACGGATTAGGCAGGTATAAAGATACTATTTTAAAGTGAAAATCACGATATTTTTTATTAGGATGCTGAAAGCTTTTCGCGCTAAATTCTATTTTTATTGAAATTGATATTTTTTTATTGTTTAATTATTTGGGTCGAGATATTGCTCTTGAAGTTAATGATATTTTTCGATCTATGATAAATATGAAGAGTACGATATTATTAATGAACGGATAAATGAAAAATGTTAATAATAAGCGAGCGAAAGAAATCGAAGACATTCCTATCAACCCCTTTCCTTTCAATTACAACCCCCGTTTCCCTCAGTCACGTGTTTCCTTCCTACAATTTCATACAATTACACGTCGACGTGAATCTCTTGCAAGAATCGCACAAAAATTACGCTATTAAATTCTGTCTTCATAAAAAAATCATTTTTTTAATTCTTAATTCCTAGTCGATAGAAATATATCGAGATCTTTTTTACCGACTGATCGATGATTCGTCGTCGTACATAAAAATGATTAAAATTGTATCGTCGATATTGAAAACAAATATTTATTTATATCAATCCCATGTTGAAAATTTAATACGATCGATCGATTAAGAATCAGCTCGATGCTGCGGTTTTCTATGACACCGACCGAGTCGTAGCGCGCGTGTTACATATATCTACCGACGTCGGAGCTTCCAACTTTTCGGTGTATAAAATCGGCGCCGGGACTTGGTTCTGGTTATTGGGTGGGAGGGAGACGAGACTCGCGCCTCTCGCGAGACTATGCGACTATAACTACCGATATTACGTATATACATATATACATGCATACATACATACATATATATATATATATATATATATATATATATATATATATATATATATTTGGTAGCCACGGTTATGTTGCGTTTAGTTCGCAAGCTTACGAGCTCCCGTTCGGCTTTTCGGTTTCTATTCCTGGAGCAGCCTGACTCCTCTCCTCGGGTTTTTCGTGTTCGCGCGCGCGAAGCGTGCTCTCCGGCCACGGGTGTACGACGATTTCGAGTCGAGTCGAGTGCGCGGCGTTGTGGCGTGTGCCGAGGGTTGTAGTGCGCGGGTGAATGAGCGTCGTGCCGGTTCGGCCCAAAAAAAATCCTCTGGCCTGTCCCCCCGATAGGAAAGACGACATATCACGAGAAGAACGACCGATACGAAGATAGAACGGACTTCTTCTTTTTTTTCAGTATAAAATAAAACAAAATCTCGACACGGGAAAAGAATTTTGACGTTTAATCTTGTTAAAAGTTTTCGCACACTTTCGCGTCATTGTATCTTCGTTCATGACCTAAAACCTGCCTTTGATTCTTCGAAAGAACGAGTAATATATATATATATATATATATATATATATATGTATGTATATATATATATATACATATATATATATATTTATATATACATATATAGATATTTATAAAATATTCGTATTAGTAAAAACATCGGTCGGATCGTTACGAGGGGATTCGATCGGTCGATGACAAGCCAGCGAGACAATTTTTAGACAATTTTGGAAAATTTGTCGATTAATTTAACGCGTGTCAATATCGATGCACTGCCAAATTAACGTGGTACAATAAAGAACATTTTACATTCTATCGTTACGCTATTTTTTCCATTTTTTATTGATATTTGATATATGTTTATGAAAAAAAGTCAGTCTTTCACGGCCTGTGTGCGTGCCTGTCTGTTTGTGTCTTTGTTCGTTTAACGATAATTTACGATAAGTTTTGTACTTTTGCATCGTTTCATGCTTTTCCATCTTGACATTTTACATTTCCTGTATTTTAATGCACTTTTTTTTTTCTCGAATAATGTTTAACGATCCCACTTTGTTCGCGATTCTCGTAACGTCTTGGCGCTGACGCCATATATATTCCTCGATATCACAAACGTTTTATCGTGGCTGGTTATAACGCAGAGTAAAGGCAGAGGCCGGCCAGAGTGCGTGTAACGGAGAGCCAGAAGCGTGTATTTCGGAAGCTTTCGAATCGAATATCTCGGAGTTAGATTCTCGCAGTCTTTCGGATTATGAGATCGCAACATTTGTTTGAGTTTTAACGCGGAGGCGAAGGCCAATCTCGTGTGTGATACGCTTGTTAGGCCTGCGATGATGCCCCGTCGACTGGTTTGCAGACCTGATTGCTCTGCGTTTACCCACGAGCCGGTGCCGACAAATTGACGGTGATAGAGAGAGAGAGAGAGAGAGAAAGAGAAACGAGAAACGAGGGACAGGGAATAACGTTGAAATTTACTTTTGGTTCTTCGATCTCGTGATAAAAATTAATTATCAAAAAAAAAATTGTTGAAATTTATTTCAATCACAGTGAAGGTCAAAATTAACAATAAACTTCATTAATATCAAATATAAAGTAGTAAGCCTCGATGATAAATTACTTTTATTTGAGGAAATTAGTTAAAAAGATTAATTTTAGAGGGAAAGAAATTCAAGTCGAGAAAAATAAATAAAAAATGCAAAATCTGCGGAAATTATAAAGTTTTAATTTGCCAAAAACAAAAAATCGTTTGCTAAATTTATAAATTACCCATTGGGATTACATTTTTTGCGAAAATCGGAGGAAACAAAGGGGTTTGGTGCTAAACTTGGAAGCGAAAAGAAAAAGAAACACCGCGTAGAAGGAAAGTCAGAAAGTTTCGGAGCAGCACGTGTTCTCGACGCTGGAACTGGGCGAAGGATTGTTTGAAACGAAACTCACGGAAATCCCCGGCTGAGAGAGAGAGAGAGAGAGAGAGAGAAAGAGATAGAAAAAGAAAGAGAGGGTGAGAGACGGACAGGGGGAGCGACGCACAGAGACATACTTTTTGGATCATGCTAAAAGGGAGGATGTACGGATCTCAATGACGTCGGCACAATTAATAGGAAATCGATATACAACTAGAGAATATAACAGACCGAGAGAACTCCATATAGAAAAAGAAAAGTATCGCGAGATGAAAAAACAGAAGAAAAATTTTTTCGTCGAACGTCTCGAATGTAGCGTTCGGGGAAGGTGAGTCGTGAGAAGAAAAAAAAAGGGAGAAAAGTGTCAGAGTGACAAAATATCAAAAAAGACAAGGCTAGAGTGAGACAACGCGAGATCTCTTTCTCGAACTGAACGCCTGAGTAAAATCTTTAAAGAGAGAAAGGGAGATGACGAAGGCCTGAGTAAAATGTCTATACGAGAATACCGAGGGAGGGAGAGAGGGAGAGAGAGAGAGAGAGAGAGCGAGAGATCGGTTATAGTTGCTCTATTTCTGTATTTTGTCCTCACACATTTCCACGGGCGTAAAGGCCGGCGGGATCGCATCAGTCGTCTCTCTGCCCTCGCATCGTGGTTCTCTTTACCCCGCTAAATCTCATGTTTTCCTTCTACACACATTTTCTTAGCTAGACGAAGAGAAAGAGAAGGAGAAAGAGAGAGAAAAAAAGAGTGGCATGTGTATATGTGTGTGTGAGAGAGAAAGAAAGAGAGCGAGAGAGAGAGAGAGAGAGAACGTTGAGCGGATTTTCTCTAATCCTGGGGCTGTACAGCTTCGAGATCGCGCCGCTTTACGCTGACGTTACTCTCGCGCGCGGTAGCAAAGTGCAGTTGAACAGCGTAAACGCTAAAATAGAATGGCACGCACATCAAACAAAATTACAAAACGTCCACCGGTGAGCTCTCTCTCTCTCTCTCTCTCTCTCTCTCTCTCTTTCCTTTTCTCTTTCTTCCATACTTCCAGCTCTCAGAGAAACTAAGAGGAAAGTAACGTTGTTCCCTCGTACAGTCTCGACCTCCTCGTCTCGTACCTACACGAGAGCACGTCTTCGAGATTCCGAGGGTCGAAGACGAGTGCCAGGAAAAAGAAAGAAAAAGAAAGAATAAAAAAAGAAAGAAATTGAGTAGCGACGTTTTCCTTTCCTCGTATTTTTCTCCGTCTTGCCTATTTATAACGGTCGTTATTTTCTTTTTAATGCTTTGCTAGAATTGGCCAAAAGGCTTCGGTGGAAATGACGGCTATTAACTTGACGAAGGAGACAAACATTGCTCTTTTACCTAAGAGTTTTTCGGAGATTACAAGGAAATCGTGATTTTAATGGGTTTCGAGGTTAAAAAACGAAAATTGTTTGCATATTATTTTTGTGAGGTGGGGAGATCGGAGCTCGAAAGCACGTAGTCCCGTCTTCTTTTGATCGTTATCAAAGTTAATAGCCGACAATCCCTTTTCTTCTCCGTCTTGTGGCTTCCTTCGCAGCTGTGCTTTATTCACTTTCCGGAAATGTTTTCCTTCGTAACGATATAACTATCGGGGCTTCTCGCTACGATGCTCGAAACTTTAAGCCCTCGCACACATTTTCCAACAACACCGTTCGTCGTCTAGTTTAAATCGTGAATTTATTTATTTTTTCTCGAAACCCTCGAGCGTGCGAGGGTTGAGTTTTTTCATCGTGAAAAGATAAATTCGATCGTGGAAAAATAGAATAATCGTTACGAAATCATCCCGTTAATTACAGATTTTTAATCAAACAAATTATCAACGAGAGGGGAGACATAAACTATTTGGAACGAATTATTCGAATGATGATTGAACGCTTTGTTTTCCTCGACGATTGAAAAAAAAGAAAATAATATTTAGGAAATTGGAAAATATTGGAGCGAAGAAACGTATTAAATATTTTCTTCGTCTCGATCAAACAAGAGAAAGAGAGAGAGAGAGAGAGAGAGAGAGAGAGAGAGAGAGGTGAATGAACTTGATTCGTCCGTGGTGTCAACGTTCTCGACTTCCTCGAGTAGTACGAATCTACTTTGGTGCGACGAAACACGCGCGTGTGCAACAGGTGCTTTGTGTATTTTGCGTGTTTGCGTTCAAAACATCATCAACGACGTGTTATACGGACCGAGGGGTCTCCCGTTCTGTCGATCATTCGTCAAAGATTAGACGGTGATGGTGAAAGTGCATTGGTACATATACAAACATATACGAACGAGGACGGAACTGAGAGAAGGAAAATCGTCGATTCTCGAAGAACGAGAGGGAGAGAGAGAGAGAGAGAGAGAGAGAGAGAGGGAGCTAAACGTCCGTAAAACGTAAATGCTCTCACGATACATACACGTCGCATTCGGTTCTCCCACGATCGACTCATCGACATTCTCGTGAGCTGGAAACAATTTAAACAAAATATAAAAAAAAGAAATGAAAATAAAAAAATAACGAATTAATCAAAGTTGCCTGTGATCGATCGAAGCAAATGCAAATATCAGAATACAGTTATAAGCCCCATTATGAAAAATTCAATTGGAATTGCGACGATTTTTCGTGACAGAGAACGAGACGAACACATATATTACGTGTTAAGAAATTCGCGAAGGTGCGAAAGACGCATCGGGCACTCGTATTTTCCGAACTGTAAATCTTTCGTCGAGCTGTTCCAAATCTGTCGGAGCGTTGGTCTCGGATAAATAATTCGTTTCAACGACCGACCGAGCGCGAGATACAGAGTGATTTTATTAATTTTCTTTTGTGCCGAGGGGTGGATTCGGCGATAAAGGACGATCGGCGAAGAGATAATCGAGTGCAACGCGAGACATTCGGCGATGGTACTAAGTGATATTGGATTATATTATTCGTGGCTGTTTACATCATTCAGCTCGTTTAAAAGAAGAAAATCTCGAGCCCGAACTGGCGAGACGTTGCCGAAATTGGATTGAGAAGAATTGTCGTCGTTTCTTTTTTCGAAATTTCTCTCCAACGTTTCCCTGGCTGCAGCTTGCGTTACACACACTCACACATACACAGACACAGACGCATCTAAACACGGGGAACGAAAACGTACGAGCGAGGATGACTAAGCCCATCGGATTCGTCGGATTCGTCGGATTCGTCGCCTTCGTCGTCGTCGTCTTGGTCGCCGTCGTCGTCGTCGTCGTCGTCGTCGTCGTCGTCGTCTTCGTCGCAGCCCGACACGTCGTTGTCGTCTCCGGGAAGCCTCATCGCCACTATGACGGGAGAGCCAAGTGTTATGTAGTGGACAGTACTCGTGACATCTCGTAGTATCGCGGATCTCCGGTTCCACCGGCTACATAAAGAATAATAAAAAAAAACAAAAACGGAAATTCACGAGGCGACGAATCTCACGATAATCGAGAAACGAGAAATACGAGAACGTGATTTTCTTCGAAAAGAAAACGAGCTGAAAATATATAGATATATATATATATATATTTTTGTAATCTACGAGATACAGTAATTTTCGAAAGAAAAGTGAAGATAGCTACGAAATCTCAGACCGTTTGGACCGTGGAATAAATCACGAAGGAATAATGTACACAGCGAGGAGGCTACAATGGTCTGGTGAATCACGTCGAGGACCGGGCGATCCGAATAGAATTATCACGAAAAGAAAGATTATTCATTTAGGACTGACATAAAAGAGGATAAATAAAGACAGAGTGAGATAGATAGAGAGAGAGAGAGAGAGAAAGAAGGGTGAGAGAAGAAGACGAGCTACGGATGGTGACGAAGTCATCGTTTGTAGTGGGCCAAACCCACGTGAATTTGGTGAAGTGAGCGAGGGAGAGTGCGAGTTTGTTGGAGAAGAAAAAAAAACGATCCAGTTCGTACCGTTTCGAACGTGTCCGACTCGGACCGCGCGGATAATCTTCTTTGATCTCTCGTGGCTGATCGTTGTTCGCGAGCGCAGATGTTCGTCATATCGTTATCGGATTTCGTGGACGAAATTTTCTTCAACCCCTTCGAAACGGTTCGCGCTGGAACGAAGTGGTCCGAGGTTGTTTTACGATCGTTAACGAGGAGAAACACGAGGCTGAAGACGATCGCGACGACGGCTTGAGCCCGTCGCAAGATGTTGGACATATTTCGCGGCCTCAAGAGCCTTATAAAAATCTCTCACGTACACATCGACACCGCTGTATTTCGATTACACTATAGTTTTACCGTCATACTGCTCGTCGCATTTTCATTGATCGTCACGACGAGACAGTACGTCGGTAATCCGATCGATTGCATACACAGTAAGGATCTACCCGAGGACGTGTTGAACACTTATTGCTGGATTCACAGCACTTATACGATTACCGCCGCTTACAAGAAGAAAGAGGGCTCCGAGGTGCCGTTTCCCGGTATCGACAATTCCAAATTACATCCGAGCAGCGAGAGGAAGGAGTACAGGTACTATCAGTGGGTCTGCTTCATGCTGTTCTTCCAGGTAATTCGAAACACCGTCCTCGTTAGCGAAATATTGAAAATCTCTTTCCGTACGTCGCTCTAAACGAATTAGGCGAATTATCGACAGTGCTCTTCTTTATTGATCGAGTTTTAAAAAAAAATCGGATTTTCTCGTCGCGTGATCGCACGAAATCGATCGAAACACTTTTATTTCTTTATTGTCTTCACGATTGGTTTACGTAACGTATCGCCAGACTAATTTGTTGACGGAATCGAAGAGAAGAGAAGAAGGAAAAAAAGATTAAAATATTTACGAGGGCCAGTCGGCTGTGAAAGATAATTTAAAATCATAATAAAGCGATTATCACTCTTGAATAATATATGTTCCGGGGGTGGAACAAAGAATGATGTAAACTATACGCTTGATTTTTTATATATTTCGTGAGTATATACGATTATCTTGGACGAGGATGAAGATCGTTTCAGCGAGATTTAACGCACCAGTGAGTGTTTCAGAGTGGATTTATCTTTTGCAACACCCACACAACACGGTTCTCCTCACTCTTTCTTTGCTACGGGCTCTTTGCTTTACTCTCCTCTTTTCTGTACCCGCGCTAAACACGCTAGCCCGACACGTTACAAGCTTCTACGATAAACACACGATGAATCGGAGCGCTCTCTCTCTCTCTCTCTCTTTTTCTCGGATTTTCGCTTTCGTTACATCCTCCGTACTCGTGCTCGAGGATACGTTTCCCTTCTATTCATTTTCTCTCTTTCTTTGTTTTTTAACTTACCGAGAGATTCAACCGGATGCGTCTTTTTGGTCTTTGAAAGACTCGTACGTGTCCTCGGTGTGAAATATCGAACCTTGCGGAATAAGAAAAACGCACGAGATTCGATTATTCGCGTATTTTTTAATCGTGGTTTCCAAAAACTATTGCCAAGACGACGATCAAACTTATTTCTTTAAAAATTACATCGAAAGACATAAATTAAAAAAAATTAATTTAATTTATATCGATCCGGTATTTTTCATATAAATATTTCTAATATTTGGCAATTATTGAATATATTTAAATGAATAATTCTTACAATTTTTAACGTTAATCGTTAATTAAATATCGTACAAAAATAGCTTCGAAAATTAAGTTGTTAATGCATCAGCAAAACACACAAAAAAGAACAGAAAAAAACACACGGCATACCCTTTCGCTTTTCTTATAGCATTATGGGATTATCTGGTTTCCACGAACTATTGCCAAGACGACGATCAAACTTATTTCTTTAAAAATTACATCGAAAGACATAAATTAAAAAAAAATAATTTAATTAATATTGATGTGGTATTTTCAATATAAATATTTCTAATATTTGGCAATTATTAAATATATTTAAATGAATAATTCTTACAATTTTTAACGTTAATCGTTAATTAAATATCGTACAAAAATAGCTTCGAAAATTAAGTTGTTAATGCACCAGCAAAACACACACAAAAAAGAAGAGAAAAAACGTACCCTTTCGCTTTTCTTATAGCATTATGGGATTATCTGCTCGCTCCACTTCCACTCTCGCTGGTATTTACGCTCGAAACTCGCGGGGCTTAGACGCCGATACACGTGCGTAAGCGATATCAGAAGTACGAGGTGGAGATATATATTCTTTTTATTCTTACATCGACTTATCGGGCTTTCGTTTTGCTTCTTAAGAGGCGAACGTTTTCTCTTTCGCGTGCCGATCGCCCGCCTTTTTCCTTCTGCGTATCTGCGCTCACGCAGAAACGCAACTACGGGTGTATATATAACGGAGAGTTGCCCTACTTACATCGAACTTAGACAACACTCGTGCCTTGTTCAAGATCTCGTATAATACCTCGCCATACATCGCGCAACCTTTTCATCCCTCATCCACCCTCTATCTACTCTTCTCTAATTTATATAACGCGTCCACTTCTCTTATCTCCAATCTCGAAGAATTTTCTGCAAACCGACGTTCTTCCCGATACAATATCAATTAAATTAATCAATTAAATTTACAATTTTTTTTATTCGATATAAAAAAAAGTTAAATATCGAAATTTTAATAGAAAACAAAATATACCTGTAATCGAGTATAAATATATTTCTGCTCGATGAAGCAACGTAACGATTTTGACGTCTATGCGAAATATGATGAATTGTTTTCACTTCGCGATCGTTCGTCAGGGTGGAAAAGTAGAGAGAGTGAGAGAGAGAGTGAGGGGCCAATTTCATTTCGCGAGTTTGCGACAGCGGAGTTCGAGCAACTTACTTCCCTGCTTACAAAGGCTTATATCTAGTTCATTGCCAAGAGGGAAACCCTAAGCACATTAACGCGAAGCTTTCTTGTAGCGGTAGTACGTAGGTTGGGGGTCGCGGACGTTCGATCGGCGATAGGGTGCGGGGGCTTAGTCGAGCGAAGGGGATGGCACCTGAGACGTTTGCCTTGAGGTAGTGGATCGTCGTGGACAAGGTTTGAACCGTGCGAGACGACTTACCCTTTCTCCCCTAACTCTCGATACTTTCTTCCTCATTTCAAAACAATCCAAATCCTATATCGATCGTAAGACCTTGTTTCTTCGCGAATTACAGATCGCGACCGAACGAGAAATAACAAAAATGACGAACGTTTTTTTCCCCCCTGCGTTATTTCGTATCAGCGAAAATTCGACCTTGGTCATTTCGTTTCGTTCCTTACTTTTCTGCATTCGTACGAGGGTCGCGAGCTAAAATTGTTCTCCAGTTTTTTTCAAACAGTCTCGCGACTCGAGTATGATATATTTTTTAATCATCGTTTTTATTTATAAATTCGGGCGTACGACGAGAGGAGCGAGGACTAAATTGAAGAGAGAGAATTAATCGGTCGAGGTCGCAATATAATAAGGTCTCGCCGGAATATTATACGAGCTCTTCGTACCAAGGAGGATGGCGAAGTAACGCTCGGCTCTCCGAGCGGCCGAAGCGACGAAACAAATAGAGAAAGAGAATAAACGAGAGAGTTGATGCGAGCCTAACTATAGTTTGACAATGACCCGGATGCCTTGTCCGCTGTCACGTGACTCTTCGTTCCCTCAACAACCCCGTTCATCTTTTCAGCGCGCTTTTCACTTCGAGAAACATAACTGGCTCTCGAATGATCCGTCTCCATTTACGAATAACTCTACGTCTTTTTGTTCCTCGGTTTCATTAACTCGTCGTTCGTCCCGAGGGATCGCGTTTCTCGAACGAATATTCGGGCCTCGGGCCAAAGGCCGGCCGAACGAACGCTCCGAACGTTCGAGAGGCTTATCTCTCGTTGCCAGGCTTTACTCATCAAGATCTTTGCCGGGCGCGATATGAATTAAAATTAGTCCCGACAGGCCGTGTGCGAAATCTCGTTGCCAATGACTTATTGGCGATTATGACGAGAAACAGATTCATTTTGATTTCCGTGTGAGACTCGGCATCGGCGACCTTGGCTCGGAAATAATGTTGGAAGATGATTAACGATAGACTATTATTAGCTGGTTTTAAGGGATTGTCGCGAGCTAATGAGATTTTTCGACAAGCGTGAAAATTGTGACAGTGAAAAATTCGATGATTTGAAATTCTTGATGAATTTTTGATTATTTATGTCGACAGGATGACTATGAGCTAAGAATATTTGTCGAAGAGTTATTCAAAGGCTAGGCATATTTGAGAAAATAAAATTAGTCGCGTCGAACCTACGAACAAGGGTGGTTGGGATCAACCCTGAAGTAGTCGATCGGGTAATTACCTAATCGTATAAATACTTCGTCAAGTATCTCAAATGACCCAAAGGTTACACCGGCCTACGGTGGATTCTCACTATATCTTATACTTCCGATATTTAATAAACCGTTACGGAACTTTGATGGCTTTCTCTCGCTTTGCACGGAAAGAAGACTATGCGGCGGCAGCTGTCATTCCCTTTCGCACCCATTTGCGTTAGCTACTGAAAGAGACAGGTAACGAGAGTGAATGAGAAAGAGGGAGAGAGAGAGTGTGTGTGTGTGTGTGTGAGAGAGAGAGAAAAAGAAAGCATAAGAAAACGAGTCTTCGGGGAGATAATATGAGTTATGTGTTCGGGAGGGTTGGTCGAGGCCAAGGGATGCCCCTCAAGTCCGATCAGTCTTCTAGCTGCTTTCTTCTGTGCCCCACGCGTCTCTACCTATCGTCTTCTGTAGTTTGTTAATTTTCTGTTGCGCCCGTGAAATCATCGTTCCTCGTAATGTGCGTCGTCCGTAGTTTAATATACAAAAAATGAACAATTTTTATAAAAGATCGAATCGACTATAATCGATTAGTACACTTCGAGGATCGTGTCGAATCTCGATGAAATGCGATGAAAAAACGTTCGAACGAAAAGCACGGGGGTGAATTTTAATCGAGGATGAATAAAAATATTCTCGTAATACCGTGACATCGTCGAAGGAAAGGTGGAAGTTCCCGGGCGTAACGATAATGAGGAGCTCGAAGACGTTCTCGAGACGCACGTGTGGACCAGGCACAATGATTCAGCTTCGAATGAAATGATTTTCACAATCGTACGATTTCGCGTCGCGTTATAAAACCCCAAAGGCTCGATAATCTCGTACTGTCGCGAATGAAAATGTCGATTCGATCCAAGAATCGTTCGACATTCACGATAAAATCGTTTCTCACATCTTCGAGGTCGACGAACGTTCTTCCAACGAGTCAACGAGACAAATCGGAAACTCTGCCGTTGTAAAATCATCAAATTTCGCTAAACACGTAGCGAATGTCGTCTAATTTACCGAGTGCTGTAAAAAAAGTTGTCAAAACGGCGATAATAAAGGAGAAAATGCCAATAATGCTGAAGATGATAGACATCTTTGGATCGATAAGATCCTTGTTTAAGGTCCAGCGCGCCTCCGAGGACACTTTTATATTTCGTTTGCATTATCGCGTAACGGTCGCCTTTTTATTAGGTGGCTGTTTGACGTTAGCTTGCAAAAGCATATCGGGCTCGCCGATTCATTGCGAAGGTTCCGGTTCGGTCGACAAGGCCGTACTAGAAACTTTCTGCTGGCTTCACACCACTTACAGTCTCATACACGCGTTCAACATGACTGTCGGACAGGCAGTGCCTTATCCCGGTGTCACGAACAGCAAGAACGATCTGCACGGTCATGGCTATCATCCTCTTGTCAAGCAGCACAAGTATTACCAGTGGGTTATCTTCGCTTTGCTGTTACAAGTAAGCGAGAAAGAGATACTCCTTCGACTCTACGTAAGAACAAAAACAAGAAAAAAAGCAAGTTACACCCTTTTATCATCGTCTGCTACACAAAACACAAAACAACCCCTTATTTCGCCTACGAATAACCGAGGGTTGATGAAAATAATCGTTCGACCTTAAATCGACCTCGGAACCTTGATGAGTTTTGGAATGAGGGTTTACTAGAAAATAGTCGATCGACCTCTAATGGACCTCGAGCGGTTAGCGACTTTTTCAAGGTTATCGCGAAATTAATTAAAATCTTCAAGGACTTTAAACGAGTCTTAAATTGTGTAAATAGTGTGCGTTTTATAAAACGTTTTATAAAACGAACGAATCCTTCATCAACGCCACGACTGTCTTTCATGTCTGTAAGTCTCATCAGCATCGGCAACGATCGTCCTCCGCGAATTTAGTCCTTATGGTCCTTTTCTAAGAACTCGTTAGCGGCCTTTCTTCGACGCATTTATCAGGCTGGCATCGGTCGTCGCGAGGCAAAAAAAGCTTGCATAGTTCACAATGTTATCGACTATCCAATTTCTACTCGTGTTGATCTCGCATACGCGCGCTTCGCTTGTGCGAGTTCGCAATCAACTCGGTCCCGGTCTTCTTGGTCCTTTGTCGTCATCGTTCTCGAGCCCCAGTCTCGTGTGCGTTGATTATAAATGCCGTCTCGCACGAGGTTTTAGCTAGCATTACAAATGCACGACGATGCGCGGATTCGTGCGCTGGCCTGACTAATGTCGCTAAGCAGCTATCTCTGTCACTTGGCATGCTTTAAGCATCCGCGATATAGGATTCTGAGCTATGGGACGTGTCGGGCACGACTATATCTCGCTTATGTACAGAATCTTACACAAACGTTCGGTGGGACGACCGCGTGGCTCGTCCGGTACAACGTTTGCACGTTCGCGAAGTCTAATAAACTGCGCGAATTTCTGCATGCATAGCGGGCAGAGAGAGAGAGAGAGAGAAAGAGAGTTAAAGAGGGAGAGAGAAAGAGACGAAGGCGGGTCTACGATAACCCGTGTTGCTGGGTTTTGGCTCGTCGCCACAAAACTTACCGGCAAAAAACTATTCCTCTCGTTAAAAGCGAGCGAACGAGAAAGACTTTGAGAGATTACGAGACGGGGTGAGGGGTGGACAGGGAGAGAGGGGCAAGAACGCCTTGTACTCGATAGGTTCGTTGACACGGATCCGAAAATTCTCTTCGCTCTTTGTACACGTTACATGTGTATGCACGTGTGTATGCACGTGTGTGTGTTTGTGTGTTTGTGTGTCTATGTTGGCGCGAATAAACGTGTTCTCGAGATCGGTTACTCGGTGGAATATAAGGAATCGATGGTGCATGAAAACAGCCTTTAAACTCATCCCACCACCTACTTCCAGCCATTGTTTCTTGTATGGCTGGGACCTGGGACCATGGTCGATAACAATGGTCCCGTGATATTCGTGAGGATTGTCGCGTCCGTCAGGGGAAGATGGGAAAAAGGCTGCATTAGCTTTATGGGAAAGTGGCTGTATTGCATGGAAGCAAAACGGAAGGGAACTGGAAGATAAATTTCCAGTGTTACGTTCCATTGTTTTCGATTCAGCGAAATTGTGAAGTTGACGTCGATTTTTATACGATACGAAAATTTGCATATGAGCAAACTATCGACATTGAGTTTCATCGATTATTTTTTAATAAAATTGTCGTATTAATTCTTTTCTCTATATAATTATGACTTCGGTGCCGATTTTTCTTTAATGATTTTTCTTCGTTACAAAAATCGACACGTGAACAATGTTTCGTTAGTGAATTTTATTAAAATCAATAATTTGTATTAAATCGACCTATCAATTTTAATCAAACTACCGAAACTTCCCTTTATTCGATCGTCGGACTAACTTCCTCGGAGATAACTCGAACGAAGAGTGATTTCTTGTAAACCCTTTGTTTGCTCGAGAGGCGCGTATGTTGGGCGGAGAGATGGAGAGGACGAGTGCCTAACCGTGTCTCGGTAATTAACGAGCCAACGTCAGTCTCTCTCTCTCTCTCTCTCAGTCTTTCTCTTCTGGAATTTGCGAGTAGAGCTCTTTGCGCTTTTTCATCTCTTCGTTTTCTTTAATGCTCGCTCGCTCGAGACGCGAGCGCGATCTAGACCGAAGGTATCTATGCGTCAAGGGGATGAAAGAAAGAAAGAGGAGGGTGAACCGAGAACTTTCGAGATATCGAAGCAATTAACTGGGTTTCGCGGCCGATGGCTGATGCTCGGGCTTCGTTCACTCCGATCTCGGTAAGAATTCCCGAGCGCGTTTGACGCGACGGCCGATGCCCCGTAAAGATTTCTGCGAACGGGGATGCTCCAAGATTGCAAGAGTCGAGCGAACGAGCGAAAAAGGAAACAGAAAAATATTATCTTTACACATACACGTATACGTATTTACGTATATAAATTATGTATACGCGTATCGGTGCGACGCGATCGTAATTTTTTTCCCCCGTTTCTCACAATCCTCGGTTCTGTCTCACGATTTGCCTCGTCCATAGATAAAAAGAAACGTTTACACATGTCGAGTCAAGGTCGCTGACGACAGGTGGACGATGTAGACGTGAAATGTAGCGAGAAAAAATATATACAACGTATCGTTGTTACACGCGAAAAGAGGGAAAGACAGGAATACAATGTAATAATTTGTCAGCGCCAAATTTCTTCGCGTCCGGTCGAAAGTTGCTCCGACTAAGCGAAGGATCGTTTTTATTTTAGAAATAAAATCTCGTGATTTAGGAAGAATTTTACTGTTGGAGTGGAAAATTATATTTTTCGTGAATAAGCGAAAGTCATCGCATACACGCGTGTCTGGGATGCGTTTGTTTACACGTAGCTGGGTTAACAATAGGACGGAGTCGCTGACGAGGAACAAAGTGCATCGACGCCTGCACTTTTGTGCAACGAGAGCGTCGAGTCATAACGCGTCCGTTGCTTTTAAGTTGTATCTCGCGGTGTTAAAGGCTGAGAGAATGTAATTTTGTATCACGACCGGATCGAGACGCGATTCCGAGGGACCGATAGTTTGGTCAATGCCACCGGTCACTCGTTACTCTTCCATTAAAGCAAATATATAACGTTGTAAATTTTCTCGACGTGCGGGCTAACGCGTGAGTGGCGTGTATAAGCCGCGCATACGGGGGGGCTTATAACGCCAACCGAGTACAAACATAATTTACGGTTTCCTTCTTGAAACGAACAAACTCTGGTGCGGACCGTTAAAACCGAGAGAGGATGCACCAAATTCGCTCTGCTCTCGATCTTCTCTCTCTCTCTCTTTCTTTTTATGCGCGTTGCGCTGAGAGCAAAATGCGTGCACTTTGATTCTTCGCGTCGATACATATAACGTATTTTATTCAATGTCTACCGAGTGAGATTTTACGATCGATGATATACGACAGCGTTTGTTCCTTCGATTTAATTTTCCGTCGGGGTTTTCTTTTCTTTTTTTCTTCAAAATAATCCTTGATGAAATTTTGTGTTTGTTTGTGTTTGTTTTTCTTGAAATGTTTTGTTCACAGGCTATTTTGTTCTACACACCGCGATGGCTGTGGAAGGGCTGGGAAGGTGGCAAGATTCACGCGCTCATGATGGATCTCGATATCGGATTGTGCTCCGAGGTGGAGAAAAAGCAGAAGAAAAAAATGCTTCTCGATTATCTCTGGGAGAATCTCAGCTTTCACAATTGGTGGGCGTACAAATATTACATCTGCGAACTTCTAGCGCTGATAAACGTTGTCGGTCAGTATTTCATAAATTTTCGTCCCTCCATTACGAAATATTCATAATTTTCATATTAATTTCATGATTTTTCATATTTATTTAATTATTCTTATCTATTTAATTGGCCCGTGTGAAAAACACGAATACAGGACAAATCGATAGCTCGACAAATAATTTCGGAAATATAATTTTGGCACTAACTAAGGTCAAGATGAGTTGTAATGTAATGAGAGCTGAAAATTTTTCGATACGACAAGAAATTCGCCAGTGTGATGAATGAACGATTCACGAGAATATTCTGGCAACGAGACAGCTAGTCTCGAAATAAAGTTTTATCGAGAAAAAAGAACCACGTGATAAATCGCGAAGGAACTTCATCGGTAATTTTCATCCCTCCTGTCCCATTGAATTCTCAAATTTAATAGCGACGCTTCGTTGAAATGAGATTGTCAGAATAAACTATATGTGCATATATATATCTATACCTTAATATATAAAGAGAAGTACTAAATTAGGAAAAAGTGGACATATTAAAAAAACAAGTCGTCCAATTTAGCCACGTAATAGCTCTGTATCGAGACAAACGTTATTTTTGGAACGAGGAACGAAACGTTTTTAGAACGATTAAATTTTTCATCGCGCAGGCCAGATGTTTCTGATGAATCGTTTCTTCGACGGTGCCTTTCTCACGTTCGGCATCGATGTACTGAGATTTCTCGAGTCCGATCAGGAGGATCGTGTCGATCCGATGATCTACGTATTTCCGAGAATGACCAAGTGTACGTTCTACAAGTACGGTGTGAGCGGCGAGGTCGAGACGCACGACGCCGTTTGCATTCTTCCTCTAAACGTCGTCAACGAGAAGATCTACGTATTCCTGTGGTTTTGGTTTCTCGCACTTGGCGTTCTAAGTCTATTGACGGTATTGTACAGGGTGAGTTTAAATTTTCATCGTTAATTGGATAATATTTTTGTTATTGTTGTTGTTTTTTTTTGTTCGAGCGAAATCTAAGAAATTGTCGAAGTAATTTTGTTAATTTTGTCGTCGCAGGTTGTCATAATTTTTTCACCACGCACGAGGGTATATTTGTTGAGACTGAGGTTTCACCTGGTGAGACGAGACGCGGTCGAGACGATAGTACGTCGAAGCAAAGTGGGCGATTGGTTTCTCCTCTATATGTTGGGCGAGAATTTGGACACGGTTATTTATCGAGACGTGATGCACGAGCTTGCGACCAAACTCGCCACCAGACATCATCACAGTCTGACGGGAGCGAAGGGCGAGCTTCAGGAAGCCTGATCGAGGTTTGTAAAACGACAACTACGAATCGTCCGAGATATTCGTTCATTCAAGCAAAACAACAATTAGCTTGAATTTATATTGTTTTTTTCGTTCGATAAATAACATTCAATGTCTCGCGATATTTCGTATCGAATCCATTGTTTTCTTAGTGTATTTTTTTTTGCCTTCGTACGAATTTCACGGAATGAAATCTTTGGTTAAAATAACACACCGCCTACGTTTTCTTGACAGCGAAAAAAGCCGTTATAATTTACATTTATTTTCAACCGGCTGCACGCACGAAAAATAATGTTATTCCACGCATGACATAGTTAGAATCGAGAAGTGGAGGGCGAGAGAGAGAGGAACGAATGCGTTTACAGAGACTGGAATAATGGAAGGATTGACTTTGAAACTTCACCTTGTTTATGCTCGAGTTTTCATATAAACGAAAATTTTAACTCAAAAGCTCTCGAAAATTCGCGTAGAAAACGTGATTGGTCGCGGTCGTTTCGAAGGCCTTAATATCGAGGCGACCTGGGTAGAAAACGGTGGGTGGAAGGCAACCGAGCAAATACACGATCCTCTCTCCCTCTCGCTCTCACACTCTTTTTCTATCCCGTTCTCATCCGACACGCACGGTAAAAGAGAAGAAGAAGTCGCAGTGGGGCATCGCAGTTACAACATCGCCGGGACTATTTAGAGCTCCCACTGAAAATTCTCTGTCTTAAAATATTCGACTCTATTATCGCGAGTACGAGCTATGTTAATACCCGATACCAGCTCTCGTTACCGTTGAACAACCTTCGAGATGGAATTGGACGAAAATTTTCGAAATTCAACATTGATATTCCATTTTTATGTTTTTCTTTTTTGTTAAATTTCATTTCTATAAAATTAATCGTTGCAGATCCAACGACGTTGCGCTCCAATGCGTTTATTCGGAGTCACAAATCGTCCGAGGATCCGACGACCGTCCGGAAGCTCGCCCTGAAAGAAAATGTTCCCAATGTCACGTCCACAGTAAAGACGGCGGAGAAGAAGAGGAAGAAGAGGAGGAAGAAGAAGAAGAAGAAAAAGAAGAAGAGGATGATAAAAAAGTCAATGGAGACGATGAAGAAGACAAAGAAGAAGAAGAAGAAGAAGAAGAAGAAAAACAAACTGTTAGAATCGCAATGTACAGTGAAGAATCCGATAGATTTGGAATGAAACCAAAGGATCTTTGCCAAAAGAAGCGAAAAAAACGTAAAAATGTGCGCGCGTTACGGCCATTGAGCGGACAAGCGTTTACGGTGCAAACGTTGTAAACTTTATTACTGCCCGACGCGATTAGTTCGTGTATTCCCGAAGTTTGCGACGACGCACGAAGCCCGAAGAAAATCTCGTCGAAGCTTTTCCCGGCTGAGAAAAAATTGAATCGAGAGATTTTCACTGCTTTTTTTTTTTTTTTTTTTTTAACCGAAATACGAGAGTTAATTTTTCGGATAAAAGACGTGCTCGGCTACACGAAGGACAATCGCGTCACGCACCATACATTTGTATTACGATTGATAAATTCGTGAGTTGTTGAATTAATAAAAAAAAGAAAAAAAAGGAAATAAAATATAAAAATAAATATGTAACTAGAAATGACGCGAAAAGTTTAGTTTCGATATTAGGAGAAGTGGAGGAACTCTAGTCTCGGCGATATTCGTGTCTCGGTGCGTAATTTCGTATCGAGAAACGAGCCGGAATAATTAGTTTAAAAAAAGAAAATGGACTCGCTTAGTCTCGACTGTAGAGACGTATAGAGAACGAAGGGGGAGAAGAATGGTTCGAAACGAGGGAATAAAAGAAGAGTGGTGTGACTAGTGTGAACGAATTTAAGATTTTTTTTCCGTATATGATAAGTACACGATGCGTGTATCGAAATCACTGCGAATTCTGCCAAAAAAAACAAAAAATAATCGTGAATTATTTAATTTTTTTAAAAAACAAAACAAAAAACAAATGAAAGTGTGTAGATTACGATGGATCGTCGAATCGAGAATAACGCCCGAGGGAATATAAAAAAGACAAGCAAAATATATTACTCGCAGTTGACGACACTTGATGATTGCAAATACGAATATGTTATAAATATATATCTATATATTTTGTTTTCTTTATCTTCTCGTTTCGTTTTGTTTCATTTTTCCTTTTTTTTTGTAATCGTTACGTGGTATGGAGGACCAAAGAGAATTATTTTTTGTTTGTTTCGTTTTCTATCGACGAGTCTCTCGTGCCCAAATGATTTTGAACTACGATTATATTGCGTTATTCCGACGAAAGAAAAAAAGAAGGAAAAAAAAAGAAGAAAGATTGACGCGTACACGTACGAAAGATAATTCCTAAGTAGACGAAAAAATAATACTCGATCGAACGACGCGATTGTTAAAGCATTGGGCGAGAGGAAGATATGTGAAAAATCGCTTGTTTGAATTTGACCACCTGATGCCAAAGATCGTTAGGCCACAGTTGTACGGGAAAATAAAGTTGCAAACAAAAAGTGAAAAACAATAATTGGTGAATTATTATTACGCGTTTTTATTATTATAAATTATTGTATGTCGCATGATTCTGATAACGTCAGGTTCTTCTTTACCGGTTTAAAATACTCGTTATAAAAAATGTTTTAATAATTGAAAATTTAGAGAACTTTCATTCATGCACCATAAGAATGGATGAATTTCCAACTTTACGAGCAGTCGATGAAGTTAGTCTGGGTGAAGAAATATAGTCATTGCTGTCGTGCAGAGTACCGGAAGTATTGAGGGATGAAATTTTGGAACGAACAACTTTTTACGTTTACACACTAAGCACACACGTTCGAGAGGATCACGAACTCTGTCTTCAGATTTTTTGTTGTTTCATTCTCTTTCGTACTCTCAAGAAAATAGGTACACCGAGTCCAACCGGTTCGCGTCATCGTCTTCCGTGGGCTTGTGAGAGAATCTTTGACGATCGGTGGAACCGTTTCGCTCTCGAACATGACGACGAACCAAGACCCCTTATACGTATCGCCAAACCACTTTTTTTTATCCTTGATCGCCCACGTCAAGAAATTCATTCGACGGTACATTGCTCCTGTCGTCACACACTACTCGTTTCGTTTTGTTTCGTTTTCTTATTTCAGCTCGTTCGTCGCTTCGGACAACGACAGTGAGAGTCGTACGTAATTATTACGCGTCGTCGTGAATCGTTTTAAAAAGTTTTCTACGAACGATAAAGAACTGTAAAGCTGACAAGAATGGAGAGAATTTTTCGCGTGCATTAAACCATTATAAGCTTATGCACGTGGCTTGAGATTTTGGAAAAGGGGGATTCGTTGCCAAAATAGACATACGAGTCGAAGGTCTACAGAAACGTTTGTGTGCATACGAGAAATCGCACATTTTAGCGCCTCGCCCAAGTGTACAGACACGAGGAAAGAGTCTTGAGCAACGAACAAAAGAGAGACCGAGTCTCGATTATGGAAACGGAGAGAGATAAGAATTTTTCCATTCGCTAGAAAATGCTGAAACGCGAGAGTCGAGAATGCACGCGCCTTTCCAACATTGATACGGTTTATGGGCATTCTCGCTCATCGTCGATTTTTATGAGTAAAATTGTCTGTCGGAAAAAAAGAATTCGAAAAGAAAAAAATTACTCGTACTCCATTGGGGCACGACGTATCGAGGCCTTCTATTTCCGATCAAACAAAGACGAACTTACGTCCGCACGTTCGTCTGAATTCTTGGAGGCATACGCATTGTTAGATGTGAAGAACAAGAGGAAGAAAAGGAAAGTGATGAAGAAGACGAAGAAGAAGAAGAAGAAGAAGAAGAAGAAAAAGAAGAAAAAGAAGAAGAAGAAGTAGAAGTAGAAGTAGAAGAAGAAGAAGAAAATGAACGAGGGAGTGTGTGGAAGAACTTTATGGGAATATATTGTAATCCATGACCCCTGTACGACCCTGACCTTGTTCCCTCCCTTTCCATTCCCTATGGGAGGGACGGAGAGATAAACGATAAGTTATCACCCGCAAAAGGGGGAAATCACAGGATATGCACTATACGAGTAAAATCGTGGACCGGGGGAAGAACATAGTATAATATCGTGCACTGGCAACGAGATGACGACGATTCTGATTTTATTTCAGAGGATATTAACGATTTCGAATTATTTCGAATTATTAGAAAAAAACATTAAATTTGAGAATATTTCTCGAAAATATTTACACGAAACGTTAATCGAACGTATAGGTAACTTCGTCAAGAAGATTTTTCTCACTTTCGACGCTGTTCTCTCTACACAGTGCACTTGGTAAAACTATCCGTGTTGAACATAGGCGTCGGTCCAACGCTTTGCGAAAGATGAATATTCTCCACGCACGTGCGCGCACGTGAGAATGCATGGCAAGATCCTCACTCCCTCTTTCCCTCTTTCTCTCTCGTCGAGATAATCAGCGATCGATAAAAATAAACGATGCATTTTGTTATTAATCTTAACGAGTGAGAATCAAGATTTCGCAAATTTTATACGAGAATGATCTTTTTTCCGACTTATCAAGATTTATAAGATCTCCGACGTGGATCGAAAAATTATTACTTCCCTCGCAATTCATAGCCTCGCACTCCGGAAATCGTAATTTCATTAAAAACAATCTCAACTCACGGCTCAATTCTCATTCGCCAGTTATATGTATAAAAAAAGAGAAGTTCTTGAGAACATTTGAAAACTAATTAATTTTGTTGTCTCTCAATGCTACGGTTGAGCTGCATCGGAACGAACCCAACTCGATCGTTTTATTCCCGAAGCTACTTTAATCCTCTCCGTGCAATTCAAACAAGATAAAGGAATAAGAATTAATAAAAAGAGAAGGAGAGAGAGAGAGAGATTGATTGGTCGATTGGTATATAATTTAATATGCCCTAGCGCGCTATGGGGCAAATTAACAGAATGTTACAATGAACCGCTTGTGTAATAAGAAGCTTACATCTAATACATTCAGAATTGAGTGAGTTTTTGATTGAAAATTAATTACCCATGAAAAATTCAAGTGAAATTCCAAAAATTGACTAATCATCATAACAGTTTGCTCTCTCCCTTGATAGACAGTGACGTGCCTGTAGGGCAAATACTTAAAGTTGTACCAAGTTAAATAGATAATTGAATGCACTTACAACCACGACTTATGACTAAAATGATGCTGAGATCATACAGAGAGAAAGAGATAAGGAGAGAGAGGAGGGGGGGCGAGAAAAGAGCATGTCGCCTTGACAAGCTGTTTTGCGGTGCGTTTGGAACTCACTGGAGCACACGTATTCGCGAACGAGAGTCCACGATGTACGCGAGCGTATCTTTTCTTTCTCACCCTCGTCCCGTACAATCCTCGCCATCCTGAATCTTCCGACGGGAATGCACTTGGTGCACCTCGGGCGAGGTTCCAGGTGCCGCCAATGAGGTTAGTGGCCGAGCTCGAGTTCGAATCCCCCTGCGTTACGAGTACATGGAAGTTCGTTATATATCCTTACCCGGTCTTATCCACAGCCCTACCCATTATAATCTAATTTCTAATTATCTTGCACTGATATTATGTATCTAATGCGCGATCGAAAATTCCCCTTTGAATACAAGTGTCGCGATCCCATCCATGGATTTTCAAGTTTTGCTCGTCGGATGAGGGAAAACCGCGAAAATCTAGTTTTTTAAAAATACATTACAAGCCAGCAGTCACTTTGAAGATAGAATTCACTGGAAAGAACATGCAGTGTACGAAATTCAAGCGAGATTATCGCTTGTCAAGACTCCTGGCTATTTCTAAGTCTCTCTAGCGAAAATAGTGCTTTTGCGAAGAACCTTCATTTCTTTATCAAATAAATTCGCTTTAAAAAATATTGCTACACCATTTCTACGAAATATAAGAGGAGTCACCCAAACGAAGTCGGCAGCAAAACTTGCATGCCGTAGTTTACATAATAATTTCAAACAGGTGCATTTACATAAATCTGTCCTTGTATTTTTGGAAAAAGTTGTGAAATAAATGGAAACTATTTAAAAGAAATATCGCTTGGAAGTAAATTCAGGCCTAATTTTTTGCATTAACCGCGGATATTTTTGACATGTCAAACCCAAAAATTTCCGTTTTGGAAGTGACTGAGATTTCGTCGTTTTCAGAGTGATTAAATGATGGTGTATGCAGAGGGAGGGTGAGGGGGCATCTAAAGGCCTAGAACGACCTGAGAATTCTTTTTGATAGATATCAAATATATTGTAAAAATCCATGAATCCCTTACGCTCCATAGATTTGTGATGGATATGATTATTTTTGCGGAATAACATGAAACCTCTTTTCCAAGAACTCCGACGGCTTCTAAGCTCGAGGTCGATACGATACGGGTCATCGTTAAATGATAACGGGGAAAAAGTGGAAAAACTAAAGTACGTTTTAGTTACTATTTCGTGTGGAGAATCATACAAATTTTTTACTTTACTTGCGAACAGAGACGTTCGAGTGTTCTACAGAGTCTTACGTAATTATCTGGACACAGAAAATACTTTGCTAGTTGTCGTTAGTCCAAGTAAAACGATTATTTTAAAATTGTTCTACGCTGAAAATTTGAAAGGTTAAAAGTTTGAGTAATAACCATCGTCCCTCGTCATCTGATACCCAATTTGGCCCGCATTTCAGTCAGGTCATGATTGAGAATGGATTAAAGAATGTCATTGGATTCATGAAAAGCGCGAAAAAATGGAAAAGTATGGAAAAAATGGTTAAATTTATTTAAAATGGCGTTGTATTCAACGGCATTTAAAAGCTTGGAAAAGTGTGAATACAATGCACGTAGGGCTGATTTGCCACACCATTTTTCGAAAAAATTGTGGACACTTTTGTGATAACCCTTCTTTTCGAAAAACTGAAAAAATAAACAAAACAAATTTCAAATAATTTTTTTCCTGACCTGTCCCGATGTACTTTGACCTCCCGACTATGAAATTTTGTATACTTTTTGAAAAAACGTCACAATCACAAAACAAAAATTTCCCTTTTTTCATCTATTTCACAAATTCGCAATCATAAAAATCGCGAAATTCCAAGTTGCCATAATTTAGCTTCCGTTTCACCGATTTAGGTTTATCTGCAGTGTTTTGAAAACATAAAAAATAGTTCGCCTTCTTTGGGCCCTATCCAACTGCAACGGGTTCGCCGGATTTGACACGCATTATCGCTGCCTGATCCACCCGTGATAAAACATCAGGCAGCCTGATTAATTTAATACCGGGGTTCGTGTTGATCTCACTATAACGAGACCAGTTCGCCATTTGATCGCTCAGGTGTCGCGTCAACCACCCAACTTTCGAGGTTTCAATGTAGACCCAAGTGGTGCAGATCTCCCTGTTCTCGTCTCGTCTATAATCTCGTAAAGTACTACACAGATTTAAGCGCTGCATATCGCAATGAAAGCTCGGGTAGTGTTTTTCATTCTCCCAACTTTGCGTATATGACACAAAGCAGAAAGTCGAGTGTCGACGAGAAATCGGCAGGATCTCACCATACTTAATATGTGATGCACGTACAAGGCTGTGGTTGGTTCGCTGGAAGTGGGCGCGTGGAGATCTTCGGATCGTTTCCTTCGAGCTCGCGGGCGGAGCGAGACGACCGCCGTCCGAGAAGAAGAGCGCGCTGCAATGAGAGAACGAGCGAAGGTAAAACGAGAGAAGATTCATCCGGAAGATGCCAGAAGTGTGTATATATATATATATAGGAAAATACATGGGAGCATGCAACGCCGAAGGAGTACGACGACTGAATACGAAACGACGAAAGGGCTGCCCCGCGTTCATGTTATGGCTCTCGGTAGCTGGAGACTCTCAGCTCTCCACTTTGACAGGACTCTCTGCTAAGGTACAGTCGTTCGCGTCTTTCATATATCCCTTTCTCTCTTCATCTTTCGTTCGACTCTTGCTTTTCTCTCACTCTCGGCCAGCAAAGAGCTGTCCGACGGGCTTCCGTTACTGAAACATGAAGCAACGAATCTGTACCTAAGCTATAGGTATGGAATGTCCTCGCGTATACACCGACATCTTATCAAAGATTAAATATATCAGACTCGGGCGAAAATTTGTTATCTTTTAGGAAAGCTCGAATTTCATCCCCGTGGAATCGAGGAATTTAGAACATTTCGAAAAACTTGCCTCTATTTATGAACTCGATAGAAAGTCTGCATAAATGTGCAAAAACTAGCTAGTCCAGCAGAATCTTCCATCGAAAAGTCGACCGAATCAAAGTCTTAACGATATTTCAACCCCCGAGTTTTATGCCCCGGTATTCTTCTCAAGAATTCGATCAGCGGTTGTAATATCAAACAATATTTTTACCATCGATTTTCAACGACTTAGTCCTAGTCGTATCGGGTTTTTGACGATGTCTATCCGGTTCGAAGGTCCTTCGCACTTGGGCATTCGGTTCCACGAAATCGTCGAGAAAAAAACTGTCGGCTTTTACCATCGCGGGGGCCTCGGAGTGCACGATATACGACCTGTTTGATGGAAGGAGCCACGAGCAGGAGCAACAGCAGGCTGTTGTGCTCTTGGCTCCGTGGTAGAAGAGAACAGCGTCAAGCATCTTCCGCGCTCTTTCCTCCCTTTCCTCTCATCCTTCGGGTTTATCGCTGCTCTTGGCTTTCTGGCTGTAGATACTGCTAGGAGGAGGAATACCACCGAACATCGCTGGCAAGAGCAACCACCGGTAAAAGGCAGTCTTTTCTCATCAGTGCCCCGAAGTCACACACCGAGCTTCGGGGGACCCACCACTTTGCGGGCTGGCCTGTCTTGCCCTCGCGAGCGACTCCGAAATGGTCAGAAGCGCAGGAAGAAAACGGCAATACCACGGAATAACCACACAAGTCTCTCCACTCGTCTTGTCTTCGTCATTTCTCTCTCTCTCTCTCTCTCTCTCTCTCTCTTGCTTCGGTGTGTTACCCTGATCTTTCGCTGGATGCTGGAGCTAACCAAGAGCTGCTACAGAACGAGAGAGTCGCCTCGCTCTTTTCTACCTCCTCTTCCCTCCTTCTCTCGTCCCTCTCTTCTGCACAGTGTCCGGCTTCGTCTGACCGTAAATGGCGAGCAGAAGGCCTTGGGGCGCCCACGCCCTCGCGCGGTCCCCTCTTGCACTCGCTCCTATGATCGTTCTCTCTCCCTCCATTCTTTTCTCTCTTTTACCCCTTTACCTTTCTCTCTCGCTCGCTCTTTCACGCTCTCTCATTATCTACCATGTTATGCGTCTTTATCTTTACCGCTTCGTGGTCTCTCTTTCCAGCTCTCTCTCTCTTTCTCTCTCTCTTACCTGTATTCTCTGTAAATCCCGACTCTATCCTTCTTCCATCGAGACTATCGAGAATCACTTTTCTACGCAAGGAAACACAGTGTTTACATATATATATCTTTATTGTATACTTTGATTGGAGAGGCGAAAGAAAGCGTTAATGATCAATGAATTTCGCCCACGGAACATTCTACTTGCTTACTCAAGAGAAGATAGAATATTATCCACGAGTGGAATTCTAAGTCACCAGCGAGGCAAAAAACATGAGGAATATTGATAGTTCTGGTAAGAATATCGTGTACGATTTAAACTATTATTTTTTTAAACGTTGTACAATAATTTTGTTTTCAAGGTCTGAATTTGAGTTGATAAAAAAAGAAAATAAGATTGGGACTAAGATAGATTAATAATGGATCAATTTGAATCCGAATCATCGATATACGCTTTGATAAATTACATATTAATAACGAGAGTAATTGGGAATATAATTCTCGATGGCTTATTCTCAGGTGGCATTCCTGCACGAGGTGTAATAAGTTTCATGCGCCACAGCAGCAAAGAGGAGAATGTTACTTTGGTAAAATTCTCCGTCTCGTCCTCGAGACTCTCGTCGTCGAAACGTTTTTTTTTCTTCTTCTTACGCAGCTTTTATCCTTCTTTTCTCTCTTGGGTTCTCCGCCGCTGCCCGGTTTTCATTCCCGACACCACCGCCATCAGGTGCCTGCGGACCGAATCTTTCTCCATCGTTCGTAGGCTCTCACGTGTGCCTTCCGTCGTTGTAAAATACGAGAGAGAAAATAAAAGAAAAACAAAACAAAATAAAAACGGAAACAACGATGTAAGAGAGACCGCGAGAGCTGCGAAGAAATCGCGCGGAGGGTCTGGCTCGGAGGCAAAAGGCACCGCGGAATATGGGGAGAAGGAGGTAATGAGCAGTAGGAAGAAACGATACTGAAGACCAAAAAAGAAAGAAGAGGAGCCACGTAGAGGACAAAATTCGTTGACGTCGAGCGTAGAAACTACTCGTTCCTGTCAAATGGAATTGATTCGTGTATGAAGATCGGAATGCCTCCATTTTAAACGGTCTGGTAAAATTTGAGAAAGTTGAATTGAAAAAATTGGCTAATTATTTTATTTGATTTTAAATACGAATACAATAAAAAAAATCGAATCTATAAGTTTCATCCGCTATTGATCCCGTTGATGAAGTATTTAAATGAATAAAAAAAGAGAAAAAGAATTCAATCGATACGTTCGACAGGTGTCGCTCACCATCAAGAGGTAAAAGTTCTTACTCATTCACCGTTGCATTTCCGACTCTTCCATCTCGTACACTTTCACCGATACAATACACATCGATCTCGTCACGTATATAAATTACATAGCGCACTGCATCGTTCACGACGGATCGTCAAATTACTTTCGAACGAAAAGCTATCAATTCCTGCCCCATCGCCACTGGAAACAATGAGAAAAGATTTAACGGCATCCACAGCGTTAATAAATTTGGTCATAGAATAAGAATAGAAATAAAATTATTTCGTATACTATTTTTTTCTAAATTTTATTCTCAGTTTGTTTTTCATACAATATTATTACGATACGTGAAATAATTATTTTTCGTTCGTCGATATAACCATAATCACTACGACGATAATAAAAAGTCCTTAATTAATATATATATAACTTATAAATAATAATAATAAATTGTTCTTTACAAATTTATTGTTTTTCTTTTTTCAAACAACCATAATAGCAACAGCGACAATAAAGTATCCTTAATTAATATTTATAAACTATAAATAATAATAATAATAATAATAATATTTTTTTTACAAATTTCCCTTTTTTATTTTTTCAAACGAATACATATCATTCGATAACGCGGCGTTAGTACTAGTCAAAGATCTACGAAGCAAGCGTACACGATGACTAGACTAGAGAACGATGAGTATCGGTGGTGGGGGAGGGAACGGAGCGTTTCAAGCTGTTGACTGCAGGTAGAGCTGGCAGGCTGTGGGGCAGGAAAGAGCCGCGGAGTGGCGGTAAGGCGTGTGTGTTGAAGCCGCGGATCGGTCCCCGCTCGCCAGTCTCGATCGTTTACCCGTACATACGACACCTGTTCGTTAGCCTGCTCCCAGGTACGTTCGCCCGTTTCTTCCGTCACTGCTCTATCGCTCTATTTTTGTTTCCCTCGCAGCAGATAAAAAAAACGAAGTAACGATAACGCGCTTGAAAAACGAGAGAGAGAGAGCGAGAGAGAGAAAGAGAGAGAGAGAGAGAGAGAGAGCGAGAGAGAGAGAGAGAGAGAGAGAGAAAGAAACAAGCTTCGCCGATGTTTCTCGTTGCATTGGGAAAGCGAGGGCGATATCTCGACCGCAAAAGCAAACGCGTGGGTGTTTTGTTGAAACAACTGTACAAAGTTCATCGTAAGAATTTAACAAAATTGATTTCCTAACCCCTGCCAACCGATTCATTATACATTCGTATGATTTATCACCGCTCTATTTAAAAAAAATGTAATAATAATAATAAAACGATCTCTTTTCGGGTGTCTGAGTGAGACGGCGATGATAACACGAAGACGACGAAAACGCGACCCGTATAATATACAGACACAAATACACACACACAGTCATTGTGAGATAGTTCCGCGGCTTCATCCTCGACGCTCGTGAGCTCGTAACTCGTGCGACCCGTAACGGAACTTCGTAATAATCGAGCGAGAGCAAGGAAAGAAAGAAATTCAACGAGCAAATATCTCATTTTACGATTTGAAAGTGCGTTTTGTTCGCCGATAAGAGAAGAAGAATGAAACCGATGAGAAACGAAAACGTAGCGCTTGGTTGTGTGAAAAACTGAGATCTGTCGTTTCTGAGGTTTTATGAAAACAAAAAAGAATAATAATAAAATCTGTTTTTAACGATCGGATGTCTCCGGTGCGACAGTCGCTGCTTTCGGTGAGTTTCTCTTAGACGAAGCGGAAATCTTCGTGATAAATATTCGCAGCCGTGCGTAACGGAGAAAAGTGATCGAACTTCGACCCGAGAAATCGGCTGGTCGTTGACCACGAGACGAGTGAGTCGAATAGGAGAGAAGATGCTGTATCGAATTTTTTTCTTCTTCATGATTCTTCGTCGATAGAGCTGTCTAAGATCCTAACAATCATTCGAACGACTTAGAACTCGATTTTTTTTCACCTATCGATACGTTGCCGATTGTTATTTTTTTGTGGCTTCAGATTTTATCTCGCGATTGGGATGTTGGAATCCGTTTAAAAATCTGATCACGTAAATCGCGATGTAGCTATATATATAATCATGTTGCTTTCGCTGCGTGGAGTTTCCTCCGGCTCTCTGATGTCACCGATCTTTCAACCTCGCCGATCTCTCCCGGTGTGACGCTTAAGGAGGTTCTGTCATCGATAATCATAACACTAACGGCTTTTCGCTGAAACGAACCAGGACGTTGATTAAAAATTAATCGTTCATTAATATTACAAACCTTTAATCATTTTAATTAATTATTTTTTTCAACGTAAATATTTGCTTTTTTCCCCCTGTAAACAATTATTTTCTCGCGAAGTAATAACTAGCATTTTTATTTTACAATTCTCTTGTAAATTATCTCTTCGACAATTAAAAATACATTAATCGACGAGCGAATCTTCTTCCGCGGTCACATTTTCGTATTTTTAATCCTCCGCGAGAACGTTCTCCGCGGTCTCGTACCGAGAGAGCGGAGACTGTTGTAAACGTTACACGAGTTGTATACGACTTTCGAAAGGAACGCTCGCTTGGTTGTATACGAGCGAAGATACGACTATTTCTTCACTCGTTCTCGCTGTCACTTTGCCATTACCCGTAATGTTAATATTAAATATTTCGAGTGTCATCTTTATGCGAAATGAAGAACTAGGATGATTTATGACTTTGCGGTTCTTCCTTCTTCGAGGTACTTCGCCGTTCATCGTGATTATTATTCTTATTGTCCTTCTTATTTTTTTTCAAATTATTATTATTTACGGACCGCGATGCCCGGTAACGTAGGAGAATAAACCGTAGGGGGGTGGTCCCTCGACCCGTTATGGAATGGAAACTGCATCGTGAATTCCTTCGCGATGTGTTACGGGCGGGTGTATGCCCGTTTTTGTTGTCATTATCCTCTCGACGAAGAATTTTACACCGCGGACTCTCTATAGGTAATAACGATTATTTTTATATCGCCAAAGTCCGAAGAACGGAAGTTTTTTCCACGATGGACTCTTACCCGATCTACGTCCCATGGACTAAACGACGATAAAAATTAATTGAACGTTTCGTTGATATGCGATTTTGTAGGATTGTAAAAAAAAAACATTGTGGTAGACAAGTTTGTCCACAAGCGTTCGATCTTCCTGCATGTTGACAATTCTTTCGTGACTAAACGAGACGAGGATAGAGAGGCACGAAGAGACGCGAGTAATTGCTGGGAAATATAAGGAATGACTTATGTATTCTCGATATTCACCTTCGTTGACAATTTAATCACGAAAGGAAGCACTGAGCGAAACTGTTGGTGGGAATAACGTGGGATTGACCTAGAACGAGTCGAAGAGAGAGGGAGAGAGAGAGAGAAGAGCGAAAGTTGTATTACCGAAAAAAAATCGAGGACAGCCTTCAACGATGAAAAAAATATCGTTTCGATTCCACGCAAATTATTCGATAATCTGTTTTTCGACTCGATAAAATAGGTATTAACGAAATGAGAAATTATTTTTATTGAAAAATAATCGTGTACAACGAGACAGGAGGTTCGTTTGTTTCATTCAAACAAATTTTATTCAGCAATATGCGTAGGTATAGTTTAATGTAATTAACTTTCAACGGTGTAAATAATTCCATCTTTATGTAGGATCGTTGTAGCAGTGGACATCGTTTAATTGCGTCACACTAGCTGTTATAAATTCGAGGACATCGCGAGTTGCATTCGCATTGTAACGGGGACGAGGCGTTTCTCTTCATGATCGAATGATATTCAAATGATGAAAATGTCTTCTCTCTCTCTCTCTCTCTCTCTCCCCAAGTCCATCCGTTTCTTATTTTCTTTTTATATCTCTCTATCGTTCCTCGCGTATCTCGAGCCCGATACACGCCTCTGTACACTCGTCGAACTCACTGCGCGATGCTTGTTAGCGAATCGTTCAGCGAACGATCGCAGAGAGGTGCTTGATCATCTTCGCCTCTCTTCTTCATTCCCGTAGTCCCCTCCTACGACTACGTCACGCTGCGAAACTATCCCATATAGATCCCGTTCGATCTCGAAGACCGCTCGAAACGCGAAGATCGAATTCTCGCAAATTTCATCTCGTCGGGATTTCTTCAAAGCTGACGTATTTCGCTCGTTTTTCTTCTTCTTTTTTGCTTTTGCTGTCGGAAAGTTTAACGATAGAGCGGGAATTCCAATGGATATCGAAGAAAGCCCCGAGTTTAAAATTGCGTGTCTCGGTCCACTTTTCTATGTTAAAAGAATCCTTCATTCTGGATCAAAGAAGTTGTACGGGTCCGGTGCTCTCGCGAACTCTCGAGAATTCCAATGAGAACAGTAAAACCATAATCTCTCGACCCTCTTGTATTTTTATTATTATTGTTATTATTATCATTATTATTATTATTTCATTTGATTTTTATTTTCTCGCGTTTCTCATGTTAGTGGACAGAAACACGCTCCGAGCGAAAGATAGCTAATCTCCCCGTTTCGCGTGGCATGATCTGCAGCGATACATCAGAATTTTAGACACGCTCGTGTACGAATTCGAAACGTTTTGAAAACAAAACGAAAATAAAATAAAATGAAATTCAATAAAATAACCATGCGCTATGGCGTTTTCTGTGTGGGCTTTCGGTCGGGGCGCGCACGCAATCGCTTTCCTCGACTAGAAGGAACTCGAGAATTTCTTGAACTAGCCGTTGATCCTGGTTCCCTCCCCTACTCTCTTCGCGGTGTCTACGTGGACAGTGACGCCTTTTTGCCCGGAGAACGAGAGAGCAAGAGAGATACTACAGAGGGAACCGGTCCTGTTGCACACGGATGCTGGTATCAAGAGTGCGCCGCCGAAGGAGAGTGAGTGTGAGAGAGAGAGAGAGATAGAGATAGAGATAGAGATAGAGAGAGAGAGAGAGAGAGAGAGAGAGAGAACAGAGTATATCCTGTCGATTTCGAACTCTCTATGCTCTTTCGCGCGTTTGCGCGAGACCCAAGAATCGCGAGACCATGGCGAGGACTCTCGCCCGCGAACCATGTCCGCCATGTTGGTTCTCGCGTCCGGCGATGACGTCAGTGGGTTCAGAGAGTCTATATATACTCGGGGCTTGGTCATACCGTTCCTGGTTACGTTCCTCGAACTGCCGGTTTATTCGAATAAAATATAACGCCGACGCAAATTTCGCGGTTCTCGACTTGGAAATAAAGAAGGACGCGATTCTTCGTAAACGTTACGAACTTTTTCACGATTCACGCGATGAAGATTTTTTCGATAACGATCTATTAAGAACGTACGCGATTCAAATCATCCTAGTATCGTAGAATTTCTCGCGCGAGAAACAATATCGAATATTCTTCTTCTCGTCAAAAAAAAAAAAAAATGAAAAAACGTTACGGCAACGATACGAAACAAACATAACAATTTGCCCTCGTAAATCAAAATGTTCGATCTAAATGCGCGTTCTCGATTCCGACCGAGTAATAACGCTATCGAGCCAAAATCGCCCCGTAACCGCATCTTCGCCGCATTCTCATCCCCGACAATCTGGAAAATCTGGCATTGAAAAAAAAAAGAGAAACACAAAAGAAAGAAAGAAAGAAAGAAAGAAAGAAAATAATAGCGCTCATCGAGAACAAAAGTGCACCGAGGAAAGAAAAAAAAAAAAAACATGGATATTATACGCGTGTCCATATATGTCGAGGCCTGTGTCGGTATATACACATATATACACAGCATATATATATATATATATATGGGTACCGAAGTGAAAACAATCGAACGTGAGTGTTTTCAAGCGTACACAAACGGGTCCGTCGAATGAAACGGCAGCTAGTTTTCCGCTGCTCCTCGCTGCTTCTGGTTGCCGTTGTTGCTGCTCCGACTACTACCATTCGTATATAAGTAATACACGCATACGAACGTACGGTGGGGAGAGCAAGCACCGGGGCGACGTGAAGTTGGGCGGTGTATATACAGGCGCGTAGTCGTCCTCGACACGCTCTGCGAGAACGCAATTACGTGTACGCGAGAGTTACCACTAATACTCGTACATTCCTCTATACATATATATATATATATATATATATATATATATATATATATAGTATATATACATATATATGTATCTGGTAGAGCGAATGTCCTGTCTTCGATGTGGGCCTTACGCATACACCAGGTGTGTATATCTGCGTTTGCACTCGAGCATGTGTTCTTGCATGCACAAAAATCGGCGTTTATATGTGTCTGTTGTGCGTATATATATATATACATATATGTATATGTATATATATAACGCTAAGTATGTGTAGTATAGGTGCGAGAGTAAAGCCGCACGCCAGTGAAAGTCAAGTTGTGGCGTTTGCGCAACGAGATCGACGCTCCGTGAGCGAGAGACACGCGGGCCCCGGTGTTCCGTCTCTCCTTTGCCTTTTATAACGAGGAGATCTCTACATAACCGTGGCTCCAAGACTTTAAAGGCTCGAATGCGTGGGCTCGAAACTCAACCGACGCATTTGACGACGATGGGTTTTGGCGAAGACGAGATATTTATATCGAGATAGAGAGATGTTTCTGTGAACGAAACAATATTTTTTTTACCCCGTTTTACGCTAATTCGAAACGTGGAAGTTACAATCCGTGTGTTTAAAGGTATTAGCATATGGTGGTAGAGACGCGATCGAATCGCGATATTTGACGTTGGACCGAATCGGGAAATCAGGTTTTGGCTTAGCTGAGACTAAACGAGGGACGAGTTGGAATTTGTTGTTTTTTTTTGTTGGCTTTGTCGAGAGGGGATTAATAAAATCGTTTCCACGAAGAAAACGAGGCCGGGACATTTCGAGATCGAAGTGAAGAAACGAAGTAAATAAAAAAATCGGATTTCTTCGATCGAAATTAATTCTGGTTTGACGCGAATGAAAAAGAAAAAAAGAAAAATACGTTCGAATCCATTTTTGTATCTCGGTGATATTAGTAACGCTGAAAAAGAGTGTCAAGGGAGAGAATAAAAGGTTGAAGATGCGTGAATGGGGATATGAGTTATGGGTGGACGTTTCGAGCGATAAGCTAAATTATTCGAACGTCGGGTAGAAGAATAGATAGGTGAAACTTCGCGATCGTTTAGAAATGACCGGTAAGTATATTCTTGAACGTCGCGAGTTTGACTCATATCGAGAAAATAACACCATTGCCCATGTGTACGTACGTATATATTTGTATCGATATACACGACTGAGAAAAATCACGTTATACATACGGTTTAGTATTTCCGCAATAATTATTTTTCATATTATATCCCCCTGTCGCGAAATTATCATAGGAAATTGCCCGAGCCAGTGCCAGCGCCAAGTAGAGAAATCCCCCTGAGATGTTTCTCCTTCATGTCCGATCCGCATGGCATTTTCTACTCGAACGGTTCTCGGCCCGTTTTATGCACGGTGCCAATGCCACGAGAACATAACGATGGGTTACAGTTATTAGCCAATTTGTAAATAGGCGGAGGAAGTGAATTTTCGTACAATATTTTCCTTTAAACGTCGTGTAAAATCAATATAATTAAATACCCTTAAATTTATGGTAAAAATATTTCAAATTCCTGGACAGCTTAGAGTTCGGTATTTTTAATCCGTCGGTCAATCTCGAACTAATCCGACGACCCTCGCTTCGATCTCACGCACGGATTGATTCGGAATCAGGCACCAGATGCGATTGGTTCCAGTATCATTTTTTTTAATTAATTGAAAACGAGGCATTTATCGTTCTTTTTGTCTCGTTATAATCAAGTCTTCAAATAACAACGTTTGATTTGATTAAAATTCACGTCATCCGATGCTATTTATATATATATATTTCTCTTTCGACGGTAAGCGTCGTAGATTTACTTCTCGCTTCGAAGGGCACTATCTTTTTCTCCAGCAAAATCTGATCAACGTTGTACATTACTTCTTAGTGTATTATTGCCTTGCATGTATCGTCCAGTATCGAGTGATTGGCCACATATCAGCCCACGTGAATTTTGCCTCGAACATATATTAGTGCTCGAAAGATCAAGAAAGGATGAGAAAAAAGGAGGGAGAAAGAGAGAGAGAGAGAGAGAGAGATTGAGACAGACTGTGAGAAAACTATGCCAATCGCTATATTGTTCGTTCGTTAGCCGGCCAATCGCTATGTCGCATTGTCTCGAATACTTCGAACGTATATAGCGAAATAAGCGATCTCTCGTTCTCGCAAAAGGGTTTTGTCTCTCGCTTTTGCCGGAGACGGTAAAGTCGAACGAGCAGCAGCCGCAGCAGTTCTCTTCTACAGTCTTCTCTCTTTCTCTCTCTCTCTCTCTCTCTCTCTCTCTCTCTCTCACTATAGTTATATATACACCCCATCGGCAAAACCCATTCGCCATTACTCGCGCGCGTGTACCGGGAATGTAAGTACATCTCTGTGCACGGCTGTGTACGCACGCGGCATGAGTAATGGGCAATGAAACTCCGTGAGGAATTTGAAGCGGCGCGGGGGAGAGGAAAGAGAAAGAGAGAGAGAGAGAGAAGCAGAGCGCGGAGCCCGAGGATGGGGAGGGAAGAGGTCGGCTTGGGGTAGAGGGTGAGAAAGAGAGACTTTCGTAGTTACGGTGGGGGAGAGAACGAAGAGAAAATGAGAATGCGAGATAGAGAGAGAGAATTAAGAGAGATAAGAAAGAAACCGAGAAGAAACGAAAGAGCACGGGCGTGCCCGTGAAGACCTCGAGGCTATATCTATATATACACGTCTATATATATATATATATAGATATATATGTGTGTGTATAGGCATCTTTATTTCAGGATGAGAGTACTCGCGCGAGTGCCACGAGTGTAATGGTACCTCATCCACGAGAGAGCACCTCGTCCCTTATGTATTCTCACCTTAGTTGAATACTCGTAAACCATTCATTCGATTATTTCTTGTTTTGCACCAGGCAGAAATAAATTTTCATTTTTTATCACTTGACTACACACATATATTATTAGAGCGTATGCACTAATTCGATCTGTTAGAATCTGATTCTTCTTGGAAATTCCAGCAATACGAATTGCCCCATTATCGACGTAAATCGTGGGGTTTGATGTTCCCATATATATATATTTATAGTCACTTTTATGATGATCTGTCTCTTCTATGGGAAGTAGTTATTCGTTTATTAGGTCGGTCCCTTTTTCAATTAAGTGTCTCAACGCATCTCGACTCTTTACATTCGACAAAATTCTCGCTATCGACTCGTTCGATAATACGATATTTTTTATGACGGAAATATAAATGAGAAGTACATAAATGGTCGTAAGTATCGATTATATATCGTAATTATAATTATTATGTAATTACGATTATTTCATAATTGTTGTTTGTCAGTTTGCCGGCACGTGTTTTACGACATACTCCAATAACTCGATGTCCGAGTTCATTTTTTCTGGCAGTTTCGAGACACAAAAGCCAGAATATATATCTATATATATATATATATATATGTTCGTGTATAATAGGTATGTACCAGCAGGCAATGAGATCGAACTCTCATGTGAAAGGGAGTGTCACTACAGCGTCGTCGTCGTACGTGTCACAATCCTGTTCTACGAAACGCGCAAACTCTCAGCTACGAGTTATTCATACATTGAATATAGTCATAAGTATATACGAATACGTAATATATTGTTGCGACGACTCCGTAATGTACGTAATAGATTCATCGTTCTCGCTTCATAGCGATCGAGTGGAAAATCTATCGCGATGATTTTCTTTTATTTTTTACTTGTATCTTCAAAATATACTTTTACCCGTGAAAACTTTCGTAAAAATGAGATATTTTTAATTATCATCGTGGACTTTTTATCAAGCTCTTCACAGGTGTCTTAACAAACTTTCGCATAGTTAGAGAGATCCTTGGCGTTAATTTCCGAGATTAATTTTTTGTAAACGTTTAATCTGAAAATCTCTCATTAATTTTTACTAAAAAGATCGGAGGTTATGCAAAAAATACGAAATAAATGGTTAAAATTGCCTCGAGGGGTCAGTAAGTAAGAAACTGTTGTGCAGCCAAGATATCTTATTATCGAAGCTACATTTATGGTACGCGTGAATAGCGAGGCACTCATCTAGTCGCTCAGGGCGTATAAGACCGGAAACGACGAAGGCCGCGCGACTCGAGGCATCATCAACGATGATGGTACACACACACACACACACAGACCGGCTCGTGTTTTACATTGAACGTAATAAAAGTCATCCCGAGCCGGTAAGACCGGCAGGACGAACGCTCGCCGTGAGCGTTCCCGTATCTCCTCACTTTGCTCGATTACTCATCTAATTGTCCAAACACGATGGAAAATGAGGCGAGCTACCGAGCAAAATCCCAAAATTGCTTCGTGGAACGATTATTCGTGATTGAAAAATCTTCGCATGGTCGACGACGCGTTGAAATTTTTATATGAATTTTGTAGGTTACTTCTCTCAGTTTGTGCAATTATTTTCTTTCTTCTCAAATTTACATAGACGTCTTCATAAAATTATTATTAAATTTGTTTTTTTTTTCGTGAAATTATGGGATTAATTTTTTATGTTTTTTATTTTCTTGTTTTTGCAGTGAAGCACACGCAGGCTCGCGAGATGCGGTTTAAGTAGCGACAGCGGCAAAGGCTGGACCGAAGAACGTGTGTCTGGAGAAACTAGAGACTTCGCCGAAGAATGAAGGTTTGTACGATTAATTTTTCAAGAATTTTAACGAAAGAATAAAATAATCGATTATTCGTTTCAGCGTTTTATGTTATTATTATCGATATTCCACTCGATACAAAATAAAAATGTATTTAACGTGAAGAAATTCATGTTTGTTTATGCGAATTTGATCGAGTAGAGAAAAATTGTCGAAGCGAAATGCTAATGAATTTCATAAATTTCAATTTTTATTCTCTTATTTACTCGAACAATTTTCTTCAGATTTGATAAGTCGTTGATTTTTTTTCTTCTCTAAGTACACTCTCGAGTTTCGTGCAGCACACTATTTATACTGTACCATAATATCCGAGCATTCTCTCGCTACCGTGCCGTCGCTGTCTCTTGCTCTGTGTTTTATATGCAGTAACGGTGCTCTCTCAGCGAGCAACGAAGCATGAGCTCTCTCTCTCTCTCTCTCTCTCTCTCTCTCTTGTATATATACACTTCTTGGGCCAGAGAGCACGAGAAGAGGGTACGATAGGAATGAGAAAAATCACTTCCTCGGAACTTTAGACTTCTATTCGGTTCTCCTCCTCGAGAGGACTCGTCGAAATATTCCCTATTACGTATATGTGTGTACCTAATGCACACTTATACCCCAGGACTCGTTTGCTATTCGAGTATTCCTTGCACTCCTTACCCTCGGTATCGTCGAAATTCCTCTCGTCCACGATGATTAAATTTGCGATGATTCACGTTCGCGTGTTCTCGATCCTACGTTGGAATTTTGCAATTTGCATTGATAATTCAGACTGTAAACTTTTCTGGCTCGGTCTTCATCGTACGCTTCGGCTCGTTCGACTTCTCGGCATCAATGTGATCTGAATTATGCACCAAATACGTCTCGCGAACGTCCTCGGATTCTTTCGTTCCTTCTTTTTTCGTCGTCCTTCTGCGTGTTTAGCAAATTTTTTGGTTTCTTTTTTTTTTCATTGCACACTCTCCGGCCTTTTCGCGAGCGAATGATAATCATCGATGCGCGTGACGAGAAGTGACTCGGGATGACGACGAGACGATCATATCGCCGATGTCCATACTCGAGCGTCATGATCGCCGAAGCGTGCCTGCGGCATCGAATTTCTGTCTTCACGTATCGTCGAACCCCGTTGAACATCGAACACTTTTTTCTTCTTTTTTTCTTTCTTTCGCTACCTCATGTAAATTAAGGTAGTATCGTGTATGCCGTGATATTAGATACACCGCTGTTTCGTCGAGAGGCTCGATAATGAAAGATGCCTCGAGATCTTCGTATTCGGTTCAAAGAATTTTGTAATTCGAGCTTTCAATTTCTTTAACGATTAGAAATTTAAACAAAAATCTACAATAAAAATTAAATAAATTGTTAATTTATTTGAGCAATGATTGTTTTATTTTTATATCAATATACGTATTAAATGTCAAGAGAGATAATTTCCGTTGTCAAAGAATTTTTTAATCGCGTGTAAAAAAACGCGTTTGCACGTAAGTCGATGAATCGACGTGGAATACGAAGGTGGAGATTGCGGCTTAAGCGAGAACCGCGTCGTCGATTTATCGCCTTGTACGACTACACCGGTCGGTCGATAATATTTAAATTACGCGACACGTGTTCGAGAGAATATGGGAAATAATGTTTCTGGCCATTCTCATAAATGAAGAATAATCGCGTCAGCGTTATTTCCGATTTCTTCTCTATTTCATTTCACACACTATTATTATTACAATATTGTGTACAAATTTTCCGTATTAATATTTCAAGCGAGAACGATAATTTTATTATGAAACTTGTCAATTCTGGGTAACGCTCGTATAAATTCTCGTAAAAATTATCCCGAAATATTCCTACCCTATTCAGCGGTAAAATTCATTGTCGTGGTTCAACGTTGGAGTGAAACGATCGAGTCGATATATTTCTCGCGAGTAGAGTCGTACTAGTTAACATCGAGCTCCGAGGACTTTCATATTTTATCGTCTCGTGCTGCATACAGTCGCACGGCGACGACTAATACGCGAGAGGCGTTCAGATAATAACGTTGCGAGGGGGTGCAAGAGCTCTCCGTTAAAGGTGTACCAGATATCAAAGTCCTCTAGAGGCCGAGAGTCCTTCTAAATCGAGCGTTTCGACGTCCTTGCACTGTACGTTAATACAAATATATATATATATATATATATATACTTAGTCTCTTAGCTCACACGTGCAAAAGCCGAGAGCGTATCTATAGCGCGAATAGCACGTTCCACCGTCGAGAGTGAAAGTCGAGCTGGAACTGGAATTCCATCCGGGCGCACGGAGAATCGAGTTATGGCATTGAAGTTTTTCAATATATCGCGAGAGAGCAAATGCGACTTAACGATATCGATTGTCCTGCCGTGAAAATAAAATCGCGAACTTGCGAAAATACTTTCTCATCGTTTGTTTTTTTTAACGACGAATTGTCGAAACAATGATTTTGCTTTGCACGTATTTCAGACGATGTGGGCGAGCCTGACGTTGTTGTTCTGTGCGTTCGGACTCCGAGGAGTCTCGTCGCAGAGCAATTACGCGTCTCAGGGTAACAGCATCGAGTATCAGCCTGGACTGCCACCGAGCACGGTTCTCGATGGAAAAGTCACGAAGCTCGATGACATACAACCGATCATATTTCTCAATCGTACGAGGGCATTTTTGAACTGCGGCCAAGGTAGCATGGAGGTCGAGCTGAAGTTCGAGGAACCGTTTTACGGACGTGCCTACGCCGATTTCGATCGTAACAGCGCTTGCATGGTCAAAGGACGTGGATTGGATCACGCGACCCTCGAGCTGCCCTTAAAAGGTCTCGACACCCTGTTTTTATTTTTATTTTTTATTTCTGGAAGTTTGTTAATTTCTCGTTTATTTATTTCTCGAGACACGCATTTTGTATAATCGACGAATGAATATTGACGTGAAACGATGAGCGAATAAAAAAAATGGTTAATTTTCAGGATGTGGCACCAAACAAGATCCTCAGCGTGTTTTTACCAACAATATCGTCGTACGATTCCACCCTGGCCTCGAGATGGACGGTGACGAGGTTATCACGATCGTTTGCAGATATCCACCACCGATAACACCAAAACCGGACATAGTCAACTCGAATCCCATGTAAGTGTCTTTTGTCTCGAATGAAATAATTCTTTTTAACGACAATTTAGATTAATTACTGCGATCGATTGAACGTCTCTGATTAGTTTGGTAAATTATGAATCTTTTCACTCACTTTGAGTTCTACTTAAAAATAATTGAAGATTTATTGTGCAATAAAACACCACGAAAAACAATTTAATTCGAACGAAATGTTCTTAAAATGAATTTTTTTATTTTTTTTTATTTTATTGAGATTTACGATGACCTTGGTTCGCAAGAATGATTCTAATATTATTTTTCTTTCGCAGCGTTGGCAACCCACCGATCCCAGCATCGGTCGCCGAGCCACCCTTAAAGGGCATACAGATTTTATTGACGATCTGCGCCCTTCTCTTTCTCTCGTTATTATTGCTCGGACTCGGTTGCTCGTACTTATGTCTAAAACGACGCAACGTACGCGTCGTTCATCGTCAACCGTTCGGAAGTGGCACAGGATCCGAGATAACGAAACTATCAGGTTCCTCGCTCGGTAATATATCCATGTTCGAGGGTCTCAAGATACCAAGGGCGCACGCGTTGCTTCACGCGGCACCGTCGTCGTCCGGCAGCGAGGCAAATTTGGTCATCGATCATTCCGACACTTTACCGAGCGATTACCCGAGCGAGAGTCACTCAGAGGTCGGCATCGAGGCAAGTAGACAATTTTTTTCGCGTTATCTCGTGACCCAATTGACCGAATACAATTTGAATACGAAACACAGCCATAAATAAATTTCCTTCCGCGATAATTGAACAAAAAAAAAACAAAAATATTATTTCTATAATTAATCACAATATAAATAATTCAAGAAATTTTATAAATAGTTAACGCGAACTCGATGAGTTTTTCTTTTCATAAAAAAATTTGCAAACTTGTATCATATTTTTTCTGCACGCGAACGATGCGATTTTCTTGCCAACGCTGTAATTTTCGTTTCATCATTGTCTTGAATGAATATTAAAAAAAAAAAGAAAAAAAAACGGAACGAGCCACGCCCGCGATTAAATTCTCGCTTAACGTACGTGAATATCGCATGATTGCAGGTTGACGAGGTAAGATCGCTACCAGTGTCATCAGCCGGTTCGTACGACAACAAGGCCTTCTTACATCATCAGACTCTAACTCAACAGGTCGAGGTGCGAGCCTCGAGTTCGATCTATTCGGAAACGACGGCGGACGTTGAAACATCGGCGATGACGTCGGCGAGCGCTTCGAGAGTGACGCTACCGCGTCATCCGGTCGCGATACCGATCGAGCCGAAGTTCGACGTGCAGATGAGAGTAAAGAGAGCGCCACCTCCGCCGCCGAGTCCGTTGCCATCGGAATCAGACGCGAGTATAGCCCTCGAGAGAAACTTGACGACGATACTGGAGCGCGAAGAATCGGCACGTTCGATGGAGAGTCCGGTTCCCCGTATGACGACGTTCTCGTACGTCCCCGAACTTCACGGACCGCCGAGCAGTACGATTTCCCGACAGCAAACGCCACCGGTTTACTCGAGAATCCTGCGTAAACAGGCGGAACGCGAGACTCACACGATCGACAACATGAGCTCGTCGCCCTCTGGCGGCGGTCCGATGATTCATCATCCGCGCACGCACAATTCTCTCGCCGAATTCACGGAGACTCAGACTTTGACCGAGATGACCGATTCGTCTCACGCGAAATACAGAGTCGCGAATATTCTCGCGCCAACACCACCGCCACCACCACCGATCGCACCGTCGTCCCACGTGGCGATCCAACATCGCGAGCTTCAGCGCGAACACGCCGAGCCATTGGTCGAACCGGTCGTGGCGACCCGACGTCCGGAAATTACGACGCACGAGGTCGACGACGTTTTCCTCAGAACGGTTACGGAGAAGAAAACGATCGAGGATGTCGAGAGACATCGTCGACAAGTTACCGAATATCATGCTCGACCCAAACCATTGCCCGATCCAAAATGGGACGTGACTATACGGAATTATCCGACCGAGGAACTTCCACCACCGCCACCCGAGTGGGAAAACTTTTCTGACGTCAGTTCTGCCTCGAATCTGACGATAACGAACGAACCGTTGACGCATAGACCGAGTATGATCCATATGGACGTCGACGCGACGATACACCCGACGTATAACGGTAGAGGTGACATCCCTTCGAGACCGAGTCGCATGTTTCCCGTTGACGACAGAGACGGCGCTGGCTCGGAGGGCTCGAGATCGGGTAATAATTTCTTCAGTCTCGCTCGCGTCCTCGAACCTCAATACGCAGCGGAATTGACCGACGACGAGAGACGCAGATGGCGCGAAATAATAACGAGCGAGAGTACACTCAGGACTCTGTTGACCGAGGCTGTCGTGAAAGAGGACTACGAGCTGATTAGAAAAGACGCGAGATACACGACTCTCTTTCCACCTACGAAGTGGGACGTTATCATTAGAATTCTCAGTCCTCCACCCGGCTCGACCTCCTCCTCGTCTCATTGGAAGGGTGGACAGCGATACAAACGCAGCAAATCCTCGGAATGGGACACGAGATCTCGAAGATCTTCGTTGCCGACTCTGTACGAGTACGAGAGCGACGGTGGTAGCACCCTCGTGACTCACGATCGCTCGAGACATCCGAGCGACGTGCGTCTGTCGAACGACGGCGAGATGAGACGACTGAGCTCGACAACGAGAGCCGGCAGTGAAACCGATCTTCGCTCTATGAACGAGATGAGACGGGAATTCGTTCGGGTAGATCGTGACGATCTTGCCAGTCTCAGCTCTTTCGAAGCCGATTCGCTCGTTAGATCGCTCAGTCAACCGAGCATCGGACGTTCCGCTTCGGAATTCGCGGAACACTGGGGTGGTGGTATGAGAGCTTTGCCAACATGGGGCAACGAGGATATCGAGCCGAGCTCGGCCGAAACGACACCGGTCGCGGTACGTAGGGGCGACAGGATCGACGTTATGGCGAGCTTCGATTCTGGAACTCGTCAAGGCCCGGTCGGTGTCACGAGCTTCGCGAGATCAACGAGATACACCGAGCACGAGAGTGTTCGCGTCACCGACGGTCAGAGATCGTCCTGGTTTCACGACGATTCCGAGCCCGAAATGCAGATCTGATCTTGACGCGCTTGAGACGACGCTTGTCGATGCTCGTCGATTCATAGATCGAAGGATTTTGAGAATCCGACTAACGAGACCTTCCGCGAAGCCACCGAGACTTCGAACCGACGTTACAGATCAACGCGAGATCCAGCGTTCCCAGTGATCGAGATCGGTGAAAAATACGGTTGAACCGGTAATCAAGGAAACGCAAAAAATTGTCTAAATCTACATTTCTTTTTTTTAACTACGAAACACAAAATATTTTCCCAAAATCTGGATTTAATCGGAGATAACAAAAGATAATTCGTTTATTAAGCTACGAGACTTGCCGTCAAGACGAAACGACTACGTGCGTTAAGAAAATACGAAATATTAAAAAAAAAGGCGCGTCAGCACTGCCTACACTGCCGCAACCAAGTATTTCTGTACTTACGGAGAGAATGATGAAAAAAAGGGACTAAAAAACGTTTTATTGCCTAATCAAAAGACTAAGATTTCTCGAGTTGGAAATCGACGGCAGTTACTATTCACTCTCCTGCTTTATACTATATATATATATACATATATATATATATATACACGTTTTGTATGTATATGCATAATTGAATAGAGGAAATATTTGTTTTAGTGTACAGTGAGACCTCTGATGAGTAATATTCGTACGATTAATGGAAGAGTCCTCGTAAGAGTCATACTTTTACTTCGAGCTATCCCTACCATTCTCACGTTTGACTCAGTGCTCCCCTCCATCGCACCGAGTGATCGGACCTGCGCCTGGCCCGAGGTCCCCAGTTTCTAGCTTATCAGGGATTCCACTGTACTTCTCGAACTGCCAAGCCTCTCTACGTCTCTCTACCGAATCTCGTCATTCATATTTACGCCAGACGAGTTGCTCAACGAGCTTTTGCATTCACGAATTTCATACGTGTTTGTTCACACGATCTTTATTATATTTTTGTTTTTTCTTTCTTTTCTCTCCGCGATCGTGCTGGACTTTCCACTTGCCACTCGATCTTCTCGGTGACGTTGCTCGATATGTCGAATGTTTTTTTTTTTTTTTTTACATCCACGGATTTTTTCAATTTTTTATTTCTCGTCTACTAACCAGTCGAGTCAGAGTTACGAGTGGGACTGTAGAGTTTGGCATAACGAATCATAATTCGTGTTCCGACGAATTGTTTGACGACGGCGCGAGCGAATAGCAAATAATGAATAAAATAAAGAGGAAAGAAAATAAAGTTTGTCGCGTTGTTTAACACACATATAGATACACACGAAGACAGGGCTTCCTAATAACCAACGATCGAGAGAGACGATCGATACAACACGGTCGACGATTTTAAGAAAAGACGAGGTGCGACGTAATAAATAAACGTTCGAAGAAAAAAAAAAAAGCGAAATCGGCGAATCAACATATTCTCTCCTTCTTTCCCGTCGTTCCGTACCTCGCTCCTTTCAAGCGCTAGTGATAATAGTTACGTAGGTGCAACAACAAAAATACCGGTGCTGGGTCTACGCTTCGTTATTAATATTAATTACTTCGTTAGGACTTAGTGACGTCGTATCATGCGAAAAGTAACGAAAAACAAAAGAAACATATTTTTCACATAGTCAAATATAAACTTACTACGAGCGAGTGTTCACCGACAGAAACGATTCTATTGTAAGAACAAAAACGAAGGTGGAATTTTACATCAGTGGGTCGAAGTTGTTACGAGTGGATTTTTGTCGTTTTTTGTTTCGTTCTTTTTTTTTACTCTTTCCTTTGAGATCACGATGATATTCGAGCAGAGTGTTCTCCAGGAAGTTCATTTGAGAGCAAAAGACGATGAGACGATAGTGAGAGAGAAAATACTTGAGATTTTGTTGATCCTTTAATCACAAACTCGAGACATGTTCGAGCCGTTTTCCTTTCATTCTCGCTCTTGCCAATTATAACTATAAACTTTTCTTCCTATATTCCTCCATTTCACTCTCACTCTTTCTCGCGATGTCTTATATATAAATATATATGCATGTTCTCGTGGTCTCACCAACACAGCGGTGGTATATTAAAACTTATATCCAAGTCGGAGATGTCCTTCAATTCCCTCGAGAGATACGTCGACAACTTTCTTGTTACAGTGTACTGCGATTACTTTGATAATAGCGAGGTGCTACTCTTGCTTCTTCTCCCTCCCCCTCCCCCTCAATTTCTCATCCACGAAATCCATAATACATACGTACATGTACATAATATAACCTCGTAATACACATTATACATAGTTCGCGCAAGGACACGAGAGGAACACGAACAATTTTAGGGACACTGGAGAATCGTTCGTGGTTCGCGAAATCCTATAATATTATAATTAACGAATTATAAGTTGGCGTATATAACATAGGATAGCCTTCGTAACTTTTGAGTGCGATACACTCGAGGCACCGAACCGGGAATTGTAAATTCGATGTAATTCCTTCGTTATTATTATCCACATATTTTGTTTTCTCTCTCTTTCTCATTGCGAAATAAAAAAAGTAACGACGCTTATTACTAATTCGAAATTTCATCATTTTTATTGTTGTTTCATGTCCCACAGTCACCTCGACAGATTTTCTTTCTCTTCTATCAGCGAAGTGGAATAAATTACGTCAATTTGCTCGATCGTTTTCGTCAATTTTTATTTTTATTTCGTAAAGAAATTTCTCGCGATTATTCTAGAGTATTATCTTTGAACAATGATATAGTTAATAAGTTTTTTTTCATTCAGAAAAAAAATAACGTTTGCGATCAAATGGTAAAATTGCTAGAATATCGAGACGACGGATTATAAATGTAATTAAAAACCCACGCAAAAATGTCGATTGTTCTCAGGCTAAACGAATTATGTATATCAGCTCAACGGATATTTGCATTCACCGGGACACTCGGAATTCATTAGATCTGCTTTCGACAGCAAAATCCTGTGTACCGAATTAGCGTGTTAATTAATGAGTTATAATTACATCGCGGTGACGTCTTATCGGTGAAACAGGTACGTGTCACGTGACCCGTTTATAATTAAGGGTGAAACCTGCGCGGATGCTATGCGGCTGAGGCGACAGTCATTCCCAGCGGATAAAGGTAATATAGTTATAGCGCGAAATATTTTCCGTAGGACACTTACTTATGGGCTGTTCCGAGTCAAATCAAATTTTACTACGATAACTCGACTATCTTAAAAACTCGTCTACACTTTTATAATCAACCCCTATTCGCGAGTAAAACCATACACAATATTTATAAATCTTGTCATTTTTAATTTTTATCGTAAACAAACAAATTTATTCTCACATCACCGTTCATAGACCACCAATGTCAAATTTAAATCTAAAAACGTAAACAAATATATTTTATCGGAATCATCGCGAGGGTAATGGATCAAACATTTGTTTTTTCTCTTTTGTTGCGATTTTTTTCATCCATTTCGATCGTCCCTTACGTAAACATAGGGTTATAGAATTTTGTCCATAGCCGTTGGAGTTTTCTTTCAGTTTACGTAACGCGGAAAGTCCTATAAGTATTTACATGGACGTAGACACGTGTATACAGATACGTTTTAGAGTTAGTGTGGAGTGCAATAGCAGACGACGTGTTGCGCGCACACACTAGCACGCAGACTCCTGCCTACGTTCTTCTGTTACGCAATCACGCAATCACCAAGAATGGCATTGATTCCGAAGAGCGAGGCGAGGGAGTATACGCTCCATATATTTATGTATATACGTGTATATATATATATATATAAATGGACGCTACGTGTATATATGTGTATAAATGGGCGACCTTGGGACGTTGAATGGCGGGGGAGGTTGGCGGTGGTGGTGGTGGGTCGCACGAATCGTTTTCCAGCGGGAATGGACAAATGCGCGTTCGCACACTTTAGCGGGCTTTCCCAGATCCTACCCCTCTCGCAGTTTCTCGAGGTTCTCGAAAACAGCTCGATTCGGAACGTACCCTTTGGGATTCGGACCAACACGGCTCTCGGAACATCCTTTCATCGTTTACACACGTTTCTCCCACCGCGTTAAAACCTCGAGAAAGAATTTCTTTCGATCCGAAGTTGAATCGAGACGTGAAATACTTTCTAAGACTTTCGCGATATTTAATTAAGTTAATAAACAAAAAAATTGTTTAAACAAAAATAATGAAATAAAAATACTTGTATTTCGATCAGAAATCGATCAAAGTTTCGCCTCGATGATAGGGAATAGAAATGAAAAAAATGTTGCGCAACTCGTTAATAAATCTTATCTAAATTTCAACGTAACGATGGAAAGAATTAAATCCTTCCAGTTCTCGTGGCTTGATTGAAAGATCTCTCGAAGACCACGAAGCAATCAGCCTGAGAAATCCCCTCTATCGATCTCTCGCTTTATATAAAGAGGGGCATTGTCGGTTCGCGAACCGAACAAAGCTTTCCATCCCTTCCATGCGATGGCCATCATCTCCTCATCCTCCCTCGTCCCCATTTCTACACACATAGAGACACGTAGATGCGGCTATATAGATATAGAAAAAATAAAGTTGAAGCGTTTTCTCTCCCGCGGCCTTCTCTATCCTCCCTCCGTCCCACGAGGATTTTCAGAAAACAAGCCACTATCGCTAAAGCGCAACCCTATCGGGACTTTAAACGCATGCGCTTCTGTATGTATTCCTCGCGCGTCTGCGGTGTGTGTTTCTCTCTCTCTCTCTTTCTCTCTCTCTCACTCTTCGGTAGCGCGAGAGTCGAGGACCACAACTACCATCACCACAACAACAGGACGGTTTCCACAGTTGTATCTCTCGTGTCTCGCCGTGCGAACGATATCCCAATATCCCGTCTATTATAATTATATATACATGTATATATATATCTATATATCTATATATATGTATATGAACACACGTATACACATAAATTCAACGCGTAATCACCCTCTCGCGATACCTACGTAATCCAATTTCTCGTAGACATTGAACCTCCCGAAGAGAACGTTTTTTTGCTCCCTCGAACAAGTTCCTCGCGAGATGAATTTTGTATTACAATTGTGTGTTTCGACCTTGCGACGTTTATTCAATCGAGGCCCCGAAATAATAAAAAGTTTATAATTCTCGTACGAATCATTTTTATCAAGATATCAAAGTTTTTATCATTTTGTATGGTTAATCGCGTTTCGTTCGACCTTCGACGTTACCGATACGATATTCGTCCCATACGGTCTGTGAATTAAATTATCGATCGGTAAATCTTGATTCTCGCTCAATGATTCGAGTATACAGCGATTTATACAATGGATTGATATAAACCCGTATACATAATTGTGTAAACATCGGGGACAGATGCATCGTCGATATTGTGCTGACCGTGAAATCGAGCAGTCATGGGTTCGCCGGCTACCACCCCCCTTGCATTAGGACAGATCTATATATTCACTATAGATACGATACATAGAGAATCGCGGTTGTGATACGCAGGTCGGTATCATCAGTGTTAAACTTAAACCATGCACGAGTGACGGAAATCGACTGTGTGTGTATGTGAGATAGAGATAGATAGAAGAAGAGAGAGAGAGAGAGAGAGAGAGAGGGGGAGAGATTGACGAGAGGTTGAAAGGGATGATACAGATCGTTAGACAACGGGTGGGGTATGGAGAACGCGCTAGTATACCAACAATAACGCGAGGAAAAGCGGGGCAAAGTTTATAACGATGGTGGGGTAACGGGGAAAAAAGGAGGGAAATGACGTGAAACTTGGGTGTGAGACGAAGGTAAATGCACGAGTGGCGCTTATACGACAGGAGGTTGAGGAAGAGCGGAAAAGGGGGTTGCTGGACGAAAGCGCGCGGGGTGGGTTGAAGCTAACCCTAGTTCTCTCTTTCTCCTATGTATATATATATTTTTCTTCCTCGTGGTGGGGTTGTCGGATAGATGGAACGCCGGTTATACTCGTATAGTGTCGACACACCTGCATTCAGTTCGAGACTGGTACTCGAGACTCGAGATCTGTGGACAAACAACGTCTGTTTTGTTTTGAAATCAAGTGGCTTTGTACGCGTTTACAAAGATACAGGAATAAATCACGAAACGATCGTTCTTGAGACGAGACGCGACGTCAAAGTGTCATCGTTACGTGCGATTTTTTTTTAGTTTTTTCGTAAACGCGCGACGAAATAATTTCGTTACGATGATTTTTTCGATCGTGAAAATCGAACGTCGCTTCGTCGCTGAATATTCGCGATGGAAGTACGAGAGTACGTCGAAGGTATGAGGGCGACGATAGCTCGTTCAAATCGGAGAGGGCAATTCGGGGACCGTAAGCCGAAGAGTAAATTTTCGTAGCTGATGAGAAAAGTGCAGCAGGGGGACTTGGAAATATAAGCCCTTGGCTGCGAGTCGTCGGGCCGTGGAGCACGTGAGGTGAATTTTTGCGATCGAAAGACGAAGCGACTACCTGTTAACGGTGAAGAGAGCAGGTGGTGGTGCACGGAAATACCGTTTCAACGTGGAAATAAGAAGGGAGAACGATCTGTTGGGAATCGTTCGACGAGGCTGTCAAATAAATTTTTATCGACATTTTCCGTTTCTACGAGCGTCGAGCGTGAGGAAGCTTCGCGATAAAGACGTAATGGAGTAATTCAAGGAGGGAATCGAAGTGCCTTGCGAAGAATCTAGCGAGACTCGATGAACGTCGTGTATTATTTATGGTGAATTAGTCGCGCGAGTGAATTTCGATCGTTAATGCAAAAGAAACGAAACGAGATTTCGATACGCGCGATCAACGCTAGACGAAATAATTGTCGTTGTGTGTTTTCGTTTGTTCGAATGCGCTTACGTGACGCGATATAACGACGACAATGAGCTCGCTACGAAGAACGATGAATCAATGCGCTCGCGACAACGGGACGACGCGTCGTTGCGCTCTCGTGCCTGGTCCAACGACGAAAAGCGTGAAAAATCTTCTCTACAGCAGCGCTGGCCCGGGCTCACCCCTGAGACACAGATCCAAGTACGAGCTGAGAAGCATCAGTTTCGAGGGTAGCAAAGTACTGCCATGGACTACGAGGTAGGTATCGACGTTTAAACAAACTTCACGGAATTTTCGAAAATTTACAAACAAAAATCAATAAATTTCTATTATTATTTATTTTTAATTAATTCATTTTCTTATATTATTGTCGTTTATTCTTTAATCAATAAAATCGATAATATCGATAATATCGATAAATATCACTGAGTATTTTCATTAAACTATTTCAATCGGCAGACTTACGAGTGAAACAGTTATGCACATCCTGCGAAATTGCATGTTTAAGTGCGCATATCGTATGGTATGGCTGAGATGGTCGAAATGCAATTAAACTCGAAATGGTGAAGAGTAAGCATCGATAGAATCCAATCGTCGCTGTAAAATATATATGTATACATGTATAAGTATATATATATATATATATGTTTATATGGAAGATTGGATGGAGAGGATTGGTAAAGTGTCTCGACCCAGTAGTAAGGCTATCGAGAGATTGGCATTGGCATCAGAAGCAGTATAGTAACGAAAACGAGATATCCACAAGCAGTATAATAATAATTGATCGATTGGGCCTCCCACGAGAATGGCCCTGGCTTCGGATGTCCAACAGACACATCATCTAGAACGTATAAAACGCCTCGTTGAATAACCAACGAGCTTAAGCTTTTCCAACCTTGCGTAATCGAACCGAGATTTTTCTACCTTAAATAACAAAATATTAATCGTAAATCTGACGTAACTATTGAAATTTAGATTAATTGACATTGTTAAAAGTCTTCGAAGCGACGTTTTTCCGTCAAAGCCACGATCGTTTCTCTCTCTAACTTACATTTTTACTAATCGATTAATCGAATCGAGTCGGATATGCCTTTTTATATAATTATTATATCGATATTTATATCGTTGTTACGAGGATTATTATATTCGTTCATGTTTAATGGAATTACGTACGGATCGTCGTAAATTTAAATTTCGTGTCTTCGATTGGATTTAGAAGCTTTTTCATATAAATGTAATGGGAAAGATCGCCAAGGGCTAGCCACGAGAGGGATGTAGCTGGTGTACCCGGCGGAGATTTGAGAGACCCGAGGTCGCTCGACGAACGACCGAGACGCTACGTCTCGTTAGTAGTAGGAGTCGACGTGCGGTCGGACGGGGGTAGGCTTTTTCTCCCATATAGGGAGAAAAAGATAGACGAGCTTGCGTGCCCCCCCCCCCCTTTCTGTACGCATATAGCGAGGCAACACACAGGTCGATGCGTTTTACGAGAGAACGCACGTAACTAAAACCCGCGTTTGCTTGGCTTGGCTGTTGATAAAAAACCGTACGACAGATAGAGGGAGCAAGAGAGACAGAGAGACAGAGACAGAGAAAGAGAGAGAGAGAGAGAGAGAAAAACATATAACGCGTGCGTGCGAAGAGCCAATCCATTGGGCTTTCACGTAACTCACCCCTCGAGCTTTGTTATGCCCGAAGGCTGACTCTCGAGGCTACGAGCTCTCGAAATATTTATAATAAACAATCCATCAAGAATTATTAAATAAAACCAATCCCTTCATAACTCTCCTGAATTTCTTTCGTAAGATTGATATAAAAAAATACTGGCCGGAGAAACAAATTAAATCTTATTATTGAATTCTTTTTAATAAGCAATTCATGGCTAGTAAATAATATAGAACACAATGTAATACGCTCGTTGAATATTTATTTTGTAAGTTATACATTAAATAAAAGTGATAGACAAGATAAATCTTTTTTCTTTCCAATAAAATTTCCCCACCATTTTTCACCCAAACACCGATTACCAATCATGGTATCACGATTGCTTTATTCAGACCTCATGGTTTCATGAATATTCATTCGCGATTAAATTGCCACTAACGCGAATTACCATTTTCAAAATTACCCATTAGCTCGGAAACTGCCACGCATGTGGTTTCCACGTAACGTTAATATTCGCTCAATTATCGGTACAATCGTTTAATCATGACATGCAAATGGAATGTCCTATAACAGTTGTTATCCATGTTCGTCAACCAAAATCATACGTACCGTATATCGCGAAGTCATCGAAGCTCGTTCAAACGTCAAATTGACCATTTTGTTGTTTCTAACGGACGTATGTCCGTTCCCTTTCGCCCGGCGAATTATTCGTAGACACGCCCTTCTGACTTTCACGGTTCGATCTATATTGTTGTGGGTCCGACCTCGATAACCTAACGGGCGCGCATTCTCTCCCTCCCCCCTCGGGGGCCCTTTTATAATTAACCCTCGGGCGCCCGACGAGAGATAGAACAAAAAAGGAAGAGGGTGTATCGCCTCGGGGACTGGACGTTGTGATGTTGCTCGTTCGCCTATATGGAGTCGAGTCGCGTCACTACACTCTTTTGTGTCGTACGATCGATCTCGATCATGCTCCGCTGAGTGGAAGCTGGGCTAGGCGCTACCTAGATGACTACCTGGCTATAATATATCTATGTACACGTAGTAAAATATATCGATATACATACATACATACATACATACATACATACACACACATATATATATATGTTTATGTAAAAAAACACAGTTACACTGCCCAGAGCTCTTTTGCTGCAGAGGCAAAGCATCGAGCTCTTTTCTCTCGTTCCCTTTACCCTCGACCGTCTCCTCTACCACCTCTCTAGCCTCGGACATTAAGGCATAAGCCTTGCAAAAAGAGGAGATCGAGGATGGGACGAGTTATACGATGAATATATAAAGTGTAAAAAAAAAATATTTGTATATATATTGTCGTATAGTCTGTCGCGTTTCTCGCGACTACCTATTATGTAGCGACGAAGTAGATACTGATATAGAGCCTCTGTCGGTGTTACCTGCTGGCTTGCACGGCTACTCAAGCGTTTCCGATGACTTTGTTCGTAACCCCTCCTTTCTCGGGTATCATCTGTGTAGTTAGGTGTTGTTATATTTCCCGAGAGAGAGAGAGAGAGAGAGAGAGAGAGAGAGAGGGAGGGAGAGAGAGGCATTGCGTCATCGTGATTGCCCGCATTTGAAAGTACGTATCGATTTTGGAAGATTTAATTGTATATATATGTAGTTTTTATACTTTCGCGTGTATATAGGAATGTGATTTACATACTTTTTCACGTACGTTATATACTGATAATGTGTAGGTACATAGTTAATCCAGAAAAAGCCGACGAGGTATGCTCTTGCACCCCACGGCAAAAAAACAAACGTCGTTCCTTCGTACATGGCTTATCGGAGAAAAGGGTGGTGTTTTTTTTTTCTTTTCAACGAGTGTTCGGTGGTTGCACAACGATTAACGCTATATCGACGAGAAGCCCGACGTTAGCATCGAGTGAAAAAGAAAACATGACGCGATATACGGTTGTATTATTTAATTGTTACTGCAAAGTAGACAAAAAAATTGTTTTTCTTTCATCGTTCATGAACGCGAAGTGAACGTGAAACGTTTAAGCCAGAATTGTTTCGACTCGATTTATTATCGCGAAGTTGGAATAATTTATCGAACAAGTAATAATCGGGTAAATAAATAAATTTGTCGGAACGATTGGCATTTGGGAAAAATAAAAAAAAAACGTATTTAAATAAATACCTTTGGAAGCGAGCGGTATGTAGGCTGTCGCTATCGAGTGTGTTCATTCCTTCCCAGAAATTACGCGATATCGATACTGGGTCACGGACTTCGATAAATAATAATTACATAGCGACGTAGGTATTCGCACGTACGTACGAAAACACACAATACGTATGGGTCGTTCCAGTTCGCGTGGCATCCTCCGTCACTCTCACCCTCTACAATTCCATCCCCATTTTGTTTCGCCCGATGGTTTACATTTGTGAAACATTTATCTATTTTATTTTCAAAGTCATAGTTTAAAGAACGATCGTTGTCTTTTTAACTCGTCGTCTGAATGTCTCGTGTATATATTTATTCATAATTTATGAGTAATGGGAGGTCCGGAGATATGACTTATCGCTTATTCATTACTAGTCACGGAGTCTGTGGTATTCGCTATTTATGAAACAGCGCACGTGGTTAAAAACATTCGTTGCCAGATTAAAAAAAAGACAAATGTACACACACACACCCACACAAGTGTCTTCTCGTTAAAAATTATACCGTAAATGTACATCGGTATGAAAACGGTGAAATATGATACGAACCGCTACAATTGAAAAAGGTGGAAGAAAATAAGAGAAGAAAAGAAAAAACAAAACAATAAAGTGGTAAACGAGCCAAGAGTGCGAGACGACACTCAACCCTCTTTTTCTTCGGCGCTCGTAACACATCGTACTCTCCGTCTTTCTTCTGAAATAATAGCGAGCCGCGGCGCGTATAGGGAGCGCTATGATTAAAAGATGGTGCTCAGTTCTGTATCTTCTTAAAGTACGTGTACGTGTACGTACATACGTATATGTGTTTACAACCAGAGGCAAGAAGATAGAGACATAGATAGATAGATAGATAGATAGAGAGAGAGAGAAAAAAAAGAGAGTCTTGAGAGTCGCTGAATTGTGTCGTTGGCGTAGCCGGAGAAGTAGAGACGAATTTATCAGTGGATGAAGAAAGAAATGAAAATGAGCATGCGGTGAAGGAAACAGAGAAAGAGAGAAAGAGAGAGGAATAGAGAGGGACGAGGACAGAAAAAGATGATGGAAAGAACGAAAGAAAAGTAAAAGAATTTAAAAAGGAAAGGTGCTGTAGTGGGTAAAGAGAAAGAGAGAGAGAGAGAGAGAGATGGAGAGAGGAAAACAAGGAGAGAGAAAAGTCGACGAGAAAAACGGAAGCTTTTGAAAAGAGGGATGCGCATCCACTTCTACCCCTAACGTTCCCTCCCTCTTCGTCGATCTCTCTCGCGTCTCTCGTTTTCTCTTAGGTCGAAGGCCGTTCTCTTCGAAACGGAATCGCTGTTACTCTCTCGCTTTACGTTTATATCGATCTATCTATCTTTCTCCATCTCCCTCTCTTTCTCTCTCACCCTCTCTTTATTTATCTATCCTTTTCTCCTCTCATTCTCTCCGTGCGCACGTATATGCGTCCGTGTATAACTATGTGTGTGTATGTATATCAGCGATGAAAGCGTTCAACCCCTTCGTGCTTTTCCCTCGCTCTCGCAGCATCCTTATGTGACCCCCCACCATGGCTCCGTACCCCGCCGCGAATCTCGTAACTGGGTTGCCAGCGTCTCTCACAGATAAGGATTATATGTACCTTCTTCTTATTATGTATATACATATATAAAACCTATTTACCATGTATATATAAGATACGCGTATAGTAGATCGGGTCAGGGGTTCGATGCTCGGTGATCGTGCGCCAGCGGCGCACACAGTTACGACGTTATGCTTCTCGTTTCGTCGGATCTGGGAGTAAAAACTCCCGCTGACCGGAGCAACGCCCTTCCTCGGGGTGGATCAACCCTTCGTCTCGTCGTGCGTGCCGTCGACGACGTCGCCGAGGCTACGTGCGTTCGTTGTAAACGCATCGCGTTAATCCCTCGAATGCCATAACTTGCCCCCTCCCCTTTATCCGAAGAATGTGACTTTTTCATATACGCGTTACGTTCTCTATGTCAACGACGTACCTACCTATATATCACGGGAAGTTATAGGGAGTTCGCGTCGATGCGAAATTACGTTCGCCGCAGCTCCGCGCATGATTCACGTTTCGCAGTAAAGTAACGAGAGCAACACAGAGAAAAGAAATATACGAGATTCGATGACAAATAAAAGTTTATATTATAAATTAAACAAAGTTAGAGATCCAACGAAACGATATTTTTGTCGCGTTAAAATTTATTAATACAAAAGAATAAACATAAATTTGAGCGTAAGATTTATTTGTTTTAGTTTACAAGTTTTATTACGCGTCCTACTCGGTTCAACGTACCTACGTTTTTTCTCACTTTTATCGGCTTCCTCCGGATGGCAATTAAGAATAAAATTGGAAACGGGTTGGAATCGTTTCGCGAGCCCATTTGCAATTTCTTTGAAACATGTTAGGGAATATATTATAGTCTCTCGCGTTCGCGAAAGTACCGAAACTTTTTCCCTGGCAAACACGCGCCACGTATTTTGGAATCTTCGCGAGCTCACGGTCTCGGTACGTATACCGAGAAACGGGGGTTGCCAGGGGGTTGGAATGTAAGGAATTGAGTCTACACCACCACGAGTCTGTACCGCGACGTTTCGGCGCCGTCGACCGTTTCGCAACGAGGCCCCACTCACCGTCACTCCGCTCTATACGTTCCGTTTCTGATGGTCTCAACACTCTTGTTTTTCCCCAATCTGTGCCTCGTGTAATGGTATATGATCATATATATATATACATATATATTTATATTACATATATATATATATATGCTGTGTGTGTATGTATGTGTACAAATATGTATAACGTAGGTACAGGGTTCTCGTTGTGGCGGGAAACAACACGACGCCAGACGAGGATCGCGAGAGAGTAAGCCCTCCGGCGTCTCGTCGCATTGCTATTCCAACATTTTCCTGGAATGTTCATACACGCGAGCACAGATATATACATATATATATATATATATATATATATATATATATATATATATATATATGTGGTATTGTACAAAAGCATGTACATAACGCGTACACCATTCGAGTTGGCGATCCACAGTATGTGTTCTCGTAACAGAAATAGGATGGGAACGTAACGCATCGCGTATGCAACTTTATATATAACGTACATAGATACATGTATATAGATATATGTCGGTGAAAGGCCAATAGCCCAAGCTACTTATATAGATATCTACGTGTACATAATATGTATGTGTTTGTGGCACGGTACAGGAATCTCGATGGGCAAGCGAATCGAAAAAAGCAGTGATACGTATATATGTATTACAGATGTTATGTACGGTGCCACTTGCATATATGTAGATATATATATATATGTAGCGTCCATATATATATGGACGCGATGTAGATATCTATATATATATACATATAGGACATGAAGATTTATGCGTCGATCCGGAGCACTTGTTCCAATAGGCATTTGGGATTCGTACGCGAACATATATTATATTACGAATGTACGTGTATAAAGATCGATTGCCTTGGAATAATACCGAAATGCTTATTTACGATAGTGCAACATAGCCAATTTCTTTGGCTGAATCGCGCCCTCTTGAAGGGGTCAGAAACCGAAATTCGGACTTAGTTTTTAATATAAATCTTGCAGAATATTTTATAAATTTATAATTTTGTAGAAATTTTTGTTTTTAGTTTGTTATGGAATAATTCATAGATAGATCTGTAGTTTAGAATGGATAAATAGTTTTATGTTATTACGTGCGAAATCCCTGATAGCTGAAATTTTCATCCGTTCCACATTTCTCCGGACGTACCTCTTCACACCTGGTTCGGGTAGATTCTCGACGATTGCTCCTATTGGTAAAGTGCTGCGACCACGAGTTTGCGGGTTACCCTCGAGTATGAAAGACGCTTCTGAATTCAATACGACTGATTAAGCCTCGATTTGCCGCGATAATGATAATCGCGATCGTCGAAACGTGCCTTGAATCCGAAAGTGCTTGACTTACACTCGCGCGAGCTTGTCCCGAGAGGGTGATTGGAGCGCGTCGGGTAGTTTCATCTACTTTACATATTTACGTATATCTATTTTCGAAAAGAAATTTAACAAAAAATCATAATTAAATACTACGTTAACTACTGATAATGATTTTGTAATTAAATAAATATCTATTGTGATTTGATTCGCAATCTTGAAATTCTACGCTCGTTCTTATATGTACCCTGAGATCGCGTGACCTCATTACCGTTTAATAGAATCGGGACGAAGTCGCGGTGGCATCGCATTGTCTGACTCCTAAACGAGACTAAGGTCAAATACACGAGCGTTAACCCCTCGGGGCTCAACAGGAAATGCTTTGTATCATCTGAATGCAGTATTTCATTCTTATCTCACATTATTTTAAGCGATATTTGAGCTACTTTGTTGGCACAATTGGTTATACGAATAATGGCAAATGACGGAGATCGTAAGTTAAAAGTTTCGGACGTAACTTTGTTGCTTCCCGTTAAGCGCGATCTTTTATTATTTTACGATTGATACCGACTTGAAATATCATTTTTTCAAAAAGTATTTATTAACCAACGGACATTGCACATTACGATGAAAGTAATTAAATTAATTTGAATATGTTTGTTTTTTTTAAAAGAAAATTCTCCTTACCGATATCATATGATTTAGTTTTCTCCAATCATGGAATCCTGCAGGTTTCCACGAACGTGAATGATTTAGCGTGTCCAAAAGCACAGAAGTAAACTATAATTATAAAAGAAAAAAAGAAAATGTTTATCGCGTGGGTGATTCTCACCACTTCGTTCGTCGAGTCGGAGCGAAACGAGAGAAAAGCGCTCCATAGAAAAAAAGGCCGCTGCTCTCTTTCAACCAGCCAACCTTCGTAGCACGACTAATTACGATAATAATTAAGGGCGTCTCGCGACACGGTATTTAGTCTCGCGGGAGCTTTAGAATTCTCGAGAATCGTCGTTTCTACCTTAGTTTTGAACGCCTGTTTGAAGCAGAAGGGGAGCGAGAGTAGGAGGGAGGAAGGGTGAACGAGAGAAAGAGAGAGAGTGAGAGAGAGAGAATGCGAAATGTGTGTGTTGTGGGGGGGGGGGGATGAGGCGCAGAATCGTAAACAAATATTTAAAAAATAAATAAAATAATTAAAATCACTTTGTCTCTCGTCGAGGTTCGTTGTAAGAAGGTTTACAAAGGTTTTCTGAAAATTTCATCCGTAAAGCTCACCACCGTTATTTTGTTTTCAACCAATCGTTTCTCGAAAAATTGCGAGAATTGTCGGAGCTCGTAACAGTAATTTCTCATAAATAAATGAAAACCTCGCCAGACTTTTATCGAGGCTCGAAGCGAGTCATATTACGTTTTCTGGAAATTCCAACCCTCAAGTTTCGCAATTTTAACTCTAGTTTTTTTTTCTTTCGCGATGTGAAATTATCGCCATTTTTCCGTGTTAAATAACCGGGTATTTTCTATCGCGCGAGTTCACGGAAACTATAAAACTGGCGGGTCGATATATACGTTACACTCCTTCTCTCTCACTCTCGCTCTCTCGGTATTTTGGGATAACCGTGTACACGGATCGTTGGCGAACTATGGTGGCTCTATCCCTGGCCATAGTGAAAGCTTTGCGAAACGCGCGAACGAACTTATCGGCCTTAGATATCCGGGACTGCTCGACGAGCACTCGAGCGAGGAAAGGGCTGTGAATGGGTGACGCGGGGATTCCTCGGCGGGACATCGTTGTCCTTGTTGTTGGCGATACGTATATGATATATATACGTATACAAAAACAGCTCGTTTGCTCCATTACGATGAATAATGGCTGATCATATCGTACACGGTAGCTTCTATATATAATCCAGCGATTCTTCGCACTCGAATATATACGCACTTTGTCACACACATCGGTCATAGGAAATTTATATTATACAGGATAAAGTCAGGCAATGTGTCCTTAAGCCGCCACGATGGGCCACGGGCTTTTCGTATAAATGAGCTGCCAGAAAAATTTGAATTGTGACACATTTATTTACGCTGACACCAGCAAGATAAGGCATGCCTGAACACGCGGCTGGCTTGTTTCTTTATTATTTGGTAAAACACGATTCCGGTATTCACAGTGGGTTATTAATGACAACCTAGACCGCTTTTCTATAACTCTCATTAGAGTATGGATTACTCCTATACATCGCTAATAGCACTATTTTTTTGTATTAATATTAATAAATAAATTAGAAAATACTAGTAATTCCTGATTTAATTTTGAGACTTGGGGTACGTTGGGGGGGGGGGGCACGAAATTTTGTTTTTTTGCACAAATAATTCGTAGGGAAGTTACGCAATCGGAAATTTTCCGCAGAACACGGATATTTGATTTGGAATTGTGTTTTGAAAAACGGAATTTTCCGCATTTTTACGGACAAATTGTAACACACTGAAATTAATAATGTGATATTATTGTTGTACGGGAAATTTCCGATTTCGAAACCCCTCAATATAAAGTCTTTTTGGACAAAACAAATTTTCGATTCCTCTCAAGGTTCCAATGGTAGACATTGGTAATTTAATTTCGAGATTTTCGGTAAGTCGGGTGGGACCAAATTTGTATTTCGTCCAAAAAGACTTCATAGGAGGATTACGGAATCAGAAATTTCCCGTACAACACAAATATCACATTCTAATCCTCGATTTGTCACCATTTCTTAGTCGAAAGTTCGCTAAACTCGAATTCTCACCTTTATTCGCCATTTTATTCGTTACGCGACTGTTTAATACGAATCTCTCAAAGTTCATCGTCTGTTCACTTCTTTAAAAATTCAATCTTTTTTTTCCTTGACACACCGAGCTACCTTAGATGATACTCGACTTTCCCAAAGAGTTTAAAAGTTGTTCCATTTTATTCAACTTCCGTAGTTATATGTCCCAACCGAAAAAAATACTGAAACACGTAGTAAAACGGTTCGCCGAAAATAAACGAGAGCAGTCGTCCTAAAAATACATCGTGAAAATGGCGATTTGCACATTTTACAGGCAAACAAGTTTCGATAGTATATATTTCCTTGCTCTACCTCGTGTTATATATATTGATGACAAATGTGGAATAACAGACGCGGAAACGTTAACGTGTCCCAACGGACCTTGAATTCCGTTTTTCACGATATGGACGTGTATATAAATGCTGTATATACGTATACAACGTTAGATAAGATTGATAGTGGCCTATTGGCATCATGAGCGATTACAATATGTAGAAGCGTCCGAGCATCGCAAACCTAATATATACACTATGAATAAAACTCCTGCCAACTTGCTCTCTGTTCTCTACTCTCTCTTTCTCTGTCTCTGTCTCTCCCTGTTTCGCTCCTTCGCGCGGAGCCGCGTTAGCGCGCGCGCTCATTCTTCAGCATTCGTCCGTTGATAACACCCGTGCGCACGCTAGCTCAGTCGCGTGCCGCGCTTCTAACGGCTAACGTTGTCCGCGGGCGTATCCTCACGCAATCGAACTGTTATCGTACGGTTCCTCGAGAATCGTCCACTTTTTTTTCGTATCTTCGTCCATTATATGGTGAAAAAAAAATAATAAGTGCGAAATAAGAAAACAAAAAATAATGGAATATCTATAAAGATTATCAATTTTTAATAACGCGGATGGTGGGATAATTATTTCGGTAATCGGAGACATAGAACGTGGGCTTATTCGGATGAAAGTTGTACCCATCGAAGTCAAAACGATGCGAATAGTCGCTGATGCTTACCTGCATAAAGTTTTGGCCCACGCCGGGCGGAAACTTTGCTTCGTATATACACGGGCATACGCCTATGCGCTTACACATGTACAAGATTCTCCGTGAAATACGTTGCAAAGTATCGCCGGAAGTTGGGAAAAGGGGGAAAAGAGGGAAAAGATACGAAACGGAGTTGGGAAGAGATTCTTAGTTGTACCTATTATAAATATTAAACACGGTATACGGTTGCGCACTTAGCGTGTACGTCGTTGGATAAACTTATCCGCGGCGGTATTTTTCACTTCGTGATAGTATAATCCGTGTAGGACACGTCGGTGTCGGTGCATGTATATATATATATATATATATATGATAGCGAATCCCTCGTCACTTTTCGCACGGTTATACAGGATTAGCTCGATTAATTTGTAATAATAATGAGGGGGTACAATGAAATGAAAAAGGAATAATTATCGATCGTGTACGGAGCTTATATTATCACGTTTTATGAGTCATAATAATCCTGTTTAAAATAAAATATATATATTAATATTCCTCCTACCTCTTCGATCAAAATTAACAAAATATAATATTGTTGTTCTTGACGGACGTTGATAAATCTATTTTGATTGTATGTAATACGCTGAAATTAATTTGGCGTTATCAAAAGATCAGCATAGAGCTGTGATAGTAAATCATGGTTTGAGATTATTGATTAACATTTATTAAATGAATTATCAACGAGAGAAGGTAATGATGAATATTGTATTTAACTCGTCATGGAGGAACAATTAGCATGACGACTTTGTCAAGTAATTAAATGAACAATATAATCATTATACATTTTGTATAGAATTATACAAAAATTCGTATTTCGTACATTTTTACGATACCGCCTTTCTCAATTTCGACAACTTTTCAAAACTGGCACAAATCACATTTTCGATACGAAACCGCATAAACATGAGGCTAAAATCTCAATAGCAATCTCGCGCAGCATCCGACTTAGAATTTCAATCTTTCCATCGGTATGAGATTCGTTCCAATTTCTTTTTTTTCTTCCTCCCTTGAGAGAGAGAAAAATAGAGGATAGAGATAGCGGTCGCGAAACTTCCAAAGGGCTGTCGACCAGTAGGCGTCCGAATAACCCAGTGCCCGTGCTTTCGTATAATCGGCCAGAAGCGAGCTCAACGTTCGAATCGGTGGGTGGGTTAGTGATATATAGAATATATGAGATATACAGAACGAGAAAGAGAGAGAGAGAAGCAAACGAAAAACAGCCGCACACGAGCACGATCAGCAATCAGGTGTAGGGAAGGGAGGAGGGAGAGAGCGAGCGAGAGAGAGTTAGACCGCATCGCGCACCGCGAAAAACCGGGTTCTCGGCAAGAGTGCGGGTGGTGGGCTGCGAGAACGCGGGAGAGAGAATACGGGTCGCGCGTAGGTCGATACGGGCCGCGAGTCGGTGGCGCGGTAGTGCTGCACCGCACGTACGTATTGTAGGTAGCAGGAGTTTGATAGTACGTATATACTGCATATGCATATATATATATCGTTCTCTCTCTATCTCTCTCTCTCTCTCTCTCTCTCTCTCTCTATATATATATATATATATATATATATATATATATAGAGAGAGAGAGAGAGAGAGAGAGAGAGAGAGATCTCTATATATATATATATATATATATATATATATATATAGAGAGAGAGAGAGAGAGAGAGAGAGAGAGAGATCTCTATATATATATATATATATATATATATATATATATATATATATATATATATATATATAGAGGGAGAGAGAGAGAGAACGATATGTATATGTACTTGGTCGGTTCTTATACCGTACGATTAGGTATGTATATCGCGACAGCGCCGATGCACTCTCCGGTCGCGTCGGCGCCTCTGCCAACAACGACGACGACCAACCACCCCGACGACGTGCTCGCAAGGCGTCGCTCGGTCGTTTCCCCGTATGTACGGCCATATACAACGTCTTGACCAGAGATCCTACGACGGCACACTATCGCTCCATTCAATTAATCTTGGGCATTGATCAGCCGTGGACCAAGAATTGATCGGATTAGAATGAAAAATCGAACTTTCTCGTACGAAATAACATCGAATCGGCAAATAATTCGTACGACGAAGACTTTTTTGTTTTTAATCCAACGATATTAATTCCCCATTCGATATTTGCAAATGTTCGATGGACTTTCTTTAAAAAACGAAAAAAAAAACAATTCTTTTTATCATTCAACCCTGTCAATCGTTAGACCGAAGGGTGAACACTTTTCGATAGAAAGAAGAAAAGGAAAGGTCTTCGGGACTCCCCGCTGGAAGTTTGCCATTCATATCGCGTTCGCGTCCCTTTCGTTATTCGCCAGTCCCACGTAGTAAACCGCGGTTATATAGTCCCGCGTATCATCTACGTACACAGTATTATCCGCCTTGGAGCCGTATACGGCCAAGTTCCACGCGTTATGGTTCACGCTAGGTGGTTGTTAAGTGTTCGTTGCCTTCAACGCACACTCGCGCTTGCGGGGGTCGTGTCGGGTCGGGGTTGGTGCTCAGTAGGGGTCGGAATCCCGAGAAGCGAGGAGCGACGATCCGTGTGCGCGGTGAAAAGGATCGGTATATTCGCTCACTTTCGTTACTTCTAACATAAATACGCATATATATATATATATATATATATATATATATATATATATATTTATGTATAGAAGTATACAACGTACAACTATATATACGGGTCTTATTATAGTTCCCTCTTTCCCCACGATCTTCTCACTGAACTCTTGGAAGGTCGACGAGCAAAAAGAAAGTTCGAGGGGGGTCGAGTACCCTCGTTACGACCTAATACGAAACTCTAATACTCCCGTGCTTAACGGAAAAAGCGTATTAACAAAAATCGATAAAATTATCAGCGTGGTATTCGTCGCAATTACCGCAACAACGAACAACAACAAAAAAAACTTCGTAACGACAATAATCATGATAATAATCATGAAATAATAACGCGATGACGGAAAAAATATCTCGTTTATAGCGAGGTTGAGGGAAGAAGTCATCGACGCGCGAGGAATATTAACAAACGAGTGTACGAGTGAATCGTGCGTCGGTGTTTACGCTTTATGATTTACCGTAAAGATAAATAAAAGAAAGAAAGGAAAAAAATGTCACGATAATATAGGGAGGAATAACGACGGGGTTCGCGTCACGGCGAAAGGTTGTTTCTTAAAGAGTGTTTGGTGCGAACGAAAGAGAGGGGTGGATTATCCGATTTTGCGGGATCGGGCTTCAACCCTTATAATCCAACGGGTGGGGAAATACTCCGAACTTCCTAATTCTCCTCCCGGGGCACGTGTGGAGTGGTGACCTAACCCTTCGTGAAACAAGAGAGAGAGCGAGAGAGAGCTAGAGAGAGAAAAAGAGAGCGAGAGAGAGAGAGAGAGAGAGAGAGAGAGAGAGAGAGAGAGAGAGAGAAAAGTAAAAACATAAACACGTATATATACGTATGTATAGAGGTCATACGTATACCTTACGTGCGAACACGTTGACACGCTTGATTGCATGTATAGATCGGTCGCCGGGGTAGTGGAGAGGGGGATGAGGGGCCATCGCTTCCGGAAAACACGCCGGGGGTGCTAAGCCCCCGTGGATTATCGCGTTGATTGGTCCACCGGGAGCTCAAACTTCGTGTTAAAACTATATTGTGTATATATACCTATGTATATATAGATGGGACGAATGTTTTGAAAGCTTCGTAACATTTGCCTCGATTCTCTCGTCTCACAACCCCTCCTACTACTCCTCCTCCTTCCACCGCCAACCGCTTGTCCAGCCACGGTAGAAACTCGCGAGCTCGCGGACACGGACAAAGAGAAAGGGAAGGGACGAGAGAAAATGAAAGTTGAAGAAATAAAGGAAGACGGGGAATAGGGAGTGTTCGCGGGAGTAAAGTCGGCGAGATTACAAAGTCAGACCGGGCGTGGAGAGAAATCGGCCGTTCGCTAAGAAACCGATGCATATTGTATATACAACGGGATTTGAGAGGAAGAGAAAGAGAAATGAGTATTTTTGTGTGTGTGAGAGAGAAAGAGAGAGAAAAAGAGAGAGAGAGAGAGAGAGAGAGAGAGAGAGAGAGAGAGAGAGAGAGAGAGAGAGAGAGAGAGAGAAAGAGAGAGACGTGACCTACTTGAGAGAAACGGCATGGTCCCAATCATTTTTGATTGAGAGAACGAATGATCTTTACGAGTCAATTGATCCCTCGAGCGAGAGGCCACCACACGGAGTGTGTCGAGTTTTACAATCCATGTCTTATACGTACGTGGTGACGGAGTTTAGTTATGCGACGGAATTGAACGGGTGAACTATTAAATGAGAACGAACGTCTCTCTCTCTCTCTCACTATCTCTCTCTCTCTCTTTTTCTCGATTTATAGTTCAGTATGTTTACATGCACGAGTAGAAGAAAGAAAATATCAAGAACCGAGAATTTCGGAAAACCCAATTCGAAAAGTAAACAAGTAGAGAAATACGACGTTCTCGGTAAGAAAAATAACGTCGCTATGAAAAATAGAAACGTTTGCATTGCTACAAAAAGAAAGGAAACAAGGAAATCGCGAAAAATCAATACCTAAGAATAATAAATCATTATATATATATACAATTCGGGAATAAATAAATATAATGAGAAAGGAAAATTCAAGTATATTCGAATACAAAAAAAAACACAAAATTCATAAATTGGATCTCGAAGGAGAAAAACGATAGGATTTACAACGACATTCGTAAATTGGATTCGCGAGTCGCGATAGAGTCTACGTATGTCTCTGTGTGTCTGTGTGCGTGTGTGTGTGTGTGCACCTGTGTGGGACGTGCGTGGGTGATCGATGCGGCTTAGAAGCGCATCGGAATATCGCGAAGAGCCAACGAGGACCGTGCAAAAAAAAAGAAAGAGCTGAAAAAAAGTCGTCGTCTCGTTTCGTGTGCCAACCCGGTTAATTGAAAGCACCCGGTGCACGTTCCATATATATATATATACATACATACATATATAGATATAAGAAATATCGTGCGGTCTTGCGTTGTTTCGCGATACGCGATGGAGGGACCCAACGTGGCTCGATGCTTCAAGGACGCAACGATAAGAGGCGCCGATTTGTTGGCGAACGTTTCTCTCGTTTCTCCCCCTCCCCCCTTCCTCTCGCCGCCCATATCTGGTTGAGATCACCGGTTTTTTTTCTCTCTGCCGAGCCAACCGAAGAAGAGAGAGAAAGAAAAAAATTCCCGATCGATGTATCAACGAGCTGCTCGAAGCTTGTGGACATTGATATAGCTATATATAATATATAGCTATATATATGTGTCACACGAGCTCACGATAAACTTGCAGGAAAAAAGTTCCTCGAGTGTGTCAATGATGTAATTTTTTCCATAGCTCCGCCATTGTTTTTTTTATCTGCGACAAGAGATTGAAAGAGAGAGAGAGAGAGAGAGTAAAATAAAGCCCGAGAACCAAGGATGTCGTCGAGAGTCAAAGGCCTGATTTACGGAAGAGAAACATTTTTACGAGATTATATCTCGATGCGAATATCAAATCAGGAGGGGAATATTTAATTGGTTAATACGTGAATTCCTACGATTTGCGAGGGGCTCGAAGTTTCGGTGGTGGGGTAAATAAATCTTGAACAAAGAAAACAAATTTAACGCGGAGTGTATCGCGAGAGAAGAAACAGCCGGTGGCTCTCGCATGGGAGAAAGAGGATCGTATTATATTGTTTTTTCACGCGAGTGATGCTGTTACTCGACATGAAGCTGGTCTCGCGTCTGCGAGGCTTCTCCTCGTCGAGCAATTCGTCGAGCAATTCATCGAGCAACAACGCGACGGCATCGAGCAATGCGGCAAACGTACAGGTCAATTCTGGCTCATCGTCAAATATTTCCACGACGCTTTCACACTCGTACAATCCGATCGACATCAAGCAACGACGAAGCACGTCGAGCGTGAGCTCCGTGAGCAGCAAATCGCGACGAGGCAGTGGCAGCAACGCGAGTCCGACAGGAAGCGATCGCGAGAGCGACGAGGAAATCTCAGCTGCCCCGAGAATCGTCAGGGATCGTTCGAGATCGGTTTGTATGCCGGTGCTCACCTCGTCCCAGCTTCGACTACTTCACAGACGCGCTAGTCATCACGTGTACGTCTTCTTTATTTGATTTTTCTCTCGCTTCTTCGTAAAACAATATGTTTTTTTTCCCCTAGAATACAATTTTTATCGACGATCGAATTAATCCAATTAATTTCATTGCAACTGCGTGAACTCGTGACAATCGATGATACAAAAGATAGAAAATTATATGATAAATTTTATGAAAATGATGGAAAACATCGTGTCGAGAATCACGAGATAAGTCGTACCGTGTACCGGAAGCAATCCGGTGAACCGATGCTTCAAAAATCGTTCGTCGAAAAGTCGATGGTTAATCGACCGTAAGTTTTCCAATTCATTATCCCTCTTTCTCCTTCTCGCACTTTATCTCGCTCGTTCGCTCGCTCTCGCTCAATTAATACCATGAATCTCTATCTCCGTGTGCTTCGTCTCGAATCCTCAATTTTGAGGAAGGTGCGAAAGTATGTACTAATGACGTTTGATGGATCGATATCCGGCATTCAGCTGGATATATATATATATATGTAAATGTGTAAAATTCACACCGTCAGCCAACGTCAGTCCGTCGAACTTTATTATCCTCAGCACAAGTTCTCCTCGTTCCCTCTCATCTCACACACATACACACACACATATATATATATATGTACGACGGCGATGCCTCACAATCCGCCGCCAAAGTACGACCTCAGCTCGTTCTCATTAACCCAGATATTCGCGAGCTGGGACCATCGCCCGAGAATGAGAGAGAGAGAGAGAAAGCGCACGAGTACATAAGAGCGTAAACGATGAAGGGTGTGACAACGTGGGAGAGACGAAGAGAAAGAGAGAGGGAGAGAAATCTGGAAATAGGAGAAAAAGACAGAGAGAGAGAGAGAGAGAGAGAGAGAGAGAGAGAGAACTTTGACGAAACGTGGGAAATACCGGAATGAAAAAGTAAAAGAGGGAGCAAATGAAAGGGCCAAAACGAGAGTAGCGAGTGAGGTGAAAACCGAAGCACGATGAGAACGTAAACGCATCGTCGAACTCTCATTTCCAATGGACAAAACGTTTTCCAATTTATCGACTTCTTTCTACGCTCTGTCTGTTATCCGTCTCTGTCTCGCGTTTTACTCTTTCCGTCGAGAACGATCCCCCATCCCTTCTGATCTTTGCCCGTCTCTGTGTCACGATACTTTAGTCAATGAACGGGGCCAGCGGAAAAACTCTCGCTACCCGATACTCTTCGCTCGTTTCGCGAATACACAGAATCCATGAATAAACTATTTCCCACTTTCGTCTGCGAAAGCTTGTGTATGTTTTTTTGTCCACTCTACCCGATGGGCCAGAGAGACACAAAAGCTGTTTGTTGAAACGTTCGGGCGTATTTATAGGGATGAAATTTTAGTCGATCCTTTCGAACGATATTAAAATTAGTCGTTTGAATTATTCGAGTATTTTATTGTATGATACTTCGATCATCGATGATTCGTTTATTTTTTTTTTCTTATAAACGATGCAATTTTCTTTTTTCTCGTTTTTATCGCAGATCGTCGACGGACACAATCTCGAGGAGAGGCGTACTTTCGAGACGTTACTATGGAAGCGTCGAAATGGTAACGAATACAATGAAATTAATTTATTCGGAAGATCATTGAATCCGATCGCATTATTTCAGCTGCCGCAGATCGAGCAAGACGGGACGGACGGGCGTAGATTTCGGGTCGAGAACGGGGATTCACCGGGCGAGAAAGAGGAGGTGCGGGTTTGATTGATTGGCTATTTAAGTGGCTTTCGTAAAGATTCATTAGTCTCTGTCAGATGCGAACACGTATCTGACGTTTTTTTTATTCCTAAAAGCAAAACGTCGTAGCGCCAAATTTTTTGCACCGGGCTAAAAATAGTAACGTTTCGAGTCGTTAAAAATCATTTAGGAGTGGAAAAAAAGTAGAGTCGATTGTTTTATCGGTAAAAAAGATGAGTGGTCGATGCTTTTTTCTTTTTTCTTTATATCGACAATGAGAGAAAGAGACAACAAATAATCGATGCTATCTTTCATTCTTCTTTTGATCTCGTGCGACCTTTGCGGCGAAGCGCAGATGTTCGGCTCACCGAGCACTCCGGTATTGGAAAATCCCGAGTACCAGACCCGTTGGTACTTTAAATATTTCCTCGGCAAGCGTGAGTACCAGAAGCTTTTTATACGCCATATTCCTGTTTTATTTACCATTTTTTTTCCTTTCGTTTCCTCTACCCCAATTCCTTATTCCACTGGCTTTCTTCTCGTTCCCCGCCAAAGTATTATGGAAACAAATTCCAACGAAGGGTGGAATAAGGGAGCGGGAGTGTTGGGGGGAATATTTTATACACCCGGGTACATTTTTGTAGCTTATGCTTCGCAGAGCCTCACGAATTTTTCTATTCTCTTTCGTTACTTACGGTGGGGGAGAAAACAAAAACGATGATCGTTGTATTTTTTGTATCGTTGCAGTTCACCAAAATTACGTGGCTTGCGATCCTGAAAGAAATCCTTTATTCTTGTCGGTGGTCCTGAGCGACGGTGGCGACCAGTGCGTTCCTCATTATCGCGTTATCCTATGGAGACGAACGGTGAGCAACGGTGAATTTAATCTACAAAAGTGTCGTGTTTACTTTCATTGCTTTTTTTTTGTTTTTTTTTTCTATCAAGTTTTGACATTACGACTTTTATTCGTTTCATCTCGTTCTTTTTTTTACGCTCCGCGTGATTTTCATTACTCTCGCGCAGGTGAGTTCTCTCATACGTTCCCTTACTTTCATTCGACAAAGATTTTTTCACCGTACGAAGTAGAGCCAAAGGTACGAATGTCGTATCGTAAAATAATGAGAGAGTCGTACGGTACGGTTGAAAAACCTTTGTTTCTCCAACACTGGATATAAAAGCGAGACGAATTTTGAAAAATAAACGAAAAATTGGGATTAATGTTGAGATTACTCTGATACAGGGTGCCCAGAAAATATCTCTCCCTTATTCATCCAACAAGACCACGACGGTCAAACAAATACTGAGGTTCGTAATCAATTCTTTTCACGAGAACATTTTTTTTTTTTTTCATAAAAAAAAACACCACAATTTTCTTTCTCTTTTGATAAAAAGAACTTTTATTAATATTTTCATACCCTCTTCAGCAATTTCTTTAGCATGGAAAAGCTGGATAAAGCACCGCGGGAAATTTTTTCACCGGAGATACAAAAGGTACGATCCAATATTCATCCACGCGAGGGATATAAAATGGTGTGGGTGCGACGAGCTTTAGTTCCTACTCGCATATCCGTAATTTCCAATTTCCAATAGCGTCGTCCAAATCCTTGTCCTAAATCGAGCATGCACAACATATACATCCATAGTTATAAGAACAATGGGTCATGTTTTTCTCTTCATCGGTTTTGTTACCGTCCTACGCAGGATTTGCTGTTGCTCGAGGAACAAGAGGGCTCGGTGAATTTCAAATTCGGCGTCATTTACGCGAGGGAAGGACAGACGACCGACGACGAGATGCTTTCCAACGGTGAGAATTATGGGAAGAGAGAATCGCGCGAAAAGATTCCGTTGGTATATGGCCACGTGCGAGACTAGAGAGAGAGAGAGAAAGAGAGAAAGATTGCGAGGAGAGAATGATGGTGAAAAAGGTTGAATGGGGATGCGAGGAATTCAAAAGGCTACTTTATACGAAAAGGGTATGTTTGTGAGTAAATCGAAAAGTCACTGGGCGAGGATGACACGCGTGACACGGGTTGGTGACACGAGATCGATAGGGAGACCGGCGACAAACCGTTAATATACACACGAGGGATAGCTCGATAGGTTTATACACCTCGCGATCAATCGATTATTGTTCCTCTTCTCCTTCTTCGTGCTTGCAGAAAGGGGAAGCCCTGGATTCGAGAGATTCTTAGAAGTTCTTGGCGAGAGGATTCGACTCAAGGGTTGGGACAAATACAGGGGTGGTTTAGACGTCAAAGGTAAAGAAAAGTCATTAAGATTGCACGATTCTCATGAATAATAATTATAAGTTTAAATTTCCTTTAATACATTTTTGCGGTTCTTCGTCCTTCCTGGTCGATCGCACATTTTTCCTCGATTACGAATATGTCCAACTTCGTTCACGAAATATGTAATAACGAAGTGAAAATAATCGGCACGTGTTCGAGAAAAGTACAAAGTGACGATCAAATAGTTTTTTTTTTCGCTTTTTTCTACTCCCTTATCTCGCGTGATTCTCGTTCTTGCTGTCTTTTCCGACTCTTGGCTTTTTCTTTTTCATTTAACCAGGTGACATGACGGGCAAGGAGAGCGTTTACACGGTATACGCCGGTCACGAAGTCATGTATCACGTGAGCACGATGCTTCCTCACTCGAAAGACAATCCTCAACAATTGGAACGCAAGAGGCACATCGGAAATGACATCGTGAACATCATTTATACCGACGATCCTACGGTTCTCGACACGTTTAATCCAAATTGCATCAGAAGTCAATTTACGCGTAAGCACGAAAACAAAAATTCCTAACAAAAATTGCTTCCCTTAATTACGCTCTTTTTTAAAAAAATATATTCTCGACGAAAAAAATAGAATTCAAATTGATAATTTTTCTCACGTGTATTTCGAATTATTCGATATAAAAGTATTTTTCAATTTACAACCGATCGTTTTCGATCGAACATTATCCACGTTAGAGGCACATATGGTGAATATACTTCTTTTATCAGACGTGTTCGCGGTCGTGACGAGCGTCGATGGTTGCCGTGGCTGGCGAATAGCGATATACTGTGACGAGAGCGTGCCCCTTTTCGGCCCGAGTCTTCCTTGTCCACCGATGTTCGAGGATCCCTACAACTTTCGGGAGTTTCTCCTCGTCAAGCTGATAAACGGCGAGAAGGCGACCTTCGACACGCCGACCTTTTCGCGAAAACGGGAGAGAACACTCGACACTTTGCTACGCGACATGTATCAAGAACACACACAGGATAGCAAGAGTAACGTAAGTTCCGTACGTAATCTCATTTCTTAATATTACAATAGTAAAACAAAACAAAAATAAAAGAATCGCACGTCTACACTCGAAAACAAAACAAAATTGTAAACAATTTAAAAGTATTTATCAAACTCGAAATTAAGTCGAAGAGCGCGAGGATTTTTGAGTCATCGATGCATTTTTTATCCATCGCTATTATCCTCGAACAAACCGTCGGTTTGGAAAATGTTATTTCTCCAATGATTTCTCTAATACGCTACTATGGCGTATTTTCTCCTCGCGTACGTTCATTAGTCAATAATAATCAGAAAAAAACGAGGAGGGAGATCGAAACACTCTCCAGATGTTCGATACATGTGCTTATCTCTTTATATTATCCGATACACACACATATACATATATATATATATATGTATATGTATGTGTTTTATGTACCGAAGTAGCGAAAGAGTGAAGCCAGGCGCAACGATCACGTTGCCAGAGCACACGCTTCACTTTTGTACGTAATATTGCCTCTGTCCGCTTCTGCGGTTGTTGCCGATGAGAATCTTCGTCCTGCATGTATATATAAATACGTATCGTATTGTGTCGTATCGCATACGAGCCTCGTGTCTAACGAATTCACGCGAGAGAATTTGATAACGGTTAATTGGGCCGATTAATCGTCTAATCGATCGTTTCGCTCGGTCCGTCCTGTCTGTTTAACCCAACGCGATATGTCTGATTGCATATTTAACCGAACAAACCCACGGATGCAGAGCATGTTGAATCGGCGTGCTCTGTCGGACGTGGTCGAGACACCAGGACGACGCCGCGAGGAGACACGCGCAGTAGAAATGGTACGTGTTGGTCAGGCATTGAAACTGGAGGCTATAGTACGAGGCTTGGCACCGACCTCACTAGCGACCGTTGGCCCACTTAAGCCACGTCCGTGGGAGCCCAGATGCATATATCCCGATTTCCCGCACGACATTGTTTGCGGCGACGTTTGGTCGGAAAACAAGCTCGTACTCTCGACCGAGAACGGAACTTACCTCTTGGAAGGTGAATATCGATTTTATCCAAGTACCGTTTCTAACGTATCTATCGAAGAGATGCGTGTCCATTTTTTTTCTTTCTTATTTTCTTACCTTATCTCGATGACTGGAGAAAAAAAATGGCCAACGATAAGATTTAATCTCGTTGGATTATTATCGAAAGAATGAAATTCATGTAAAAATTAATAAAAATCGGACGTTTCTCTATTTTACGAAATAGACGGGCTCTCGCAGAGGCTCCTCTTCGACAAGTCCGTCCAGATAAAGCAGCTCGATGTCGTCGAACAACATGGCATTCTGTTATTTCGCGCTGGCGAGAAAGGCCGGGAGAGCAACGTTCACGTGTTTCGACTTAGCGAGCTCGACGGTGACGAGGCTAATACGAGCATGGACTTCAATTCCTTCGAGGATGACGATGAGGATCTCGAGAATTATACGACCCACGTCGCGACACCTGGGCCATCGCCGCGGCCGCCCATAACGAGGTCACGTTCTCACGTCAAAGAGAGGAAATTGGAACGCACACGGGGATGCCATCTTTACAGTCTCACGAGACCCGGCGGTTCGCATTTGCGAATGGTGATACAACTTTCCGTCATCTCGTTGCCCATTTACTTTCAGATGAAAAGACTCGAGGGACTCCCACCGAGGGCAATAATCGATGAACCGATATGAGCATTTTTCTTTTTTCCTTCGTCATGATACATGGAACGTTATTCGCGAGGAAAAAAATGTCCATTACGACATTTTCAATGCCATGAAAAAGTTCAGTGATGAAGGAAAACGGTTGATTTATTATAGGGAAAATTTCGAGCTTAGAAATGACGTATATATAGTCAATAAGAAGAAAAAAGCAATGTCATTACAAAAATGTTCGCTCGTGACAGGACAAAGTCCGTCGATAACAGAAAAAGGTTCATCGATGACAATCTTCCCTTAAAAAATAAAGTACATTCACGAAACATAATTTGATTCGAATGACCACTGAGCTTTGTCCTCGACCGTCGATTTCCACTGCAACGAGTTTATTAATTTTTCATCGTCAAACTATTAATTTCAAAAGTAAATTTTTCATAATAATAAATTCAATTGACATTTTCGATATAAACGACCCGTCGATGATTGAAAAGTCAATCATCATCGTGTATTATTTCCAATGTTAGGCACGATGGCGTGTCAGTTTATCGAGCCACCGGCAATTACGATTATCAATTTTTATTTTCCTCCTCAGTGCGTCGCTGTGGGACGAAGATTAACAGTTCTTCAGTGGAAGCACAATGCCGCGTGGACCACATGGTGCTCGTCCGCCGACACCGATACCATAGACGGTTTTTTACTCCTGAAGGAATTCAACGCTTCGGAACAGCCGTCGTTGCTGACGATGATCGAGAGTACCGAACCCGGCAACGAGTGGTTACTGTGCTGCGGTCTCAGGCATCACTTCGAGCTTATTTCAGCCGATGGAACTTCGAGAATCTTACACATGGAAGCATCGACGAAGCCTCACCTAGTCGCTGCTTTGGATTTACGAGAGGACGAGGAACCTGAACTTTTGCTGTGTTACAACAGTTCGTTTTGTCACTTTCCTTCAAACTGTCCTCTCTCTCTCTCTCTCTCTCTCTCTCTCTCTCTCTCTCTCTCTCTCTCTCTCTCTCTCTCTCTATCGATATTTAATTTATTACAAAATGGTTCATTCATCATCGATACGATATTTCATCGACGATGAATAATTTCGAACACGAATCGCGACATGATGAATAATCCTATTTATTTTATGTTATTTTTTCAGACACGTGCCACTTTCAAAAATTGTCCGAGGACAGCGCTGCCTCGACGGAGTTCGACTTTAACTGGAATTCCGTACCAATAGCTGTCGGTTAGTTTACACACGTTCGTTATTAATAATTCCTTCATTTTTATATACGTATTGCCCATATTCGTAATCCATCGTACTTTCCGTCGTATTCATTTTTTCTTGCTCGTACCGTTACTAAGTGAACGATTAAACGGGAAATAATTGTTGAACGCAGCTTGTGCCTTTCCCTACGTGATCGCCTTCACCGCCGACACAATGGAAATACGGCTGATAATAAACGGCAATCTCGTGCATACGATCGCTATGCCGAATCTCAGTTTAATCAGCTCGAAACGCGATATATTTTTCGCTACAACGGCACCGGAATTTTTGGCATCGAAAAACGAGAAATTTCGCATCGATGGAAAAACAACCGATAAGGACGATCGTAGCTCGAGTCCACCTTCGTCGCAGTCGAGTCTACAAGGTAATTCGAACGATCATACTTTGTATCTATTTATTCGACAGTCGACAATTACGTTTAAAATAATTATAAAACCTTAATATTTTTTAATACGAAAAAATATGTGTAGTAATTTATTTTTGCTCCGACAAATTTGTTTTTCAGTTTCTCAGAGTGGCGATGGAAAACCCATGAGAATATATCGCATTCCTTTGCACACGCTGTCGAGAACACCATCGACGAATTGCAATCAGCGAAGATGCGCGAGTCCGGTTGAGCCGGAAATCGTATGCGCACAACCGTCCACGGATCGTAATTTTTTGAGCGTCGAGTCGCACAGGGTCCTCAGCCGATCTTGCAGCAGTAGCCCAACGCCGACCGTTGGCGCGTCGTCGGCGAGCACACCGAGCAAATAAAGAGCAAGAAAAAATAATCAAACGAATCGAAATATCTTCGACAGAGAAGATCGAAATAATCGATCTGAAATAATTTTGAAAAAGGCATAACACGACGATATTTCGCTTCAGCGTTGCGGATATCGTTGCGTATAGATCGATCGTTCGTGAATGATCTCGAAAGCTTTTCCTGGAGGGACAGGGACGGCTATCGTTCGTACAAAATAAAATCACTCAAAATCGGTTAACGACAAAACATTTATGAATAATTATCGTGGAGAAATAAAAATCGTAACTATTCGAATAATTGAAAATAATTTGGAACGATTATTCTTTTATAATGAATATTTTTTTAGAAAAATTATTCCCGATGATTTTGTTAATGAAACAAAAAAAAAAGAAAAACAAGACGATTTGCCAATGGTTTGTTTTTAAACTCGAACGATGCTCTTCGTCTTCGCATCGAGCATTCTCGACGACGCGTTCGTCGAAGCACAAGAAATATTCGCGAGAAGAAAATTCTCGCGACGATTTTTCGAACGATCGATTATCGACGACCGAAGTCGATCGTTCCCGTTTTCACTTCCCGATCTCTCGCCTTATCTCGCGACAAGCAGCGGAAATGTGAGAGACGAAAATACAAATTTTCAAAATGTGTTAGGGTCCTCCAAAATAGCACGATCACAATTTTTCGTGTTTATTTCTTGGTGTGTATGTGTGATCGTGTGAATGTATATTAGCTATTATTATTATTATTATCATTATTATTATTATTATTATTAATATTATATCGTGTTGCATACGTGACCATTCGCGTCCGTTGTAAGAGAGAGAATATTTGCGAGTGATGAGTTATTGAAATAAATTCAAAATTATGTTGTAAAAGAGTATTCCTAATTTATTTAATTTATTTATTCTACAAAGATGTCGATGAAATATGCGATCGGAGATCGTAGATATACCTTCATCAAATCTATATAAAACGTCCTATTATCCGTAGAGATAGCGAAAGATCTATGAATATATATACACATATGTTCACTTTGTTATATAAACATAAACCTTAGCTCTCTCTCCGCTGATTGTGAGAGCCGACTGCGGTACGAGCATGATAGAAATGCGCGTCTCACCTGCTCACTCGGCTTGGAAAGTGAAAGGGTGAGAGAGAGAGAGAGAGAGAGAGAGAGAGAGAGAGAGAGAGAGAAAGAACGATAAGCGAGGGGTATAATCAGTACGCGTAGACACGTGTAGACAACGGTGATAAGCGATAGTGGTTATTCGCAGGAAATCATCCAACAATCGATTGCATTCTCGAAAACACTGATTACTCAATCATTGATCAAAAAATATTCAAAGTCTCCTTGAAAAAAAAGTCTTTATAATTCTTCCCTTTTCCGCAAGCATTTATCTTTCGCGCTTAATTATTCGCGAATGATTATTAAAATATATAAAATAATCTTTCCATATTTTCCAAAAATATATTTCGCGAAGACATTTATTTTTTCATTTATTTTTTTTTTCGCTTTCCGGCTCTTCTTTTATTTACCCAACTGAGAAAGGCCAGATACGATCCTCGATGTATAAATTCATATTGATAACGCATCGTCGATAATCGATCATTGTGAACGAAGAATATTCCGTCGTCTTAAAAAAACATGCACAATTTGTCCGTTTTCCGTCAGTTTTGGATGATTAATCTTTGACGAATGATTTTTAAAAAGTATTGAAAGCATTTTCGTATCTCGGCAAAATATATTTTCCAAATAGATTTCACCTGCGCTACTACCTGGTATAGGAGAATCGAGGGGAAGCTATGGTTTCTCATTTGACCCCCCTCTCTCCTCCTCCTTCCCTAATATACATATATAAACATACATGTACACATATTTTCAATGCAATGATTTATAATGTTCGCTGGCTGGCGTATCGTGCAATGGGTGGTATACAAGCAGGTTGCTCCCCTACGACGGCACATCTGTTCGGAAAAATCGATACCGAGCACATTTGATAACGAGGCCAGCTGATAACACACCACTTTTTCATCGTCCAGTGCAATCTCCCAGGGGGAAAAAAGTCTGCTTTCCCACTTGACGCTAGTATTTTATGATTAAAAAAGAACAAAATTAAAGGAATTCGTTAAAAATTCATAAAAAAATAACTTGTTTGCAATCGTTTATTCAATCTTTTTGTGCAAAAGCAATAACGAACTACAAAAGAAGGATCGAGATACCATTTTTGTACCATCGCGACTATACTTTCGTTTTGCTTGAAACCAATTAAAAATGGGATTTTTTATAAAAAAAAAAAAAGAAATAAAAAAGAAACGAAACTTATAGCGAATAGAACTAAAATAACAATATATATCGCTTCTAATTCGATCATGTTCGTACGAAAGTAATTTTTGCCAGATTCGGTGAATTACGTTTCGTAAAAAAAAATTGTTGTTGTTTTTTTTATATTGTTATCGTAAATACTCCTCGCGGACGAGGTCTTTCATCACGCGTTCATCCACTCTCCTCATGAGTCTCGGGACGAAAAAATAAGAGACCAACTTTCCCCAATCGCGTCTCAGCGTTGGCTCGAACTTGCTTTGCAGGCTTTGGCGAGGTCGTCCAGTGATGCAACGTGAACGTAGAAATTTGTACGATCCCAGTTGAAACGCGAATACTGGAAGGTCGCTAGATCGTCAGTGAGGAGATAGAGCTTTCTTGACTTGAGATCGAGGGCCAAGTCGTTCGGGAAAACGAGAGTCTCGTTATCCTGAGCCGCGATGCCTGATAAAACGACATAAATGTTTTTCATTTTTTGATTCTCAATCAGAAATTCACATGCAACGAGTGGTTTGTCTAAGAAATCATAAAACTCGAAATGGAAATATCGAATATAAACTCACGGAAAGTATCGGGATTCAATTCCACGCTGGTGTCCCAGCACGCCATAGCGTTTTTGTTCAACTGAGTGAAATATATGATTCCGGTCTTCGGATCCAACGCCATGGCAGTTCCCTGAGTATTTTTGCCCTTGTTTCCCACTACCCTGAATTTTTTGTAATATTGAGGATCGGCAAGAGCCTTTTGGTCCTTGATGACTTTCGTGGATACGGCGAATTCCGTGTTGCTTGACATTGGATGGAAATAGAGGGTTTTCGAACCATCGGCAAGTGGAGGACTTAACGTGAGACCGAAAAGACCATCGGTCCATTGAAATTGAATTCCACTGATATTGTAATCGCCTAATCGTCGAGAGAAACCAAAAAATCCGATAAAGCAATGAAACTCCCAACGATAATGTCCTTTCTCGATTATAAAAAATTGTTTTTGAGTAGAAGGATTTTTAAATCTTGTTCCACGTACCGCTCGCCGGGTCGAGGTAAAAGTAGTTGTGCTGTATTCTCCACGAATCGTTCTTGGCAAGGCTGTAGACTACCAAGCCATAACCACCGAGATCGGAATTATAAACGTAAGCATCGTCGCAATTGTTCGGATCAACGTCGACGACGCTGTCAGCGAAAAATGAGTCGGGCTTGAGGTCGCTATCCTTGAAAGTGTATCTGTGAATGATCTGAAAAGCCGCACCAAATCAAAGAGTCATAAGTACTGTATGTTTTTGCTCTGGATTTTGTTCAATCCATTAACACGGACTCTTGATTAATTATTTTTTTTTCTCTGCTGAAAGATTTACTACGTTAAATTCCTGCTCGTAGTTCTTTCTTTCCTACCTTATTTGTCTTGAGATCAATCGCTATGAGCTTGGGAGGCTGCACGACTTTGAACTCGCCCCAGATATCGTCGACTCCACTGTCGACTGCCCAGAGACGATCGCAGGCATCGATTCTAACTCTGAGAATATTAATAATTGCGTCCTCCGAACGAATGTCGTTTGTTTCCAGATCGGGGTAGGGCGTGAGACGTGGTGATTTTTCATCTTTGAAAATTCAATCGCTTAATCAGTTTTAATTCGTTTCATAATTACTTCGATCTTTAACTAACTTAAAATTCTTCGAATCAAACAACGTTTTATTGCTTGAAACCAATTAAATAATAATCAACTAACTCTTAGCCGCAGCCTCGCCGAGGCTGATGTAATTGAGATTCGCAGGTACACCTTTCTTCCATCTAGGCACCGTTACGAACAATTTATCGTTCCATACGTTTACACCGAGTGGAAGACTGCCTTCTCGTACAAAATTCCCCGAACTCTCGTAACTCTTTCTGATCGAGTCGTTCGGAAAATTCCAATCGAGCTGTTTCCATGAAAACAGTGGCTGGAGCGGATTTTTTTGACCACTGACAATGGTCAGTCCGACCAATAATAGTAGACAAATCATTTCCGATAAGCCTGGAAATAAGCCATGAATCGTTCGCTTTAAGTAATTTAACTTTTGATCGTCATTCGAGGACAGGTGTGAGATTTTTTTTTAGTAATTCTTTGATATTCGTACAACAGTTCCCAGTCGACGCTTTTTCATTGTGCGAGAAGCTTCATTGTTACGATTAACTTATCCACGATAGCCACACCCTGATTGATTCGACGCGCCTCCAATGAATCGTTCATGATTCTCGTAGGTTCGCGTGTGCAATGGCGCGAGAGCGAGGCTCTTCATTATTCAAGCCGTGAATAGTAAAACACATTGTATTTCCAATCATCGTATTGCGGTAACAACGTTGAATACATCGTTTCCCATGAGCAGGTACGAATGTATACATAAACAAGCCATTCTCCGGAATAATAGCGTGCGTTTAGACCTCGTGGTCTCAGATTTGCTTGTAACTTCAGAATTGATTTACGTTCACGTAAAGAGTTGATCAACGTTAATTTTTATTAGATTTTTTTACCACCGTTCTGGTACGTTGCCCTCGTAGCGTTTAGCCATTTTTCAAAAAATAGCTGCTTATCTTATTTTTTATCAATAATAAAAATAATTAATAACATCAACATAAAACAAGTTCTCACATGAAACATTGCCAGCTATCAAATAAAAATGATGCCCACCCGATCAAAATTCAAAACAGGTATTAAAAGAAATAAAAAACCAGTTTTAGGCAAGAGCTCGTAAGGTTCGATGAAAATAAATGTTTGTTCGAACTCCTCGTAGTGTTTTACGCACATGGCAGGATTTCTAGACTGGGATACGTCATTTTTCTGATAGAACAAAATTAGAGAATAGCTTGTATATACACGCGATTGTTTGACATTTATTTCTTAGGCAATAGCTCAAAGTCAAGAAATGAAATAAATTTACCGATTAAAATGAATTTATTTAATCGAAGTAACATTGTGCCTAATCGAGGAAAATATTTGGCAATCGAACAATTTGTAACTTGGCCAAACCGATTTTATTTTTAAAATAAAATTGGCAATATATTTCGTTACAGCAGCGATGTTAATGACTGAAATAAAGTGCGAAAGGTTGTTGGCCATCTTCCAAGTAAGCGCTATATCTATAGACACATAGTGATGATGGTATATTGTACAGTTATATGCATATATATTTGTGGAAAAGGTGCGGGTCTCGTGCGAGCCGCGTCGAGGATTTCGACATCATTGTCGAGGCTCGAATATATCGTTACACGCAACGCGTATCGCCGATGGACACTTTCTCCGCTGCAAAAATGGAGTTGTTTTTCCGTTGACTGTTCAATCTCTCGGGAGTTCCACCATGGTGCAACTTTAATTTTTCGCCTGAACAAATTCGGTACGTACATGTACTTTTTCAGTGAAAACTATTCAAGGACCAAATACCGAGATCTATTCTCTCGTTGTTTTATCTATCTTTATACGCGGAACTGATTCAAGGACTCCTCGCGAAGGTCTAATTTTCCGGTCTATCCGCGTGTACCGTGTGACTAATTGGAACGGAACAGTTTTTTTTTGTCGCTTCGATCGCGATAACGTCGGTCGACAATAAAGAAACCGGAACATTCGAGGATTTTTTAACGGTACAGTTCGAGCAAAAAATGAATAATAATGAATATTTTAAAATTCGTAAACCAGAGAACATTTAACGAGTCTGAAAAACTGACACGAATAACGAAGGGGATATCTTTCGAACGCTTCGATCTTCATTCGAGCTTAACGTAATCTGTCACTCGTCTCGTTTCACATAATACAGAATTTTTGCATGATTATTGTCCTCGTGACATCCGTGGTAGTGAGTATTGCTTTGTGAATTCGAGCTTCGTAATTTTCGTCTTTTTTCATGTCAAGGATTTATTCGTTAAGGCACAAACAGCCTCATGAATATTTTGGTCTTCATTCATTCAGACAGTACCGAGCGAAAACTCCTTAACGGTACACCTGTCACAACTCAGATGTGGACAGATAAAATAACGTATGTTTTGAACGCACCGACAAAACCACGAGTGACACTGAATTATAGTACTATCGTGCCTTCGTTATTTGCACGCTACCATGGATCAATGTCCTTTCTCGCGATTCTATATACACAAATACACATAGACACGGTGTGGCATGACTGGCGATATACGCGGCCTCGGCAACAAACGGCAAATTAAATCAATCGAGCATTCTCCAAGGACCACGGTCAGCGTTACCCGAGTCTCATAAATATGAAACAAAGAATAAAAGAATGGAAACGATTCAAAGATTGACAATGCGAAGGAAATGATAAAAACACCATTTAATGTAAAAAGAAATGATAACTAACGAGCCAAAAAATTAAAACCATGAAACCCAACGAGAATTGCATAATATTTTCTTAACGTACATCGTGATAAAACCCTTGACCTCGCTAACGACTCATGCAGTACTCAAGTTTGTACCGAAAATTCAATTAGACGTCGTACGATAGAAAACAAATAGCAGAAATACAATAATGTCCTTTGAAAAACATTTATCCAAAGAAATATTTGAAACTCATTATTACCAAGCTATAAATTTAACCGTCGATCAATATGCGTAAATAATTATCATCTCATTACTCCTCTACTTCTTAATGAACGGTATCGCGATAATTGATCATTTGGCATTCAATGCTTCTTCGTTGCAGGATCGAAACAAACGTTACTTAAGCGAAGTGACTGAAAGTCTCGAGTACTGAAGATGTCTTGATCATCCCACTAATTACAAGTAACGCATTCAAATGAAGCGCTTAGAATGGAATTAAAACTGTGTTTTTTTTTCAAACGCGGTACATAGACGCTGTACTCACCGTATAAGAAGAGGTGGCCCGGAGACTTGAAGAACGGTAGAGTGGCGAATGACGCTATAGAGAGGCTGGTTCTCTTTTATAGTCGCTTGGACACTACTTGTAGTACGAACGCGCGCGTCAGTGTGTATATATGTGTATATATATATATATATATATATATATATATATATATATATATGGGTGTATATATGGATATATAATATGTAATAGCCGCGGGTTTGAAAATTACCTTCGGCAGGTTTTTCCGCATGTGACCACACGAAATATTGTCCATCGAGAGTTCCAGACCTGTGTAAAAAAATTCTGAAGAGGCCTTTGAAAAACGACGAGTTGGCTAATTATGCAAATATTTTTTGACAAATAATCTATAGTCGGTACCTGTGCCAACATAAAAATTTCAATTGCGTGTAAATACTACGACCTTTTTTTTATGCTCGTGTGTGCCGGGAGGTAACAAGACAATCAGCGTTTGCAATCTGACGAAACATTTTTCATTAGGTAATGTTATCTATTCTTTCAATTATTTTTTCTACCTTTTTACCAATCGTTCTACATAAATCATTGATCGTTACGATAAAATACTCAATCAGTTTATCAGCTATGGAAAAATCGCAGGAGTGTCGGTTGTTCTTGCGTGACGATTTTTGCATGCTATTCTCGATTGTTGTTTGGTTTTCTTGATAGTATCGAGACGGACGGTATCCTATTTTTCATAATTTCTAGGCTGGATTGCTATGTCAATTCTTAACTCTAAGCGATTACTAAACTATTATACTCGTATATAATTATTTTAAACAACTATCTGATAAAGCGATAACACCAGTTTGCCGATTTTTATTTCATCATTTTATAAATTTTGGCAAATTGTGAGTAGAATGACTCATTTTTGTTTCATATAGACAACCTATTTCGAGAATTGATATGTTTTATTTGAATAAAGGTCAAAAGTGTTGCTAAATGAAACAAAAAGGAAGATTGGTTATCGGATAATTTTATTTCAATGAGCGGTTAGGAAAAAACTTGAAAGAGTAGGTGACGATCGCGGGCGTGTAACATTTTTGCACGAAACGTGACAATTGTCCCATCGTTTCATTATTACCAGCAGTTCGGTATTCAAATAATTTCGTCCGGGCGTGTGTCGAACGGAAGTGCATTCAGAACCTTTTTCTCACTATTGTCGAAAGCGCCTGGCGTTCCTCGTTCAAATCGGTTTCGTCCATTGTTTGTCCGTGTATTTGTGAATCGTGTCTGAAAAATACCGTAACGAACTGAAATTATCGATGACTGGTTCTACCGGAAATTCATTCAAGCGCGAAAACTAAATTGTTCTTCCGCTCTTTTTCGTCGACATCAACAGGGATTTATTTATTCATTACTTTATTTATTTGTTTAAAAAATTATTAACTTTGTATCGTTTATTTTTATACTTTGATGGTTTTCTCAAAATTACCATCAGTCTTATCCCAGAAGATATCGCGGTCGTCTTACGAGTACAAGAGCTATAGATTGCAATTTATACGTTATGCACGAAGCTGGTGATTAAAGACCATAATTTGATGGTTCACGATAAATACAAATCCTCAGGTGGTTTCCGAGAAATACGCATCGCGGCACTGGTAAAATACGAGATAAATTGTTACATGCACGAGGCGCACAGCGCGGAGATAGTCACAGTGACAGAGAGAGAATCAACGTAAAACAGGATTTACGGTAACGTGAGACTCGAGTCGCCTACTGCCCAGTGACCCACACTGCATCAGTATCGGCCGGGTTCTCAACGAGTAAGCGTGGACGGAGAAACGAAAATTATAATTATCCCTCATAGCAGATAATTCAGGTATCATTACGACATTTATATTATTATTATAAAGATATTATATTTTTTAATTGTTGTAAATAATATTTCTTGGATCTTCCGACTTTTCTCTCAACTCGAGATAAAATTAGAGGGAATAATATCGCAACATGATTTCATGGGTGAAACGAGCAAAATACTTGGCACTTTGGTTAGGAGGTGGGAAGGAAACAACCCATGTTCTTAAAAAAGACAATGTTTATTTATACAATCGAGCACGAGCTTTTGTACAATATAAATATATTTTGTAAATGCATCGTGCCAGGGCAGTATAATGTTCATGACAAAAAAAAAATTAAAAAAAAATACATTTTGGTATTAAAAATATATTTTCTATATTGACCAAAAGTTCATCGTTCACGATGCGTGTCTCGATCGACGAGCTTGCGTCATTGAGAACACCGATCAGGCAAGTTTTCTCATTTGCGTCTGACCATGCGTTAATTTTTCTACTAGTAGGTACTCGTTGCGTCCGCGCAATGTCCCGAGTAACGCGCACATCTTTCATACTGAGAATTTTTAATTGATCGGTTGCGCGAATCGCACGTAATTATTGTCTAATAATCCGTCAGCTACGATATGCGCAACCTCACTAACGTATAATAAATTAAAAAAATTAACGGGGAATGATTGCGGTACTTGGACTATCTATAACAGGTTTTTTTTTGTTCATTCTCGATCGATTTTTTCAGGATCGAATCGTTCAGTTATCGTCCTCCTTTCTCTTCCTTTCCGTTGGACATTTTAATCTCAAAGGGCCGCTTCAGCCTCGACCTCTTTAGTCTTCTTAGGTTTTCTTGGTTTCCTGAAAAGAGAAAAAATCGACGGCATTTTAGCACTTTTGCGAAGTTCAATTAAATGTTAAAAAATTGTCATTAAGTCGTGTACTTTTTTCCAACGATGAATGTCGTCTCGTATACTTACTTGCCAAAGTCTTCGCCATCTTGCAGCGTCTCAGGAAGCTTGCAGCCAGTCGTTTCCGGTAAAAATACGCACAATCCGGCACCGACGAGAGGGAAAATTCCAAAAATCAACGGTGGAAGCCAAACTTTAATGAGTGCCTAAAAGAATATATCGCGTGAGTATAATCGTACGAAAATATATATGCAAACATTCTCTCGCATCGTTTTCAACGAATTTTTCAAATTTATAGATTTGAAAGAAAAAAACAAAAATTACCAACGAAACAACGAAGGGAGCAACCATCGATCCTATTCGTGCGCACATACTGCTGGTACCAACTCCGATATTTCTCACGACAGTAGGAAAAAGCTCGCCGGAGAATAGATAAGCAGTTGTGAAAGAAACCGACATGCCGACGATCCCGAAACATGCCAAAATTAATCTCAGCCATGTGGTATCTGTGTATAAAATCGTTCGTGTTAGAAATCCTTGTACGAAAATCGCTTTTCGGAATAATCGAATATTCATGATATAACGTGTATTATTGTTTTTACGTTCTCGTACTTTGGGAAACAACGATGAGCAAAAGGGCTGCAACACCTGCCACGCTATTGCTGGATATGAGTGTGATCTTTCTGCCGAGTGTGTTCATCGCCCACCACGAGAGGAAGTTACCAGGTATCTGTATAGCACCAGAAACCGCAAAGTTCACGAATATATTGCCTCCAACCTGACCTATGTACTGGGTCATGCCGAATAGTCCCATACCGCAAACTATCCAGTTGAAGAATATAGCCAGTGACTTTACTCTCATGTTGGGGGTTCTCACAAGATCTAAGAACGATGCTGTATGATCCGAGGCCGTTCGTTTCGAATTCTGAGGTATACGATAATAAATTAATCATTACTTTTTAAAAACAATATTTTCAAAAACGAAATACTTTCTTATTTTAGAAAAAGTAAGTAGACTTTCGTACCTGATGAAGACAATGCTTCCTGACCATGTCCGGAATGTCTTTACCCTCGATCCTATTGCACTTGGCTGCTTTCTGAAGAATTCGACAAGCGGTCCTCTGTCTACCGACCGCGAGCAGCCATCTTGGTGATTCGGGAACGATCCACCAATAACTCAGAAGAATTATCGAAGGTAACGTGATCGCTAGTTGAAGATGTTGCCAGTGACGGAACCAATAAGCGAGTCCAGCGAGGGACATGTGTCCGAGACTGAAAGGTATTTGATACAAGACTGTGATGGCCGCTCGCCATTTAGTTCCGACGATTTCCATACCTGAAATTCAATCGAACGTTAGACAATCCGATGCATTCGATCAAAGGATTTATCGCCCTTTAATCTAATTGATAACTTACAGATTACGTAACTGGTGACCATCGTTCCACCCGTTGCGAGTGCGCTGATCAATTTGAGACAAAGTAAAGCCGTATACCATGGAACTACTGCACAACCGATACCCGATATCAGTTGCAAAACCACTGAAATCATCAAAGGAATTTTTCTACCGTACCTGAAACACGAGAAATCGAAAGATGAACGTAACTTTATAATTCAAAGGTTAATATTATTTGTGTTATTATTATTCTTCTTATTATTATGTTACATAAGTCAGAACAACGTAAAGAACAATATCTTTTCTCAGGAAAACAATGATCTCATCACAAATTCAAGAAAATCATAAAAATCATAACGTTCGCCAACGTCGAAACTCACCTATCAGCCAAGCTGCCGAATATTACATTACCCAGAAGAATACCGAACATCAATATGGATTGTTGAATATTCGCATAATGTGATCGGTTGCAGACTAAACTCCACTGTAATTAGATCGAAAAATTATATTCGAGGAACGGAAACAAAAAAAAAAGAACTGACGAAGAATTATCGATCGTCGGTAAATTTACCTGTGATATCGTTGTTTCGGGAAATATACTTCTATCGAATTCCCATTCGGTGCATTCCATGTGAGTGCCGTTTACACTGACGATACATTGATCCTTCGCCAGTGTTCTCGCCGGACTCGTGCAATTGAATTGTTGTCCAAGAGGAGCGGCGAATACGATCGCCAGCTGATGCCAAGCAACGGGAAATTTTATGAGGGATATAGCAAGACAAACGAGTATTTGCCACCTGCCGAGGGCACCCATCGCCTCCTGGACCGCGTCGACTTCATCCTCATTTTCACCGACCTCGGGATCCTTTTCCTTTGTGACTGTTTTGCCATTTGCTTCAGCTACGAAAAAATATGAGGGTGACGAATTAATAAATCAGTAAAATATGTATATCGATCGATATACCTTTATCGATCATTATCGTTCGATAATTATCAATTATTCGAATTCTTTTAAAGTTATTTGACTCGCGCGTAAAGTTTATCGTTGACCCGAAATCAAGAGGAGTCGCTAGGTTCCTCGACACTACAGCTAAAATTTCAATCGGCATAATCAATTTTCATTAGACGACTAATTAACCTTGAAGCACGTTAAGTGTCATCGTAGGGGTTCAAAGTTCGTTCTGGATAGACAGGAAACAAACATTATCTGCCGTAGCTTACAATGCCCGACGAAATCGTGGTGTGTTAAACAATAGCGCCTTCGTTCAGCCAGACGTGAAACCGCATATCGTTTAATGCCCCGTGTATAATATTAATGAATTTTCATATGAGATTGCGAAACTGAGCGAAAAAGCACATCGTTGACGAGTCTGGCGCTTATGAATAGACAAAATCTCGTTGGCAATTTCAAATGTTATCAGGGAGTCGTAAGTTCTTTTTATTTAACCTCGTGTTTTTTATTTAACCTCTTATTTAACTGCCAATGGCTATTTTAGACTATTCCCAGACGTTTCGATTTTGATTTTACAGATTTTATTGATCTTAAGTGGGTGAAACGTAATTTAGGTTTTTGCATTTTTTTCCTAGCGTTTTTGAGATATCGGGTAAATCAAGGTGATATTCTTCATCAGGGGGAAGTTTCCGATCGAAAAGGGTCTTTCGGAATTGCCTGAGGGCAAAATTTTATTTTTATCGCTTGTCGAATCGCAGCGTTCGAATAATTAGACTACAAAAACTTTTCGAATTTGCTTGTTCAATACTTTTTGAGAGCCTATGTCGACCGGAAATTTCTCGCTGATCACGAATATCGCGCTTGTTTTCCTCTCGCATATGCATTAACAGATGAAGAGTCGAAAAAACGTGAAATTTCATTTGTTTTCAAGATTTCGTCTATTAATTTCGAACTATCAAAAGAACGACCATGATTTTTGCGTTGTACGAGAATTTTTTGATGAAAGAATATCCTTTTAAAATCGTATGCCGTGTCTGTAATAACAATCACGTACGATTCTCACCCGACGGTCACTTTCACGAATTAATCCAGCAAAACATTCGCTCTACCGCGTTTGTTTTTCTTTTTTAACATAACACGTAATTACCATTTCCACTATATATATATATATAGTTCTCTTTTTCAGTGTCACGGGAAAACGAGTTTGTCGTTCTTTTCCTGCCGGCAACAACGTACTGCATTATTAAGTAAGAATATCATTAGAATCGCGAACCTGATACGGATACACGCGCCGCGAAAAATTCATCGAATTATTATTGTCAAGACCACGAAGGACAACTTCCTTATACTTTTAAAATGACATTACCAAGTGTTTATCACACCAGCATTGGCTCTCCCGCTTGTAGCGCGTATAATATTAGAAAGTGCGTAAACATTCGTGTCACGCCGATAAAGTTCTGCTGTGGGATTTACCCAATTGGTACACATCACGTTTGACTCTCACGAGTCGAACGATCGAACGAGAAACCGAGAAATCGGCAATTAATTAATTCTTGGTTCTTCGCGCGTACGGGGAATTCCTTGACAAGTCGATTCACTCGATGTCCGACCTCGATCGAGAATAATTTGTCTCACGGTTTTTTTGTTGTTTTTTATACAATTGTTTCAACTACGAGATCCCCTCGAAGAAAATAGAATAACCGTCATTTAAAAATATGATATTCGTATGCTCGTACGTGTATCGAACGTACGTGAATCGATACTGATAGCTCGATTGCTTTCACTGATCCCGTTAATCCGTTCTATTATGCAGGATGCAAATACTCATGGTTATGGACATCCTGTGTAGTTGCGACGAGATGATCGTCAACTTGCCCAATGGAACGGCATGTAACGACCGATCTTGAAGAAGGTCGAGCCAATCTAAGAATTAAAAACGATGCGACGTCGCGACTCGCGCCCTGGTATCGTTTTGTTTCGATGTCCTAATGCGCAAAAGCAGAATCATTCGCGAAGATAATAAACTCGCTGCATATTAAATTCTGAGAAGCTCGTCGTCGTTGTTCTTTCGCTCCCCGCCGAATAAATACGATCGGCTGAATTCCCGTACGAATATAGCGTAGCTCGGAAAGAAGAAACGAAAAAATGACCACGTAATTCGGAACTCAAACGTCAAAAATTGTTGGTTTCGTTCGCCGAGATATTTTACGTATGATAAAAACTGTAGCACGGTTAAACTATGAAATGAAAGGTGACGCGAGCGAATCAACGAATGCACGCTTGAATATATCGGCGACACAAGGAATTTGGCCTTTGGGCGTGAGACGGCACAGATTTTCCTTCTACGGGCCAGACGGTTCAAGGCCCGTGTCTGCACGATTCTTTATCCGCGCTCGTGAAGTAATCGAATATACATCGATGAGTACTATTCCCAAGTTTACGAAATTATTTGCACATCGTTTTCGCTCAATCCGTTTCGTATTATATCACATCGCAGCCTTGAGATTGCGATTAAATCGGTTTTGGCCACGTTTTTTTCGATAAATTATACGAAGGTCGAATCGTGATAACTAACGAACGAAATTTAACTTATCGTACGAGAAAGTCGGCATAAAAAGTAAAACTCTAATTTTTAATATTTTCGATAAAAATTTAAATGGCCTTTTTTCGTGACAAATATATTAAAAAATTTATTTGTCTTCATCTACTGGCAACTCCTCGAATCTACTCGTCAAAAATTTCTCTCTTTTTTACTACGTAATTTCCTTGCTTTTGATTTCCAAACAAGCTCCGATAGTGGAAAAGTTCGTGAACCCGCGTTTGAACTCTGCGATAATCGAATTGCGAAACGAAGAACGGGAGTGGAACAAAGCGGTGGGTGTGAGCGTACGGCTGCTGAATGAGAAAGAGTGCAGTCTGTCGTCGCATACTGCGGCGTCGATGGAAGATAGAACGAGAAAGAGAGATAAATACAGTGAGAGCATCGAAGAAGAGGCTAGTGAGAGGGTCGAGAGTATGCGATCGAGTCGAATTAATCTGTTTACTGTCGGAATCTCTTGGCCGACGTTCGTCCACTGTTTCTTAAATCGGAACGATTCCGTCGAGGAGGAGGAGGAGGAGGGAGAAGTGTCGACGTGACGTAGCAAGTGGGAATTCTCGCGAGACTTTCCCGGCTCGCGTTTATGAAGAATTGTATATGGTAAAGTGGGTGTGAGACTCGTCAAAGCGATTCCATTGGTTCGTCAAAGTCGTCACGGCCACCGGTGACGATGTACAGCGATAGTTCGTACCTACTATATATATATATTTATGACCATTGGGCGCTCACTTTTATCCAGAAAGTCACACGGCCGCGCCGATGACTATTTGATCGAGAAACGGGCAACGGCTCGATCGAGCGCGAGACTCGCGTGCCTCGCGACTCAACGTCTCGATCGACATAATCTCATTATTTGCAAAATTGGCACGACGCGTGTCACGATCGTAGAGAATACGATTTAGGACCGCCTTAAAATTAAATGCCCACGTGCGATTGAACTCGTTGAACACTTTCTGTATCAGCTTGAGACACGCGTAATGCGTTTGCGACGAATAATTTTTGTTTTACTTATCACCTGCACGCCGTTGCGTATCAGTATGGTTTCATTTCGTTTACAGATCTGTTTATCTTTGGACTTTCGTATTTATGTTTTATATTACTTTTTAATTCATTAAATTGGCTAATATTTTCATGATATTTAACCTGGATTTAAACGACGCAGATACACGCATTAAAGATATTTCTTGTCGCACTGTGGTTTATGATAAGATTCGTCGTGCACAAGGTCAAGGTCACATCCTCGCACGCGAATAATGGTCCAACGATCTTTTTCATGTCATATAAATAGCGCGGCTTTATGATCCGATTAATCTCATTCCCGTCACTCTGGAGCCTGGGGAGCCGTGGTCGTTCGGTGCGATAACACGTGCGGAGCGACCCATCGAAATTCAGAAAAGTCGAAAAGGTGCGAGTATTGCGTTTAAATTAGCCCGAGAATATAGAAAAAACGTCGTTAATTAAGGAGCGATCCGGCGAGGCTCTTAATGAGAACATTTATACAATTCATTTGCGTCACAATATCTTTTATCAGTAACAAAGTTTGCATTGTCTGGCGCGTATCTCAGATTAAATTTACTTTTGCCTACGATGGATGAATGACGTAGATGGCGTCTTACTATCTATTTATTCAATGTATTCAACATTTATTGAGATGGAGATTAGGTACATCCACGAAACCATAAAAATGTAATTTCCAGCCTTTTTTCGAACGTTCTACGAATTGAAACGATAAATATTCCTAGGCATTGCAAAACATGCAATAAATTACAGAATGATGAAGAATTTCGGATAATATAAACACAATCGATTCGTGAATTCGCGACCGAATATTTTAGTAAGAAGAATAATCGCCCTCGACATCATTTCGAGATCGATTATAAAACAAAATTCATCTATCTCATTCATTATATCACCGGTATAATGATCGTTTCAAAATTATATCGAACGAATTGTGGGGAACTTTACCGGACAGTTGGAACTTTACGCATCTACAGACGTATAACCACACGTACAAGCGTCGTGTATAAACAATTCTATAGGGCGTTGGAAACGACGTTGTTCGAATAGACGCCGGTTGTCCATGAATCTCGCGGCGTTCCGGTTCGCTCCAGTTCTCCAGCAAAGAGAGTATATCGAATCGAAACGATCGACGATCGATTTACAACTCCGTTTCAACCGAGAAGAACTCACGACTACGGGGAACGAAAATCGCTGACGATTTTAGCATTCTGTACCTACTTGTGATTTGCTACGTTGACATCGCGCGATCGAATTCGACGACGAATGATTGTAATTGTTGCGTCACCCGTTAATAAAATAATAATCAACGATGTAGAATGCACGTGTTATTATGCGAGGCGAAGATACGGTGACACATTATGCAAAACGTGATCATTCGTCGTTTATGTCGTATCGATGATAAACACGAACTTCGTTACTGACAACAGTTCGAGAGCTCGCTATCTTGATTCTGTGACGACGTCGCTAAAAGTCGCAATTAAACACATTTAATATATTATCCGTATCATTTGTTTTTCGTAATGTTGTCGCGATCGGACTTTGACCCGTATATATATAGATATGACGTTTTGACCCAACACATCGGCGAATGTGGATCTTGAATAAAAAGTTCCCCGACGACCTAACGGAATGAAAATATTTTTGCCATACGAATCAAAATATCGAATGGTCGTCGACGCGGATTGACGTTCTTCGAACGCGTACGCACGTACATCAAAATACTGCGGAGATTACCACTCGCCTTTCGAAATTTCTGCATGGAAAGGGGCCTACGCCGGAGGAGAAAGAAATTATTTGTACGTGTATATTATACATGGAATTCGTGACTTGATCGATGCACGAAAGGAGAACGAACCTTGGGACTTTCGAGAACACCGAACAACCTTCGTAACGAAGCGCATTTCCTTCTCGGGAAAAATGGTGCGCGGCAAAAAGCCGACGTGTGTTTCAACACTGTCGCAGAAACAATACGAAAAAAATACACAATGCATCGAAGAGCGAACTCCACGGTCGATCGATCTGGCTCGTGAAACTTTGTCGGGAAAGTTGGTGATTTTGTACAGCGGAGAATAATCCGTTACCTATCAATCTCTATCGAACGATCGTCTTCGTATCGAACCCGCGAATTCATATTTGTCTTTCGTACGTGCTTCGAAACTCTACGATCGAGTCGGTATTTTAATATTACGATAAAATGATATAATCGTCGTGAGAGAAAGAGGCGTGGATTTAGGATTTTACAAATCTAACGTCAACGTACCACATCCGTTGGTTTGAGTATTCTTCATATCACCGCCCGGTAGTTCAGGTCAACTATTTCCTCTTCGTACGCCTCACAAAAAAAAAGATATTCTCTTCTTGTCACTCTACTATCCACAGGCTGGAACATACGAATACGATACACCGCATGAGTTACATTATATATGAATACGTTGTGATAGGGAGTAAGAGCAAATACAATTTCGTTATCCAATTTGCACACGCGTGGTGAATGATATGGAATATTGAAAAAGTAATAAAAGATGGAAACCAGTAAAATTTAACTATCATCGAGATAGGCGTATATCTGTACGTTTATTAATCGAGAACATACAAATTGCTCAGCTGTTTTAAGCGCGATAATCACACTTTTCGTTTATAGTATACACGCAGAAGCGCCATGAAAGTCTCGTGACTGATGGCTGTGAACGTATGGTCGAGGACAATCGACGATGTCGACTGATTATTCAGCTCAGATCCAATATCATCGCTCCAGGAGATCGGTTAATTTATGCAAGAGTCAGAGATACGGAAGTATATTAGGCCCTTTCCTTATCATTGATCAAACCCGATCGTTATCGACAGAGATAAGTCATACCCAAGAATTAATACCTTTAGTGACAAGAATCAATCGCGTGGAAAAAAACTGTTAAAAAAAGATACGTATATTCGATAAGAAATGCCGCAGAGTCATAGAGTTAATCGCACCACATACGAGATACTGTCGTAGCGTTGATCGAGCGAACATTTTCTTTCATTTTATCCGGGATATCTCTCGGAATATCCAGATGAATTCGCTTTTTCCTCGCGGTACTACATACGAATTCCAATATACGACGACGTAAAAGACTTACGGGTTTTCTGATATGTGAAGCAAAAAGGTGATATTATAATCCTCGGTTTCTCGAGAATGTAATCCGTAAAATATCAAACACGATCTTTCCTTACGGCGAAATAAAATGTAGAATGTAGGTTTCGAGCAGATAGTGGCGGTAAATGGTGGAGGATTCTGTGAATCGATTCAGATAAAAAATATACGTCATCGGTTTTCCATGGACTTTGGTACGTTGGCAAAACTCAAAACAAACCTCACATCCCTCAAAATAAGCCCTTACAGTCCTCGGAGTGGGCGCTTTATTTCTTCATCCGTTCTTTTTTATACAAAGTGCGACGTACGAAATATTCTTTAACTTGAATATCTCTGGCAACCTTCCTCAACATTATGCTCTTTTTATACTAACAAGCGATTTGTTGATAGCTCAAATTAATAAACCAACATTACCCCAATCTTGCAATTGAAAATATTATAAAATTCGCCACATTCGACTTTTTCAAAATCACATAAAAACGATGAAAAAAGTCCAAGCCTAGACTAACCGACCGACGTAGCCTGATCTACTTCACCTTGGCGTCACTTTTCCCTGCCATTTCGCAGTTATTTCAAACGCTGGCAGTCGCGACGAAATCTTTTTATGATCTAGAGACATGTATGTATATATATATATATATATATATATATATATATAGCTTACTGCCGCACTGTAATCGTTATTATCTCCCGGCTCTGTCTTTCTCCGCGCATGAATCACTGTTATCAGCGTACCACCTAATTATGAATAAGTGTGGGTCCGGCAAAACATAATCCAGACTCCGCAATGCGGTGGTTCGCGTTAGTGTAGTTATGTATTTTTATACCGCGAGGAATCGAAGTCAGCGATCCCTCAGAGAATTGCTGCGCCAATTCACGATCGTGCAGGTCTCGCGCAATCGTGTTCGAGACATTTTTTGCAGACACTCGCGCATTTATTAACGAGTGGGGGGCTCGTCAAGGGTCCCGCACGGGGCCACCGGTGCATTTATATACGGGGTTCTCCTTCGTAATTGTGTGTGTCTCGGCGTGCATGCGCTTGTTTGTGTCTGTGTGTGCGTGGATGAGTGCGTGTGGGATATTACTACTGGGGGCTCGGCAAATCGCGAGCTAAGAGTACCATGAGCTACTTTTCGTTTTTCTTACTCCTTTTATATATCCGTTATTTTCCCTCGAATACTTTTCTTCGTAAATGCAATTCTTGTTTAAAATGGCGTGCCATCGTATTTTTTCGTTTTAACGCCGGGTTCAGACTTTTTAACACGAGCCACTTTCTTTTTCTTCAGATTTTTGTAGAGGGCTATTTTGTTTTTGCCTCGAGATAATTTTACGAGATGCGATATAATTTATATTAGTGAGAAGATATAAGTTGAGATGTTTTTCGCGATATAGTTGAATAGACGAGGCGTTGAAAAAGAATGGGTTGTGGATTTTTCGAAAGAGAAAATTCACCAAAGCTTTGTTATTTAATAGATTCGTTAATTTACCGTCATTGGTGATTTTTATGTTCATAAACTGTTACTCTCGGTCGTTCTATTCACTATCGAATTTAATCATATTTAGTAATTATATGACTTTTTTCAAATCAACGCAATTACTGTAAAATTCCTTGGCGAATTTTTTTTACTTGAGATTATCGCGTATCACGTTTTAATCAATCGTATTAGTAATGAATAATTCATCAATTACCAGCACTGTTATTTTATACATTCATATATCATCGAGCGAACGAACCTCGAAATCCAATTGGAAAGAGCTGTGTAAACGAATGAATTCAATACGAAAGTGCTCCCAGGATTATGGCAGACCTGTATCTCTTTATAGATTATGGATTTGTCTGTCTAAAAATAGAATAAACCGGACGAGTATGCGAGTGACATTAAACGCATAATGAATCTCGATATAGCCCGATATTAATACACGCGTTTTCGATACATTGCCTTTTCGGTTGGGACGTGTTGATAAAGTTTATCTTTCGTCGGACATCATCGCGTGGTATACCCGTGAGTAACGTCTCAGGCCTTTTTATCTGAGGTCCGAGGAAAAGTCGGTGAAGACAGAAAGAGGAAAGATACCCTAATTGAAGTATATTTCTCTTTTCGTGCAACTTTGAATCGGGATATGCTACGAACGGCGTCGAGACGTACCAAGTTCGGTTCAACGATAATCGTGACCCGGACTTTCCTATATATACGCCTATATAAAGCCTGCGCTTTGATATCACAAAAGTTCAGATTGTTCGTTATTCCGGCGTCACTATGAATCATTTGAAACTGTCGCGTTAAACTCTGGACGCATGAATAAATACAATCGTAAGAAGATTTAACGGTCTCGCCAGACTCGTCATTTCCATTTTAGCGTTTTAAACTTTAATGCATCGGTCGACCGATAATGCGGTCAGCGTGCGTGCCGCTAGACCGTATAACGATTATCATTTATTGCATTCCTGCATGACAGTTGCGAACTCGATAATTGTTTTTTTTCTTTCGTTACTTATATTTTGCGTATCTCAGGAAAAAGTAAAAATAGATAAATCAACACGTGTCGGGTGTAGCGAGGTGTGAACATCTTCGTCATTTGTCGAAACCGCGAAATAAAAAACGAGTCGCTTTCTGTTCGCTGCGCATGCGCCATTCGTTGCGTGAGACGGTAAAGCAAACGTCAGAATTTACCTTATCTCTTTTTTGATGATAATGACGTGTACCCTATGTTTGCCAAGTGTCGCGCAGTTTCTGTTATAAACGAACACATGTTTTTTCGTTCGGTTTTCAATTTTGTTTTTTTCCATAAATTTTCTTTATTTCTGTGACAGGCGAGTTTGAAAATCGTTCTTAACTCAGTTGCCCCATTTTCGTTATTGTGTCTTTGAATTCGATTGAAATATATCGTTGTCGCGTTTAATTGTCTTTTAATTAATTTGAAAAATCTAAAAAATTCGTTATCTAGTGAGAAAGTAAATTTTTAGAACGCTCGTTTATGCACCTCGCGTTTTCGATCGTTTACCATACATAGTCGTTATACGATGTCCACGTGGTATACGTATATATTTAAATGACGATTCGAACAGGCTCCGATCGTGCCATTTACAATTATTTCAAGGTTTCCCGCCCGTGACACAGTGAGCTCTCACGTGTTTATAAATGCGTGGGCGAAAGAGTGCGAAAACCCGCGTGCGTGGCCTCTATATTTGCCGCATAGAGGGAGAATAAGAAAGAAGCGATCTAACATCACGTTATAGTTTCGATTGAACACCGCTCTCCTCTGTCGTGCGAACTTCGCTGCTATCGTAAAGAAACGCGCGTGCGTACGTTAAAACGAAGAGCAATCTTATGGTGTAAAATTTTCACAGATTTCTTAGCTGTCGAGTGTCAATAAAATGAATTTACTCCTACGATTCATCGCTTGAACAGTGATGCTAGCAATAACGATAACGACAAGATGAAAAAAAAACGATGGATAATTTGTTTACTTCGACATCGATTTGGATTTAACGAAGTCGAGGTGAATTTATCGATTGAATATTCGCGGAAATCGATGCAAAGTGGAATACAAATATATGGGTGAAGGAAAAGCGCGCCATAATGCGTCGTCTCGCGAAACGTGTATGAATACCGAGAGATGGACTTTTTCAATTATCCATGTGGCATTGGGGTTGATGTGTGTACCAACGCGAATAAGTATTATGCGACGTACCCCGTCGATAAACATTGGATCAATGAGATTATTTCGTACTCGAGGTCTCCGATGACGAAGAGTCAAACGTACGGCATTGCAATAAATTGCAAAACAACAACGCGAAACGATCGACGCAAAATTGGTTAATTGCCGAATCGAGTTAATTGCATCGATCAACATGGATTAGAGCTAGTTCTAATTAACGAACTAGAGAACTAGATCATCAACGAGGGCTATTTATATGCTCGATGAAATTTCTCGAGGTATAATAATCGTAATTAATGTACAATGTCTATTTGGAATAAATATCGTAACGGAGTGATAAAAACTTTTTGCTTACTCACCGATGATTTTTATTTTTGTTTTCTGTCACGTTTTTTCACTTTTGTATAGAGAAGCGTGGCACTGGTGGAAATCGGCTGCCTCGTAGGGGCGGCGCGATCCTCGCACGGCGACCCTCGAGTTTGGATAAGCTTCTCGGTACGAAGCTTCGCCGTTGGTTCGACAAGTGACAAACAAAAACTGTCGAATTGCTTTTGTCCCCAGCCCCGAATGCCAAAAAGCCTCGTACCGTCAAAGATCGTAGTCCGTCGAAGCAGCAACCCTCTCGAAGATCCACGTAGCATCAAACAATTTCGTTCATTCCGCGAAGAAAAAATAACTGACGCACGATATATCGCAGGACGATGTTAGCTTTCTTCTTGTTAAACAAATTGTAATAGTTAACTAAATGTCACTTCTCTAATTATTGTTTTCTTATTACTTAGTCATTTAGCAAAAACAAATATATAAATATCGCTCTTTAAAACAATGTTTTATCTTTAAGAATACCGAGGGTAGCTATTAGCGAGTTTACAGATTTATTTTATCACGAGTCGTGGCAATCACTCAGCATTACTTTCTGTGTCATTTTTGTTCTGTCACTTTTGAAAATATGTCAATCGTAATGTCTAGCGGGAAAATATAGGCCTCGAGCGTCGCGAGCTTTCGCCAGTTTTGCAAAGCTCGTGCGTGTAGGAAAAAACGGGGAATGTTAGCTGGCTTAAGCGTCGCGCGTTCGTAACTGTGGCGCTGTTCTGATGCTGTTGGTGCTGGTGACCGTTCGACTCGACGGACATAAAACCTCGTCTTGTAATGCGTTCTCCGTTCAAGCGACAGGCGTTAAAGAGGAGAAGGCAAGTGCTGGTCGTGGTGGAGGCGTCGGAGGAGGATCTTACGCAATCTTGACGGTGGTAGTGGCGATAGTGGTGGTGGTGGAATTCTGCTAAAGAACTACAGAAGTGAACCTAGGCGGAGGTTGGGCCGATGGTGGTGGATTGACCGGAGACGCGCGATCGGCCGTAAATGCTAATCGTTTGCGAACTTTAATGCTCCTCTGTATCTGCCAAATTGGACAATTGCGATAAATAGAATTCATAATCGAGCAATTGATAAATTAGAAATACAAAGGAAAATAAAGAATTCGTTTTAATATCATATTTGACTTTCCCTACGGATGATAAAATTGATAATGTACTCCGAACGCTTCCACCCTGCAAAAGCCTACACGAGCATCGAGATGCATCTTTTATCATTTACTCTACTTCTTCAGTTCTCACGAAAATTGAGAGAAAAGGAATTCCCCAAAATATGTTAAGAGAGTGCATTAGAAGGCTTCGAAGGACTTTCAACTTCTTGCTTATGTTGACTCGTCGTCGTTAAACGATATTATTGTCGTCTTCGATGAAAAAACGAACACTAATCATTTAGTGTGCATGTGTGAGAGTGAAAGAGAAAGAGAGGGAGAGAGGGCTTGTTCCAAGGCGGACGCCTCTCGAACCATTGATTAAAATATGCGTGTTTCGTTCACTTTTACTACTCCAAGATTTATCCCCATTTATTATTTTTCTTGCTGATTTCGCGTATAACTATGCGGGTATGTGAAAAACAATAAATAGCGATGGATGTTTTGTTCAGAGGAATTACAAACAAGTGACGCATCGTAATTTTAACGAATGCGATTGTATGGGCGGAGGGGAATGCCATTCGAGGAATCGAAACATCGATAATAATAACCGACTACAACGTCTTCGATGTTGACTGCATTATCTAGATAGATAGATAGTTAATCTATTATAACTCTTAAATGCCTTCAGAAAAATTATTCACTTCAGGTCTGGTTTAGGCGTTATTATCATGAATGTGAGATAGTGGGGAGTTGCTAAACCTGCCCCATAGGCTGGTTAAGTTGAGCAAGGTAACAATTGGATAAAAAAATCAAATGTATGCAAGGCGATTTGATACAATTCAGTAATAAACAATAGCTGCTGATTAGCTATATTTTGAAACATTAACATTAATTGCAACGAACTTGGAAATGTGTTTGGTTAAATAAACAAAAATCTAATTAATGTTATAATGAAACACTGGGTTAGATTTTTCTGATATAATTTAGACTGTATATGATAGCGGATATCTGAACATTAATTAGTGAAGGATCAAAAATTAAGAAAAAATAGTTTAGCTAGTTGAGCAATACTTTGAGATATGCTCAACTAGCCCCATCGAAAACTGCTCGACTAGTCCCCTCTCCGATTTTTTAACAAATGTTAGTTTCAAATGAAATCCATACCACGTGCATTAAAATAACTCTCACAAATCGATAGCCACTTAAATTTACTAAATAGTAGTACTCATCTAATTGCTGCACTAGTTTTTCACACAATGCATGGAGAAAAATGCTCCATGGGTATTTTTTTACTAGTGTATGCAATAATAATAAAACGTCCCGTGTCATCGTCTCGTGCGCCGTGTGGCTATCGGCAATGGCTTGATGCATTCCGCTCCCCCATACCTCTCTTTCGTCCATTTGAAGCACCAGCGTGCGATGCTTAGTTTTCGAGATATTTCGATTGCACAACTTACCCGATGGCTCAACATACCCCGCTCTACACAATACATATATCAACGTGGATCAGTTTGTACAATTGCAATATGAGAAAATGATCCCAGTGCGTACAAGGCGTTTTTCAAATCGTTTGCTCGATGCGCATATTAATTACTTCACGTGTATAGTGCACTGCCTTCAATCGCCAAGTCGCTTGATCGGGAGAGCAATACGACGACATATCGTAATGTATATACTATATATATATATATAATATGTAGATATATATATACGTACTTGCCAGTACGCCCCGCTAAAATTCCATGGCGCTCGGGCTCTCGCAACGTCTTTGGGTCCGATGTACAATGGCAAAACAGAGATATAAGCAATTTTTTTTGACGAAATGTATGTGTACAGCTGCTTTTGCGCCTCGAGACGAGGAAAATTACCGAAAGCCGATAAACTCAAACGTATACGGCTTCGCTATCGCCCGCCGGAAGGAATCATCCATGTGGAGCAGAGAAAATTTAACGACCTATTACCGCCCCGAGATATACCGATGATCGATGGTCCCTCATTGTACAAATTTTACGAAATAATATAGAAATCGTTAGTCGGTATCGCGTATGAAGAAATGAAAATAAATTTGATGGCAACATCTTTATCTCGTTTCGTAAGAAAATAATCGGCAAACGTTACAAGTTTTGGCAGTTAGGTTGGTCACGTCGCTCTTGTAATTATTTTTACGTCTCTTTCCTATTATTTATAAAGTTTGATACGATCGGTTTCTTCATTTTTATTATCAATTGAGGAATATTATGTATCGCATTTATTTCGGTTGAATTTTGCAAGAAATGAATGGATGCGAGAATACGAAATTATGATTGACGAGTTTCTCGAATCTTTGTTTCAGACTTTTAACGGTGATACAATGTAACCGAAAACTTGCACGCAGATCGAGATAACGGGCTGACCTAGCTAAGAAAGTTTGATCGTTGATAAGACTTATCAGGGAAAGGCATTACGCACGGCACCGCGGAGACATTATTTTACATTGTTCAAATACGTCCAATGTCAATTCACGTCCCGGAAATAGGAAGCCACACATTTCTCGTTCAATTTTGTTCAAACCGCTTAAAACGCGGAACTTTTTTCGCGTGCAGAACTTACTTCAAAAGAACCAACCGAAGTTATCATTACGTCCATTGTGACAAACGTTTAATGACACCGAAAGTTTTTACACAAACTGCTAGCGAGCTAAGGAGGATATGCGGTTTAACGAAATAATTTCTACATTGCTGGGTCTGTATCATCGTGTTTAATAGTTTATACGACGTTACATCGTGTTTCGGCGGAAGTATCTATCAATCTTATACCGTGTGACAACACTACGAAAAAGTCGTGGCACACAACGACCTGACTGTTTAGACGAATCGACTTGATAAACATTCGGTTCAAATTTGGTAAACCTTTTATGCAATATGGACCAAATGATAAATATAATTAGAATATTACTAGGAGCAAAAAACGCCGGCTTTTTTTTGGTCCAGACGTGACAGCTTCGGTTCGTCTGTATTAGTGCATAGTGACGATTGGATTATTTTTATATGTGGCAATAATGATACAAATAATTATATAGGTTAAAAAGAAAGAAACGCCCTCGCCATGATAACCCGCAAGATCCATCCGTGCTGAAGTGCGATAGGCTTGAGGGGCGAGTCTTTGGTAGTAGTCTAGCGAAGGATGGTGCAAGCTCGCTGCTCGAAGTAGATGTCCCAGTTTCCTCGTCGGTGGACGCCACGCAAGTCCTCTTTCTCCTTCAATCTCTTATCTACCCCGCAATGGAATATTTCTCGTCTTGTCCGAGCCATCGATCAATCGAATATACTCAACCATTGTTCTTTCCCCTGGATGAACATTGAAGAATGATCCGAAAAAGAAACAAAAATATATAGTAATTAAGTATTCGAAGGGTATTTCGCATTTCGTAATTAACTCACGCCACGTAAAAGGTTTCTATGAGCTGGCCAAATTTACTATTAGATAAAAAGTTGAACTAGAAAAAATGAGATGTTTTCATTCGGCGTAGATAATTTTCAATAACGTAAATAATTAACATTTTCACGTCATATTGTGCTTCGTAAAATTAGGAAGTCACTGTCTGAGAGGGTATTCTCTGTCTTTCGTTGACAATAAAAAGTCGTCGAAAAAGAAACAGTCGTTGGCCTTTTTTAATAGTACAGTATATGAGGCGTAAGGGAAAAAAACAAAATATTTCACATATATTTATATCACCGTCTGTTAAGAAATTAATTTAACGGTAGTGGATAAACCGTATCGACTGTTAGTCACTCTCCAGCCTCCGATGAATTGCTGACTTGCCGATGGACTATGTCGGTAAGAAAGAATTTGATAACGATGTCCCACGTACTTGTTCAAATATGCAAATGTATCGATGAGAGGAAACAATTTAGCGGTATCGATTTCCAATAAAACAAACTTTCGACATAAATATAAAAACAAAAAGCTCGCAAAACGATACAGTGTGTGCTAAGAGAGAAAACGCACCTGTGGCACGTGTATTCGTGTATACAACAATAATTACGACTTTTACGAGCAACAATTAACATTTTTATGCAGATTGACGCAAACAATTTTTTTCGGGTGCTATGCAACGTAAATACGTGCTAAACGATGCTTTGTCATATCTTTGTGCGTTGAGAATACTGTCCGATAATACATACGAGAAAAAAACGAATTTGTTTTTTATGGAATATGTACGTCACTGCTTGGTTGTTATCGTATTGTTGAGCCAAGACAAACCCAATTATATAGTACGACGAAAATTTATTTCCATTGTGTATATAATCGGCTCGAACATTGTTCGAAAGAAAACACATTAAATTGTTCTCATATATCTTTTATTAATGCTGATTATATCTGATACATGTCACGTAAAAATGACGGCAGGGGGGACGGGACGAGGGCGATGTCATTATCCGATCTCGTCAACCTTTGGTACAGAATTCTTGTTAGAATTTGTTATCCCTTCCCGTCAGTAATTGAGAATGTTGACCATCATAATTACAATTCAACTTGTAATGAGATCTAAGAAATAAATCAAAGATCCTCAGGTAAAACATGATTCTATATATGTATATATATTATTGATATACTTGTGGGTTTTTGTAAAAAGGTATGTACTTCATCTGTGCCCTTTAAATGTAATTGAAACATGACATAAGCAATACCCCCCCCCCCCCCCCCCCCCCCCTACAAACCGATAACTTCTACGACAATCATATTTATTTCTCATTGTATTCATTTATTGTCACGTTCATATTTATAAATACAGCGCAACCATTTATAAAGGTTTATAGGAATGAAATCAAGAATTTACACGTGATAAAATTTCAATTGTTTTTTAACGCACTCGGTGTATTATATTCCATTGAAAAATATTCAATAATTGACCGTAGAATGTATTCTTTATCAGTCGAATAAAGAATGAGCAGAATACGTAGAAAACTGAAGACTACACTTAATGATTACCGCAACTCATTTAATCCAATGATTACTTGTCTAAATATTGATAATCTGCTTACGCGTTATAAGTGGAATGTTTCAATTTAAAATGAATTTGCTTTTATTTTTACTGACGACAAAATTTTCCGATATGATGACAGTGTCTGCATAATTTGCACGTTTATTCCGCGAACATGCTAATTCTTAAAAATTAGGGTGATGCAAGTTTTGGTAAATCGGCGCAATTAGCCTTTATCCCCTATGTGAAGCATTTAATTCTATACGCTGGATCCAATCGATTAACAGTGACTATTTTCTTCATCGTTAAACACACTGTTAGGTTTTTAGGAAGGATTCTTAAATGATGTGTAACGGTATGTATTATGCTGCATATCTGCAATCGAATACTCGACTACTTACTGACAGGAGGTAGACCGATGCATTCGTAGGTATTATTTTGAAGTATGTTCCCTGTTACCAACGGCACGATCGAAAAAGAAGCCGTCTACCAATCGCGCTTGTCAAAATACAGCGTCGATCAATATTTTAATTTATCAATACTATACCTAATCATGAAAGATACTGGTGCGTCGTTGCAGTCTGCAATATACAATAATACCAATAAATTTAATAAACGTTGTACATCCTCGAAATGTGATAAGAGAAAGAGACAGATAATAATGGAGATGATCATATATAAAAAGGGGCTGATAATACTTTTAGTTAGCAGTGCATCGTTACCACTCACTGGCGACGTGACAAGAGCCAAACCTGAGTTCAATATGAAGACTGCAATGAGAGGTATATGAATATCTAATTATTGAATGTAGTGGTTTGAGAACAAAAATCACCAGACTTTGTTTCACTCGACGATCTTGTCGAAAATGTGAATTATAACATTAATGAATAATTACTGAACTTATTCTTTTCAGTTTTGCGGTTTCTGATTCTTGCTTCGGCAATTACGATTGTGCTCGGTGCACCAAATGCGGGTGGTGTCTCGTCGTCGCTATTACATGGGAACAAAAAAGTCGAGGACAAAATCGGAATAACTTCACCGTCCCACAATGAAGAAGATTGCGACAGCGATGATGGAGACGATGCAGGAGATGACACCGATTCAAATGAGGAGGACTGCGATACCGATTCATCCGAGTCCGAATCGGCGTCTTCCGCCAGTTCCACAGCATCAGCGGTGGCGAACGGCGCTAAATCCGAAGCAGAGTCTGCTTCCAGTTCAATAGCATCTGCAACCTCAGATGGAGCGAAATCCGTAGCCAAATCAGCCTCACAATCTAAGTCATCATCTAAGAGCTCTAAGTCTTCCGACTCAGGGTGGGGAAAGGATGCTGAAACGATATCAAAGGCTGCTTCTGGTTCAATAGCATCTGCAGCCTCAGATGGAGCGAAATCCGCAGCCAAATCAGCCTCACAATCTAAGTCATCATCTAAGAGCTCTAAGTCTTCCGACTCAGGGTGGGGAAAGGATGCTGAAACGATATCAAAGGCTGCTTCTGGTTCAATAGCATCTGCAGCCTCAGATGGAGCGAAATCCGCAGCCAAATCAGCCTCACAATCTAAGTCATCATCTAAGAGCTCTAAGTCTTCCGACTCAGGGTGGGGAAAGGATGCTGTAACCATATCAAAGGCTGCTTCTAGTTCAATAGCATCTGCAGCCTCAGATGGAGCGAAATCCGCAGCCAAATCGGCCTCACAATCTAAGTCATCATCTAAGAGCTCTAAGTCTTCCGACTCAGGGTGGGGAAAGGATGCTGAATCCATATCAAAGGTTGCTTCTAGTTCAATAGCATCTGCAACCTCAGATGGAGCGAAATCCGTAGCCAAATCAGCCTCGCAATCCAAGGCATCGTCCTCATCCAATGGCTCTAAATCGGACTCAGAATCTGCTTCGAGTTCAGAAGCATCAGCGTTGGTAAAGGAAGCTGAATGCGAAGGAGAATCTGCTTCCAAATCCAAATCAGGATCGCACGCCAAGTCATCGACCTCGTCCAACCGCTCTAAATCTAAATCAAAGTCTGCTTCAGATTCAGAGGCATCGGCATCGGCTTCAAAGGGATCAGAATCCAAATCCCATTCAGCTTCAAAATCAGAGTCCGCCTCAAGTTCAAAGGCATCAAAGGGATCAAAATCGAAATCTGATTGGACGGAGGATTCTGACTCCGAATCAAAATCTGCTTCCAAATCCAAATCAGACTCGCACTCCAAGTCATCGATCAAGGGCTCTAAATCCAAAGCAGAGTCCGAATCAAGTTCAGAAGCAAGTTCAGAAGCATCTACAAAGGGATCAAAAACCAAATCTAAATCCAAGTCAGCCTCTCATTCCAAGTCAGATACGTCATCTAAAAACTCCGAATCCAAATCAGAGGCTGATTCAAGTTCAGATGCATCAGCGTCGGCAAAGGATGGTGAATGCGAATCAGAATCTGCTTCCAAATCCAAATCAGACTCGCACTCCAAGTCATCGATCAAGGGCTCTAAATCCAAAGCAGAGTCCGAATCAAGTTCAGAAGCAAGTTCAGAAGCATCTACAAAGGGATCAAAAACCAAATCTAAATCCAAGTCAGCCTCTCATTCCAAGTCAGATACGTCATCTAAAAACTCCGAATCCAAATCAGAGGCTGATTCAAGTTCAGATGCATCAGCGTCGGCAAAGGATGGTGAATGCGAATCAGAATCTGCTTCCAAATCCAAATCAGACTCGCACTCCAAGTCATCGATCAAGGGCTCTAAATCCAAAGCAGAGTCCGAATCAAGTTCAGAAGCAAGTTCAGAAGCATCTACAAAGGGATCAAAAACCAAATCTAAATCCAAGTCAGCCTCTCATTCCAAGTCAGATACGTCATCTAAAAACTCCGAATCCAAATCAGAGGCTGATTCAAGTTCAGATGCATCAGCGTCGGCAAAGGATGGTGAATGCGAATCAGAATCTGCTTCCAAATCCAAATCAGACTCGCACTCCAAGTCATCGACCAAGGACTCTAAATCCAAAGCAGAGTCCGAATCAAGTTCAGAAGCAAGTTCAGAAGCATCTACAAAGGGATCAAAAACCAAATCTAAATCCAAGTCAGCCTCTCATTCCAAGTCAGATACGTCATCTAAGAACTCCGAATCCAAATCAGAGGCTGATTCAAGTTCAGATGCATCAGCGTCGGCAAAGGATGGTGAATGCGAATCAGAATCTGCTTCCGAATCCAAATCAGACTCGCACTCCAAGTCATCGACCAACGGCTCTAAATCCAAATCAGAGACCGAATCAAGTTCAGAAGCATCTTCAGAAGCATCTTCAAAGGGATCAAAATCCCAATCCAAGTCCAAGTCAGATGCATCATCTAAGAATTCCGAATCCAAATCAGAGGCTGATTCAAGTGCATCATCGTCTAGCTCTTCAGAAGCATCAGAAAGTTCTCACGGAAAACACGGTCATAAATCGCATGACGAAGAGGAGTGCGATGAAAATTCAGAGGGACATAAATCCGGACAGCATGGTCATAAATCTCATGACGAAGAGGATTGCGAAGGAAATTCAGAGGGACATAAATCTAAACAGCACAGTCATAAATCACATGACGAAGAGGAGTGCGATGAAAATTCAGAGGGCCATAAATCCGAACATCACAAAAAATCCAGCAGCCATAAATCCGAATCTGATGAAAACTGTGAAGAAGATAAAAGTCATAAATCAAAATCCGAGAAAATCAAACATAGCGGCCACAAAGGTGAATCTACTGGAAAGTCTAAATTACATCAACTACTGTCTGGAGGATCTAAATTAGAAGAAGACTGCTAAACTGAATCTTAAGAATCCCCATACAAACGTATTTTAGCATCACGCAATCGGTTACCGTTAGCGCTTGTATCGTGTCAATTTTATAGCAAATATGTCATATTTATTATTTTGTCATTTTACTATGGTTTTTAATACAAATGTTCAGTGTAAATCAAAGATAGACTTCCGAAGCATAAAAATGTTGTATAATCTATGTTAACGACTTAAAATGTTATATAAACTTGTTCATAAACAAAAATATTTTTGTCTTTAAATGAACTTGCACAGATCTATATATTGACTCATATTATTTCATTTAACTTTCCGCCACAAAATCCTCTTGTAAATATCGCTTGTCCTCGATTCTCCCTTTAGTTTTTGCAATGTACGGTATATCGATTCAGATATTCTCATGTCGCATACAGCCATATAACAGAGGGAGCTGCGAATTAAATATTCCGTCATTCCGAAAGTGTGAAAGTATAGACGATCGACTGTATCTTCATTTTTCGTAGCTAAAACGCACTTATTCACAGATGTACCATTGAAATAATGCCGTTCGTCTTAGATCTGTAGGTCAGAAATATATAAAGTTTTGACAATAATTGTACGTCGTTTTCTCTACGTATAAGTATGCTAGCAGGTAGATTTTTGGAATTATTAATAAATAAGGTATTAATAAATAAACTTGCGTATTGAATTATTCCAAAAAAATAATTGAACTGACGATTTATAAAAGCCAAACAAGATATAATGAACATATAAATTATGCGTAAATTGTCATGAAAGAGTTCACAAATATGTTAGTAGTAGAATATAAAAATGTGGGAAAACGGATTTACAACATAACCTTAGTATGTTACTCATCGCAAACAAATCTCATAATAAACTCCAAAGAATCGTGAAGATGACAGTACACAGAGAAGTAATTTTAAATAGGCAGATTCTGGCCTATTCAATAGCGTTCTATGGAGCTAGTACGGTGTGGATTGCTTTATATTATACTTTCTTATAAATTAAAAATGATTTCTCATTACTCGTATACCCGTATTATTAAGCACTATTATACATGCAAATAATTTAGCATAACAACATTGAGTCAATCTGAAATTATAAAATTCAATGTACGATAGTAGAATGAAGCACTCATCAATCTCTTAAAGATACAACATGCACCTCAGCATTAGTCGAACACTATACAAATACGACAGACTGAGTGGATGGATGAATAAATGTTCACATTAACGGCGATTAATCGATATGATAGATCCACGACCATTTAGATTAACTACCCCCCAGCAGAGAAAAACATTGTTAATAGATCAAGTTTACTACATGTGCATTAGTTCAATTTTCCCAATTCGCTTTATAACGATGCTGAGCAAAATGTAAGAATAGGGAATGGATTGCGACGGAAACATTTCGTTTTTCACAGTCGACGACTCAACATCGTCTATGACCAACGCCAAACAGTTAACTCAGCACTTCAAAGATAGACATGAAGTATAATTGTTTTAATTTTACTTTGGTCGTAGTGAGGTTTGTTTCTAAGTAAGAAGTTTTGCTCACCATTGGTAAATTTTAGTAAAGAATTTTGATAGGCCAGGAATAACGACGTAGATGGCCGTCTGGCAATATCGGGACTGCCCATCGATCTTCTACGCAAATATTGTTGGCTGTGATCAATTAATATATATGTAGGATGCACCTACATACTATGTTAATCTTGGAATTGGCGCAAAAAACTGCAGATCTATCAGAAAATACCAAAGACATACACTTCCATTTATAAGAATAATTAAAACTTTGAGAAAAAAATACTATTCCGCTCAGGAAAACCACATGTTGTTTCTTATTTGACAACGTTAAAACATGGAGTCACTGTCGGTGATGAACTGTAGGAGTAAGAAGTAACAAAGTTAGTTATCATTGTGTATTTCGCTACCCGCATGTGAGGAAACGGTCTTGCAATTATTATGGTACGAAAGGAGTAGTCCTTGACCAAAAATGAATAAAAAATTATTATAACAGTGTTTTAGATTTCTAGTACAAATCTTTACTATGTTCTCCAAACTTAGGCCCTTGATGCACTTTGTGGATATTGAATATTGTACATGAGTAAACATATTATTCCTCATTGGGCAATTATTTTACCGCTGTCACCCTCTCGTGATATTTCATGTACATTAGCTGTCTTAAATGACAGAAATGTGTATTTATATCTTCTGGATTTAGCCAGATTTAGATTTGTATTGCCCTCATTGTATCTCTAGAATTTGTATATCTTGAATAAAGCTTGTGATGAATTATGACTAAAAGTTCGGCCCACCTGGTGAATTTGCATTTCAGCGAAATTTCCTCCTATGACGATTTCACCTGTGAAAACAAAAACCAACATATTTTTTCATGCATCACTCGTAGGTATAAACACACTTTACTTGGTATAATCATACAACTTATACCTAATGATAATGTGTGTCAGAAAGGTAGTGTTTCGACAAATCAGCGAATTCCCAAAAACTTATTAATCTAGGCATGCATGACTGGAACGCTTATAACAGCCTGCCTGTTATTTGCACCATAAAGTGCGATTTATTATCGTTCAATAAAAGATTCGATGCGGATAAAGCTGATATATCATTTATAAGCCAGTTGGACTGTGTGACGACACATCTCAATTGTTGAAAAACACCGGGTTCTAAACGATTCAGTTGTTGACGTTATATATGTTAATGATTTAATAAGGATACTTTTAAGAAAATTCTGACATCTACTAAATTACCAGCAATCTCACAGAAAAGAAAGACCGTCAAGCGACCACGCTTGTCAAAATATGAAATCGATAAATATTGTAATTTAATTACCAAAATACAGGGCACGCGCGTCGAAGGTAAGCTGTGTGCTTGCAGTCTGAGACTATATAATAACAGCAATAAATTGAAGAATCGCTGAACGTACGCTGGATGAGATAACGCATAAAGACAATATTCAATTCTGCCAAGTATAAAACAAGGGTGAAATCAATTATGTGTAGCAGTACGACGCTGGCGACGCATCAATTTCTGTGCAGCGCTCAACCGCAGACTGCAATGCAAGGTACATGGCAAATCAATTTTTGCTTGATTTTACCTCACTTTCAAAATTGTTCATAAAATTATGCATGGTTGTTAGGTGCCTTATTGATTTCGTAAGGACTAAAATCCATGTGGTAATTAATTTTTATTTGCAGTGTTGAAGTATCTCATCCTCGTTTCGACGATCACCTGCGTACTTAACTCGACGCATGGACTGGAAGATGGGGTACACATTAGCAGTACTTCGAGTCAAAAGCAGATTGTTTGGGATGAAACTGGAGAGCACGAATCGGCTTCCGGGAACTGGGAAAATAAATGGTCTGATGCGTCTTCGAGCGAAAAGGAGAGCAATGGATGGCATAGTGAAAATGGGAAGTGGGATGAAAAAGATGGCCAAGTAGAAGAACAAACAGCGTGCGACAGTGAAGTTGCGTCAGATTCAGAAAATCAATCACAGGCATGGGATCATAGCAGCGAAGAAGTAAACGATTCTCAGTGGGAATCAAGCAGTCAAAGTTCAGAAGAATGTACGGAAAACCAAGAAACATCGGAGGACAGTGACTGGCAAAGTTCTGATGATAATGAAGAGTCAGACGAATGTTCGGAGAATGAAGAGGAGTCTAGCTGGTCCTCCGAAAAATCTTCATATTTAAAATCATCGAGAAGCGAAAGTACCGACGATTGTGAAGATTCGGATGAGCTATCGGTTAGTAAAGAATCCGACGAGTCTTCAGAAAACTCTGACTGGCAATCGAACAATCAAGAATCATGGGATTCCGAGTCATCAGAAAGCTGTGAATCTGAAGAATCTAGTGAATCCACGGAATCATCCGATAGTGATGAATCAAGTGAGGAAGGGAACGAATATTCTGCAGAATCCTTAAACTCGTGGAAACATAGTAAGCCACGAAAATACAATGAAGCCCCAAAAAATTCATGGGGTTCGCAACATAAACAGAGCTCTGACAAGAGTTCAAAATCGTGGAGTAGCGAACATCTCATCAGCAAAATAAGCATGTGGAAGCGATCTGCACAGAAAGCCCTCGCTCTATTAATCGCGGAAATAAATGCAGTTGCTCAGAAACATCAATCGACATGGGGAACAAACGGACATTCGCTCGATGAGAGCTATGAAAAACTTCAATCGACGATCGCGACTGCCAATGCAAACCTGCAGAAACATTTGTCAGGTGTAACGAGTAACTGGAAAATAAGTTTGTCTCAATGTGATGACGATTTGAAAGGTGTAGAGAGTTTCTTGCATGATTATGTTATACAACTCGAACAATGTATAGCATCTGTAAGAACAAAAAAAACGTCGTTGATACTATACATCGTCAAAGCACTGCACAAAAAAGTGGATTCCATTCTTGAACAACTTCGAACGGATTTATGGGCAATTGGACAACATTGTTCCTCGCAATCAGGTTCGGAATCCAACGCATCGTCAAGCGCTGCTGCGCAGACAACGTCGAATGCAAATGCTGCTGCAAGCAGCAGTTCCCGCGCTGCAGCTAGTGCCGCATCCGAAGCAGCATCGACAGCAACAACTAACGCACATCGACGAGGTGGTTCGAACGCTTGGTATGGAGCTTACACGCAATCACAACCGAAGCCAATAACTAAATCCGGCCATCACGGTGGTTCCCAAACTTCATCAACTGCGAGAGCCCAATCGGCGGCAAACTCATATGCTTCCGGTGGTAGCAGTTCCGACGCGTTAGCTAGTGCTGCATCCCAGGCACTTTCAACATCGTCTACTAACTCCGGCTGGGGCGATGATTCCGCAGCCTCCTCCGCGAGATCACAATCAAAGGCAATAACTAAATCTAGGCATCATGGTAGATCCCGAACTTCATCAAGCGCGACAGCACAATCGGCGGCGGACTCATATGCTTCCGGTGGTAGCAGTTCCGAAGCTTTAGCTAGTGCTGCAGCCCGCGCAGCCTCAACTTCGTCCACTGACAGCGGGTGGAGCGATGGTTCCACAGCCTCCTCCAAGGCTTCCGCGAAAGCACACTCAAAGGCAATAAGTAAATCTGGCCATCGCGGTGGTTCCCAAAGTACATCAAGCGCGACAGCACAATCAGCGGCGGACTCATATGCTTCCGGTGGTAGTAGTTCCGAAGCTTCAGCTAGTGCTGCAGCCCGCGCAGCCTCAACTTCGGCCACTGACAACGGCTGGGGCAACGTTTCCACAGCCTCCTCCGAGGCTTCCGCGAAATCGCAATCAAAGCCAATGCGGAAATCTGGCCATCGCGGTGGTTCCCAAAGTACATCAAGCGCGACAGCACAATCGACGGCGGCCTCATATGCTTCCGGTGGTAGCGATTCCAAAGCTTTAGCTAGTGCTGCAGCCCGCGCAGCCTCAACTTCGTCCACTGACAGCGGCTGGAGCGATGATTCCACAGCCTCCTCCGAGGCTTCCGCGAAAGCACACTCAAAGGCAATAAGTAAATCTGGCCATCGCGGTGGTTCCCAAAGTACATCAAGCGCCACAGCACAATCAGCGGCGGACTCATATGCTTCCGGTGGTAGCAGTTCCGAAGCTTTAGCTAGTGCTGCAGCCCGCGCAGCCTCAACTTCGTCCACTGACAACGGCTGGGGCAACGGTTCCACAGCCTCCTCCGAGGCTTCCGCGAAATCGCAATCAAAGGCAATAAGTAAATCTGGCCATCGCGGTGGTTCCCAAAGTACATCAAGCGCGACAGCACAATCAGCGGCGGACTCATATGCTTCCGGTGGTAGCAGTTCCGAAGCTCTAGCTAGTGCTGCAGCCCGCGCAGCCTCAACTTCGTCCACTGACAACGGCTGGGGCAACGGTTCCACAGCCTCCTCCGAGGCTTCCGCGAAATCGCAATCAAAGTCAATGAGTAAATCTGGCCATCGCGGTGGTTCCCAAAGTACATCAAGCGCGACAGCACAATCGACGGCGGCCTCATATGCTTCCGGTGGTAGCAGTTCCGAAGCTCTAGCTAGTGCTGCAGCCCGGGCAGCCTCAACTTCGTCCACTGACAACGGCTGGGGCAACGGTTCCACAGCCTCCTCCGAGGCTTCCGCGAAAGCACACTCAAAGGCAATAAGTAAATCTGGCCATCGCGGTGGTTCCCAAAGTACATCAAGCGCGACAGCACAATCAGCGGCGGACTCATATGCTTCCGGTGATAGCAGTTCCGAAGCTTTAGCTAGTGCTGCAGCCCGCGCAGCCTCAACTTCGTCTACTGACAACGGGTGGGGCAACGGTTCCACAGCCTCCTCCGAGGCGTCCGCGAAATCGCAATCAAAGGCAATAAGTAAATCTGGCCATCGCGGTGGTTCCCAAAGTATATCAAGCGCGACAGCACAATCGGCGGCGGACTCATATGCTTCCGATGATAGCTGTTCCGAAACTTCAGCTAGTGCTGCATCCCAGGCAGCCTCAACTTCGTCCACTGACAGCGGCTGGGACAACGGTTCCACAACCTCCTCCGAGGCTTCCGCGAAATCGCAATCAAAGTCAATAAGTAAATCTGGTCATCGCGGTGGTTCCCAAAGTACATCAAGCGCGACAGCACAATCAGCGGCGGACTCATATGCTTCCGGTGGTAGCAGTTCCGAAGCTTTAGCTAGTGCTGCAGCCCGCGCAGCCTCAACTTCGTCCACTGACAAGGGCTGGGGCAACGGTTCCACAGCCTCCTCCGAGGCTTCCGCAAAAGCACACTCAAAGGCAATAAGTAAATCTGGCCATCGCGGTGGTTCCCAAAGTACATCAAGCGCGACAGCACAATCGGCGGCGGACTCATATGCTTCCGGTGGTAGCAGTTCCAAAGCTTTAGCTAGTGCTGCAGCCCGCGCAGCCTCAACTTCGTCCACTGACAGCGGCTGGGACAACGGTTCCACAGCCTCCTCTGAGGCTTCCGCGAAAGCGCACTCAAAGGCAATAAGTAAATCTGGTCATCACGGTGGTTCCCAAAGTACATCAAGCGCGACAGCACAATCGACGGCGGCCTCATATGCTTCCGGTGGTAGCAGTTCCAAAGCTTTAGCTAGTGCTGCAGCCCGCGCAGCCTCAACTTCGTCCACTGACAGCGGCTGGAGCGATGATTCCACAGCCACCTCCGAGGCTTCCGCAAAAGCACACTCAAAGGCAATAAGTAAATCTGGCCATCGCGGTGGTTCCCAAAGTACATCAAGCGCGACAGCACAATCGGCGGCGGACTCATATGCTTCCGGTGGTAGCAGTTCCAAAGCTTTAGCTAGTGCTGCAGCCCGCGCAGCCTCAACTTCGTCCACTGACAGCGGCTGGGACAACGGTTCCACAGCCTCCTCTGAGGCTTCCGCGAAAGCGCACTCAAAGGCAATAAGTAAATCTGGTCATCACGGTGGTTCCCAAAGTACATCAAGCGCGACAGCACAATCGACGGCGGCCTCATATGCTTCCGGTGGTAGCAGTTCCAAAGCTTTAGCTAGTGCTGCAGCCCGCGCAGCCTCAACTTCGTCCACTGACAGCGGCTGGAGCGATGATTCCACAGCCACCTCCGAGGCTTCCGCAAAAGCACACTCAAAGGCAATAAGTAAATCTGGCCATCGCGGTGGTTCCCAAAGTACATCAAGCGCGACAGCACAATCGGCGGCGGACTCATATGCTTCCGGTGGTAGCAGTTCCAAAGCTTTAGCTAGTGCTGCAGCCCGCGCAGCCTCAACTTCGTCCACTGACAGCGGCTGGGACAACGGTTCCACAGCCTCCTCTGAGGCTTCCGCGAAAGCGCACTCAAAGGCAATAAGTAAATCTGGTCATCACGGTGGTTCCCAAAGTATATCAAGCGCGACAGCCCAATCGGCGGCGGACTCATATGCTTCCGATGATAGCTGTTCCGAAACTTCAGCTAGTGCTGCATCCCGCGCAGCCTCAACTTCGTCCACTGACAGCGGCTGGGACAACGGTTCCACAGCCTCCTCCGAGGCTTCCGCGAAATCGCAATCAAAGTCAATAAGTAAATCTAGTCATCACGGTGGTTCCCAAAGTATATCAAGCGCGACAGCACAATCGGCGGCGGACTCATATGCTTCCGATGATAGCTGTTCCGAAACTTCAGCTAGTGCTGCATCCCAGGCAGCCTCAACTTCGTCCACTGACAGCGGCTGGGACAACGGTTCCACAGCCTCCTCCGAGGCTTCCGCGAAATCGCAATCAAAGTCAATAAGTAAATCTGGTCATCACGGTGGTTCCCAAAGTACATCAAGCGCGACAGCCCAATCAGCGGCGGACTCATATGCTTCCGGTGGTAGCAGTTCCAAAGCTTTAGCTAGTGCTGCAGCCCGCGCAGCCTCAACTTCGTCCACTGACAGAGGCTGGGGCGATGGTTCCACATCCTCCTCTGCGGCTTCCGCGAATTCACAATCAGCGGCAATAAGTCAATCTGACCATCGTGGTGGTTCCCAAAGTACATCAAGCGCGACAGCACAATCGGCGGCGGACTCGTATGCTTCCGGCGGTAGCAGTTCCAAAGCTTTAGCTAGTGCTGCAGCCCGCGCAGCCTCAACTTCGTCCACTGACAGCGGCTGGGACAACGGTTCCACAGCCTCCTCCGAGGCTTCCGCGAAATCGCAATCAAAGTCAATAAGTAAATCTGGTCATCACGGTGGTTCCCAAAGTATATCAAGCGCGACAGCAAAATCAGCGGCGGACTCATATGCTTCCGGTGGTAGCAGTTCCAAAGCTTTAGCTAGTGCTGCAGCCCGCGCAGCCTCAACTTCGTCCACTGACAGCGGCTGGGACAACGGTTCCACAGCCTCCTCCGAGGCTTCCGCGAAAGCGCACTCAAAGGCAATAAGTAAATCTGGTCATCACGGTGGTTCCCAAAGTATATCAAGCGCGACAGCACAATCGGCGGCGGACTCATATGCTTCCGATGATAGCTGTTCCGAAACTTCAGCTAGTGCTGCATCCCAAGCAGCCTCAAGTTCGTCCACTGACAGCGGCTGGGACAACGGTTCCACAGCCTCCTCCGAGGCTTCCGCGAAATCGCAATCAAAGTCAATAAGTAAATCTGGTCATCACGGTGGTTCCCAAAGTACATCAAGCGCGACAGCACAATCGGCGGCGGACTCATATGCTTCCGGTGGTAGCAGTTCCGAAGCTTTAGCTAGTGCTGCAGCCCGCGCAGCCTCAACTTCGTCCACTGACAGAGGCTGGGACAACGGTTCCACAGCCTCCTCCGAGGCTTCCGCGAAATCGCAATCAAAGTCAATAAGTAAATCTGGTCATCACGGTGGTTCCCAAAGTACATCAAGCGCAACAGCACAATCGGCGGCGGACTCATATGCTTCCGGTGGTAGCAGTTCCGAAGCTTTAGCTAGTGCTGCAGCCCGCGCAGCCTCAACTTCGTCCACTGACAGAGGCTGGGGCGATGGTTCCACATCCTCCTCCGCGGCTTCCGCGAAATCGCAATCAAAGTCAATAAGTAAATCTGGTCATCACGGTGGTTCCCAAAGTACATCAAGCGCGACAGCACAATCGGCGGCGGACTCATATGCTTCCGGTGGTAGCAGTTCCGAAGCTTTAGCTAGTGCTGCAGCCCGCGCAGCCTCAACTTCGTCCACTGACAGAGGCTGGGGCGATGGTTCCACATCCTCCTCCGCGGCTTCCGCGAAATCGCAATCAAAGTCAATAAGTAAATCTGGTCATCACGGTGGTTCCCAAAGTACATCAAGCGCGACAGCACAATCGGCGGCGGACTCGTATGCTTCCGGTGGTAGCAGTTCCGAAGCTTTAGCTAGTGCTGCAGCCCGCGCAGCCTCAACTTCGTCCACTGACAGAGGCTGGGGCGATGGTTCCACATCCTCCTCCGCGGCTTCCGCGAATTCACAATCAGCGGCAATAAGTCAATCTGACCATCGTGGTGGTTCCCAAAGTACATCAAGCGCGACAGCACAATCGGCGGCGGACTCATATGCTTCCGGTGGTAGCAGTTCCGAAGCTTTAGCTAGTGCTGCAGCCCGCGCAGCCTCAACTTCGTCCACTGACAGCGGCTGGGACAACGGTTCCACAGCCTCCTCCGAGGCTTCCGCGAAAGCACACTCAAAGGCAATAAGTAAATCTGGCCATCGCGGTGGTTCCCAAAGTACATCAAGCGCGACAGCACAATCAGCGGCGGACTCATATGCTTCCGGTGGTAGTAGTTCCGAAGCTTCAGCTAGTGCTGCAGCCCGCGCAGCCTCAACTTCGGCCACTGACAACGGCTGGGACAACGGTTCCACAGCTTCCTCCGAGGCTTCCGCGAAATCGCAATCAAAGTCGATAAGTAAATCTGGTCATCACGGTGGTTCCCAAAGTACATCAAGCGCGACAGCACAATCGGCGGCGGACTCATATGCTTCCGGTGGTAGCAGTTCCGAAGCTTTAGCTAGTGCTGCAGCCCGCGCAGCCTCAACTTCGTCCACTGACAGCGGCTGGGACAACGGTTCCACAGCCTCCTCCGAGGCTTCCGCGAAATCGCAATCAAAGTCGATAAGTAAATCTGGTCATCACGGTGGTTCCCAAAGTACATCAAGCGCGACAGCACAATCGGCGGCGGACTCATATGCTTCCGGTGGTAGCAGTTCCGAAGCTTTAGCTAGTGCTGCAGCCCGCGCAGCCTCAACTTCGTCCACTGACAGCGGCTGGGACAACGGTTCCACAGCCTCCTCCGAGGCTTCCGCGAAATCGCAATCAAAGTCAATAAGTAAATCTGGTCATCACGGTGGTTCCCAAAGTATATCAAGCGCGACAGCACAATCAGCGGCGGACTCATATGCTTCCGGTGGTAGCAGTTCCAAAGCTTTAGCTAGTGCTGCAGCCCGCGCAGCCTCAACTTCGTCCACTGACAGCGGCTGGGACAACGGTTCCACAGCCTCCTCCGAGGCTTCCGCGAAAGCGCACTCAAAGGCAATAAGTAAATCTGGTCATCACGGTGGTTCCCAAAGTACATCAAGCGCGACAGCACAATCAGCGGCGGACTCATATGCTTCCGGTGGTAGCAGTTCCAAAGCTTTAGCTAGTGCTGCAGCCCGCGCGGCCTCAACTTCGTCCACTGACAGCGGCTGGGACGATGGTTCCACATCCTCCTCCGCGGCTTCCGCGAATTCACAATCAGCGGCAATAAGTCAATCTGACCATCGTGGTGGTTCCCAAAGTGCATCAAGCGCGACAGCACAATCAGCGGCGGACTCATATGCTTCCGGTGGTAGCAGTTCCGAAGCTTTAGCTAGTGCTGCAGCCCGCGCAGCCTCAACTTCGTCCACTGACAGCGGCTGGGACAACGGTTCCACAGCCTCCTCCGAGGCTTCCGCGAAATCGCAATCACAGTCAATAAGTAAATCTGGTCATCACGGTGGTTCCCAAAGTACATCAAGCGCGACAGCACAATCGGCGGCGGACTCATATGCTTCCGGTGGTAGCAGTTCCAAAGCTTTAGCTAGTGCTGCAGCCCGCGCAGCCACAACTTCGTCCACTGACAGCGGCTGGGACGATGGTTCCACATCCTCCTCCGCGGCTTCCGCGAATTCACAATCAGCGGCAATAAGTCAATCTGACCATCGTGGTGGTTCCCAAAGTACATCAAGCGCGTCAGCACAATCGGCGGCGGACTCATATGCTTCCGGTGGTAGCAGTTCAGACGCTTCAACTAATACTGCATCCTACGCCGGATCGAGCTCTTCCGGTAACTCTGACTGGTTCGATAGTTCGAAAGCTTCGTCCGAGGCTTCTTCTCAATCGCAATCAGAGTCTATAACTGAATTAGCTGATTACGGCGACTCTTATTCTTCGTCGAGTGCAGCAGCGCAATCAATGGCTAGTGCATATACAAATGATGACAGTTTTGGCGCTCTAGACAGTGATGTACCTTGCGAAGATACAACCTCGACAGATCTGGCAGGACAGTATGATGATTCTTCAGCTTCGTCTGATGATTTCGCAAATTCGGAATCAGAGTGGGTAGATCAATCGAATAATGATGCTGAATCTGCTGCATATGCAGAGTCGAGTTCGAAATCAGATTCGTACTCACAATCAGGATACGTCATCCCTGCAGACTCCTCATGGGATTCTGACAGTACGTCATTAGCAAATTCTGATTCATACTCGCAGTCGGATGCTACTTCTGGTTCATCGTCGGATTCAGACTCCGAATCGCAATCAACCGCTTATTCCAGTGCGGAAGCTAGTTCTGATGCTGAGTCAGACTCTGCTGCACAATCGGAATCAGATGCAGCTGCTTCCTCTTCTTCTTCAGCCTCCTCTTCTTCATCTTCAGCCTCCTCTTCTTCATCTTCATCATCCAGCGACGATTGGGCATCCGGCAATGATTCCTATTCTAGTTCAGAAAGTACGGCCCAAGCATCGGCCAAATCTTCAGATGAAACGGAATCTGATGCGAGCTCAGGATGGGGCGACACATCAGCTACGGCGTACTCGGATAGTTCCTCAATTGCGACAGTGCGACATAGTCCATCGTGGTAGTAATCAGTTTCCGAATGATTGTTATCCAGTTCAAAGGGGCCATTGCTTTATCGGCAATACATTCAAATGGGCTCAGAAATTAAATTGTACATTTTTTGGGAATTACAGCAAATGGGCTTCCATTATGCGAATCGGCAGAATTCTCTCAATGAATATTCGGAGAAGTGACAAACACTTTGGTTGAATGTAGTCTTGATTGTTTAAAGGATCATGGTTCATAACGATCCTATCAATTAATTTCCAGCTACTGGTCGTCCCATGAACGTATCAAAAATATTCAGTAGCAATCTCCGACAGAGACATTAACAACTATTGCGACGGTATGATACAATAACCATGCCCGAGCGCTCTACTAGTATTAACATGATTAGGATGCGCATTTTCATCGTCTGAACATGTCCATAGTTTTGTTGTGCATTGTCAAACCAACAGATTACGTATTAGTTATCGATCTTTCAGTGTGTACTATACATACACAATTTCAACATATTTTCGAGTACTTCATGTAATACAGTAAAATAAATGTTTGTGTTAGATATATGTTTTGGCGTTCGTTATTCCCTTCGACCGCTTAGAATTTGAAAATATTTATCCTTTAGGGTAACTCTGGGTGTTATGGCCTAGGTAGCAAATATGGGCCACTGCTATTTCTCCAAAATTAACCAACATTAGCGTAAAACAGCCCTGCCATGTTTGAGCAGCCCTACCCCTCACCTGCTCAGTGAATATGTGTGTGTGTTTTACACGCCATGATGCAAAGTTGAGTGTTATTTTGATGTCATTTTTTGTAAAGTTTCAACCGTTACAATTACTCGAATTGTGAATTTTTCGTATTATGCCTTCACAGATTTGCAGGCAAACCCGTAATCTATAGTCTGGTGGAAATTTTGTATACAAATTGTTCACTGGTTTTTAGTTTAGACCTTCTTTGTCGAAAACGTTCTTACGTAGTAGTAGGCCAATATGGCCTACTAGTATTGGCCTACTACTACTATAAGATTCCATATTATAGTACCCCATTGCGAGTCCCACGGCATCCGATCAAGAGATCCCTGTGTTAAGAAACCAAGTCGAAACTTCAAGTGTAGGGTCTGAGTAAATTATGGGTCCGTCACGATGTTTCCAGAGCCGTCTATTTCCACACACCAAAACGTTATATCATTCCAATCGTCTCCGATACCAGAAATAGCGTCTAGAAAACCTAGTAACCGCGGCAGAAAGGCTGCTCAATCGACATTACTGACTTCATCCCCGTACAAAAAAGAATTACATAACTCAATAAAGAAAACAAAAACGAAAAATTTAATAAATCTAGTATGGATAAAAGCGAAAAACAAAAGACAAAGGTAAAAAGTTAAGGCCAAAAACAAACAATGTAGAAATATCTAGGTCGGATAAAGACAATAAATCTTTGTACGAGGACAGCTCTGACGAAAGTCCAGATAGACGCAATGATTCAGACACAAAGTGCCTGAGACTTTTTTCTGTAAGTTTTGCTCTCCAAAATAACGAGCGAGTTATTATTTGCTCTGGTAGCTAACATGGCCCACGGCATTTACCGCCAATATGGCCCTAGGTCATAATAGCCGGGTATGTTCAAAATTCAACGATTCTGCAATTTTTCGAAAGCTTTTTTATTGCCTTAGGCTTTTAATTATTCATTACCAATAAGTTCAACAAGTGATATGACCAATAAAAATTGCTGGATCTCGTATAGTTTGAGTTTTATTGCCAAAAATGCTTATGGGGGCCATAATACCCGGACTTACCCTATAAGTACTCCCTACTACACACTGCTTATTTGAATAATATAAGAGTTAGTGATGTCCACCGATGCAGCAACGCCTGGTAAATATATTTTTTATCTACTACTCGATAGCAACTTATCGCTTACATAGGAATGAAAGTATGTGCGCTCTAAGAGCACGCATGTATATCGAAGTCGATGTGTAACAGCTGATATTTTGACATGTCGAATTAACCTTCTTTAGGATTTAACTTAAACCGCGATTGTGCATGAGCAGAGTAACCGTTTCATCCATAGCCGTTCGCAGGTGGCCGATGCTAAAATAAGAGCAATTATATTAGATGAGGGAAAATACAAAATAATACAGATGTTAACAGAAAATCGCTATGACCGCAACGATTTTTTATTAAGACACTTTTTTCAGCGCATAAATAGTCTTAAAATTGGATAAAGAGACAGATCGCTGCTCTATTGTTCCAAGTTGACGCTTGGCTATCGCGCGTGGGATTATCTTATATAGTTATGGCTACAGATTTGGATCGTAATTTCATTTCAGAACAGTAATTTGTGACGATATCTACATGTTATATAATAACGTTTTCCCTCTCGTAGTATGATTTAAATGGCGACAAACGTATTGATACGTTTCGAGTATCAGTACGATACATAAATGTCTATTCCTATCTTCGAAGACTCCTTGGCTCCCGCGCAACTGTGAAGTTTATCTTTCTGATATTTCGATGTCCACTGCCATTCGTTGCGTTCAATCTTCTTGTAGTGATAACTCCCATACTACTCTGCACGAGATGCTCTTTCGGCTGCAGTACCTTAATCGTCTTCTAGCAGTATCGTTCGCGCTCTGGGCAGTGTGCCATCGTCTCTTGGACAACGTTCGCAGAGAGAATCCTATTAACGTTAAATCGTGTAGCGCAAATGCTGCCTGATTCGCCAGCTTGACATCAATTGAGAATTGAAAAATGTGGACATTTTTGTTCTTAGCTTTGGCTTTTACAGCCTCAGCATTAGAAACTGTTGATCATCCTACCACTGGAGTACGTATTTCCCACATTAGTATTATCCAATGAATATTCATTCTGTCGATCCGTTGTTACATTCATCGCGCGTGAGCATGAGGTCGATTCGAAAATGTAACGTTATAAGTGAAGTATAAGCGCAAAAGACTAGGCCATTTTTGTTAGGTAATTGCCGTCGAGACGTTATCGTGACTTTTTACAGAGATTACAGATAGTCCTATCCTATAGTACATATGCCAATGTTATTTTTCTGGACTCGGGCTCAAGATATCTGTAATAGAAGTTTGCTTTAATATATATAATAGTACGTTGAAAACCGTATCTGATAATAATAGTCGTGTATAACAGTTTACGTTCCTCTTAAATTCGATCTCAACGTATGTTTCCCATACATTTTATTCTGTTATCATCATGTAATCTTTGCTGATTTCTGTTTACCTTATTTGCGGAAGAAGAAGACTTTGTTATCGGATTAGATACTGTATTCTAACACATTTCATCGCCGATTAAGTAATCTTATGCCCAGAGTGTTATACAACACCGGTTTATTGTGTCATTAACAGATTTTAATCGGGTGGGAATTAATCGTAAGAATTCAACATCATACGTCATTCACGTCCAGTTTGTTTTAATACAAGGAATATTTCCAAAAAGGGGAAAAATTGTGCAAGGCATGGGCAAAGATTAATTTCAGTTTTCCATCTCAGGACACTGGCGGGACTCAGGTTTTTGGTTTCACCGTAGACCACGAGAATGACCAATTCTTGCTCGATGGTCAACCGTTTCAGTACGTTTCTGGAAGTTTTCATTATTTCCGGACACCGCGACAGTACTGGAGGGACAGACTTAGAAAAATGAGAGCAGCCGGCCTCAACGCAGTGTCTACGTGAGTTTTCGGATTTTCGTTGCACGAACCATTGAATAAAATATGAAAATTTTTAGTTTAAATGAAACTCTTTAGATACGTCGAATGGAGTCTTCATCAGCCCGAGGTCGATAGGTGGGAATGGACCGGCGAAGCCGATGTCGTGGAATTCATCAATATTGCACGTGAAGAAGACTTGTTGGTTCTTTTAAGACCAGGTCCTTATATATGCGCAGAAAGAAATTTGGTAAATCCATTTGTCCATGACTAATTGAAGGTTTCATTGTTTAAATATATTTATGCTCGACTCCTTTTTTAAGGGTGGATTGCCTCCTTGGCTGATGACTCTCGTGCCAGACATAAAAATGCGAACGAACGACACCCGTGAGTATTGTAGCTGGCTAGTCTCACTAATGGCGGAGATAGTTTTTTTGTTGCCAAAATCAGTTTTTTCCAATCGATATCAGCTAAATTATTATTATCTTAACGCAGGCTACATGCGTTATGCCGAACGCTACTTCAACGAGATACTGACGAGAGTAGAGCCTCTGCTGAGAGGAAACGGCGGACCGATCATCATGGTGCAGGTCAATATATTTGCTACGTCGTGTATACGTTACTTAGCGATTGGAATAAGCAATATTGTTTGCACGATTTTCTTTCAGGTTGAAAACGAATACGGAAGTTTTCACGCCTGCGACGTAGCTTACCGAAACAATCTTTACAACATTGTTAAACGATACGTTGGAACAAAAGCTCTGATTTATACGACCGATGGGTCATCGGTTTCGATGCTAAGATGTGGCACCATTCCCGGAGCTTACGCGACGGTCGATTTTGGAACCAGCGGCGACGTTAACGTAAACTTTGCGATAATGCGACGATTTCAACCCACCGTAAGATTAATAATTTTTTTTATCGCCATAAAAATGCATTAAATGATAAAGACATTCGCTACTTCAACTAATCTATTAATCTGTAGATCTCGTTAACCAATCATTAATACTAATTAGTCCAGTAATGACCATTCTTGAACGAAACAATCTGTGTTACAGGGACCTTTCGTAAATTCGGAGTTTTATCCTGGCTGGCTATCTCACTGGGAAGAACCTTTTCAAAGAGTAAATACATCCAAGGTAGTGAAAGTACTCGACGAAATGCTCGCCTTAGGTGCATCAGTAAACATATACATGTTCTACGGTGGCACCAATTTTGCATTTACCTCAGGTATAGTTTAATCATGAAATAATCAGAAGTTTTCAGCTATTTTACTTTATAGCAATTCGATCACACTCTACGTTTGATAAGGAATAATGATAACAAAGATTTTTGAGTTTGCTAAAATATTTTTGATTCGTTATAAAACAGTTATTACATCAAAAACAGTCATGTGTCCCTAAATAAATAGTCCTCTATATTTGATGTTTTTCAAGGTGCTAACGGACCTCAAGATTACAGTCCTCAATTGACATCTTACGATTACGACGCCCCTCTCACCGAGGCCGGCGATCCGACCGCCAAATATTTTGCAATTCGCAATGTAATAGCCAAGGTAAAAATTAATTTTGGTATAATAAACAAATCCACGAACAAATGGATTTATTCGATCAATCCATCGCTCGTTCTCGTTGCATTCGTAACGCTATTATGTATTTTCATTCCAAGTATATTCCATTGACGAATCTGTCGTTGCCGGGCGTCTCACCGAAGGGAAGTTACGGATCGGTTCGGTTGCAACCGATCGTCAGACTTCTCGATCCTGTTGCAAAGCGAACCCTCGGTTCGGCCGAAGGAACTTACGCCAAACCGCCAACCTTCGAGAAACTTGGAATAGTTCATTCTCTCGTGCTCTACGAGACCGAATTACCAACTGCTCGCCAAGATCCATCAGTTCTCGAAGCACGAGCAATGGATCGTGCACTCGTATACGTCGACTCTCATCTCGTCGGTACGATATCGCGAACTCACAGCATTTACTCGATTTCTCTCGAAGCACACTACGGGGACCATCTTCAGGTTCTTGTGGAGAACCAAGGTCATTTGAACTTTGGTAATGTCGTCGAAGATTGGAAGGTGCGATATTATTTTTTTCTTTCGTGACAGAAACATTAATAAATATATTTAGCATTAATAATTTTTTCCCTTTATAGGGCTTAATGTACGCTAAGTTCAACAACTCGACTCTCACCTCGTGGAACGTTACCGGTTTTAAACTGGACACGGTGGAGCCCTTGACTTATCTGAACAATAGTGCGATTACAGACACTGGAACTCTTCACGGTGGTCCAATTTTCCTTCGCGGTACTTTTCACATAAGAGGAGAGCCGTTGGACACGTATCTGGATACAGCAGGATGGGGCAAAGGTGTTGCTTATGTGAATGGTTACAATCTCGGAAGATATTGGCCGCTGGTCGGTCCTCAAATCACTCTATACATTCCCTCGGCTTTCTTGAAAACCGGTAGCAACGAGCTGATTATTCTGGAACTCGAATATTTGCCATCGGGACGAATAATGAAGTTCCAGGACACTGCGAATCTTGGATAAGCTTGATTATGAATAAAACAACTGGCAGTCATCACGAGAGTCACTTACCAATGTAAATAAAAATACGAATCTATAAAAAAAAAATCGACGAACACTAAACAAAAATGTTTTACTTAAAATTTTTAATTAAAAAGAAAATTGTAATTCTCGTTTCGAGCTATTGCTCGTTTATAGGCGTACGGTTTATCAATAATAATGACAATAAAAATGAGCGTTTGTTATTCCAAGTACGGGGCGCACTTGCCCCCGCGTGCTTTGTCACACTGCACGCCCTCGAGAGAGAAAACGATGATGAACGTTTTCGTTATTCGACGTTTATGCGGTAGAGGCAAATTGATCGACGATGATGATGCCATAATCCTTCGATACCGGACAATATATTTCGTGAACAGGCGCGTGATGCCATGAAGAGGGACGAAGAGCAAGAGGCTTTTCTAAAGATCTCGAGGATCTCAATATAGGCGGTTAATATCCTCGACGATGACAAACGAGGATCGAACGCCACGTGACGTCCGGCATATCCCGTTGGCACACGACGATTATCTCACCTCCGGTTTTCTGCTGGTGAAAAAAAAAAGATTAAAATAAAATTGCCGATAGAGGCTCGCACGCGAGAATTATGCCCGCTTAAAACTCGTCACCGATGGCGAGTTAATTCCCTTGCTTCGTGGGGGTTGGTTCAATAACAATAAAACAAATTTTCTAATTATACAAATACAAAACTGATGTTAATAACGATCTATCGATGTAACGTCTTATCATAATTATCGTGAGAAAACATTTACTCTTCTTCTCACATTTTTGCCCTCGTCTATTAACATTTTTTCGATTTTTTATATAATCAACTTTTCATTCAAAAATTTTCGCGAATCGGACTTTCTAGAATTATCTCCACTATGATTCTCGTCACTTTATAATCGGATGCGTTTATGTTTGAAACATACCGTTTCTATAAGATGGAAAATGTATCGATATGATTACCGATAAAGTCTGTAAACATTATTCTTTCAGGGTATGCTACATGTGTACTTAATTATCGAAACAAGTTTATCGACACGTAAATCCAAACAACGCGTCGCGAAATATTATCGGTAAATACTGGGGAAGTCTTTGAAATAACGTTGAATGATTTATAACGAGCCATTCAAGATGAACTTGCGCACAGACGTATGTAGATATATATATATATATATATATATATATATATATATATATATATATATTTATACATCAACTGTTATAACACATAAATTTATATATATATGTATATTGTAACAGTCGACTAAGTTCATTACGGGGCAATATCGGCCTGTCAAAACGCCTTTTACCAAGGGTTACATAAAACTCCGCCCTTCGTTGAGAAAAAAACCGCCCTCGACATGCGCGCGAACGACCCAACTTGTAAGCCCTCACCTGCAGATTCACCTTTATAATCTTTTTCGTTATTCTCCTATCGCCGGTGAAACGCGTACTTTAGCAGTAGAAATCGGTTACTCTCGTCGTACCATTCGCCAGTGATATCGCCATATTAGAATTTTTACTAACTTAATCACAATGACGAGTGAGTACGAATATCTAAATAAAATATAAATTATCATTAATATTTTTCGATTCGATTACACGTTTTGACGATTCATCACGATTTTTTTTTTGGAAGCTTGCCTCGAAGAACAGGAAGTACCCTTGGATCTCAGTTGTCGAATTGACAAAACGGAAGTGAGCTGCGTTTCCTTCGTCGGACAGAGAAAATTACCCTGTGAGATGTGTGGCAAACATTTTGACAGACCGTCACTACTCAAGAGACATCTACGAACGCATACAGGTGCGAGGGAAGAAATACTAAAAGAAGAAAACAGAATGAACATAATTGATATAAAATATATTCTTATTTTACGAAAATTCAGGCGAAAAACCTCACGGCTGTTCGGTATGCGGGAAAATGTTCAGTACGAGCAGTTCATTGAACACTCATGCGAGAATTCATACCGGCGAGCGTCCTCACGAGTGTCCGTTGTGCGGAAAGCGCTTCACCGCATCGTCGAATCTTTACTATCATCGTATGACTCACTACAAAGTAAGCAAATTCAATTTCATTAATATTATGAATTTTCATTCGAAAGTCAATGTGTGACAAACGATTTTAGCAATGGGACATGGTACGATCGGTGTGAGAACACGCTCCAATTTTTTCAAAATAATTTTCGTCGTTTTCATCGTTTCAGGAAAAACCTCACAAGTGCAAGGACTGCGGACGTTCGTTTCCAACTCCTGGCGATCTTCGAGCTCACAGTTATTCGCATACAGGCAATTGGCCTCTGCGATGTCCAATTTGCGGTCGCGGCTTTTGCAAACCCGGTGCTCTTCATCATCACGTTCAATTGCACAATGGTATACGATTATAACTTGTAATTATTCAATGATAATTTCGCCTATCTTCGGTCATTGATGGTCATTCGTTCTCGTTTTTCAGGCTCTCGACCATATCATTGTGGTTATTGTACGAGAAAATTCTCGGTCATCAGTAACTTAAGATCGCACGAGAAAACACATGTTGCCCAATCGACAAATTGCCAATTAACCGTAAAGACGGATTATGAAGAAAGAAAAGTCCACGATGTAGTTTATATACAAGAAAAATCGCGACAGTCGATCGAGAGAGCGACGTTTGATCTGCCCGCTTTGACACTGCACTGGACTCCTTGGCTAATGAAATGATCGACGTTCGAATAGACAATAAGTAACGACTCGTTGACAAAGCTTCTTCAAACAAAACTTAGAAATAATATTTATTGAATAGAAACATCGTTCATGAACATTGTGTTGTAATGTAGTGTTTATACATTATCTTCGATTTTGTCCGGAATATCAGAAGTTTCGGCACATTCTATTTCCATTTTTTGATCATCAACGATCGTTGGAATGTTCGTGCTATCCTCGACAATTTCCATCTTACTTCCGTTAGTTTCTTTGACGATTTTCTCAGATGACGAACCATCCTTTACATCTACGTCCGCGGGTTCGGCCTTCTTGGTCTCCTCGTTAGCAGATTTCTCGAGTATCGAATCTTCCGGCTTGGTGGTTTGGTCCGCGGTTTCGACGACTGAAGCTGCATTAGTTTCTTTCTCTTTTGCCCTTTCCAGACTATCTTGGGCTTGATTCGCTGCTGATTGCGCGGCTTGCGTGTGAGCCGACGTGTCGTGATCGAGAATCTCGCGAAGCGCCATGGTTGCGTACGCCGATGACCTCAACGAGAACTCAAGTATCAGTGCTTTGAATTTACCCTCTGTAAGATAATCGAAATGATTGAATATTGTATTTAGTTCGAGAGAACTGTATGTTGGAAGATAATAAAAATAATTATACCAGGTTCGTCTTTCAGTGGGTCGATGCCGCGCATCTGGTCGATATCACCAAGTATCAAATCGTCGTGATAACCATTATATCGCGCTATCCTCCATGTGAGATCGCCGGGAGTTTCCAATATCGTTCTGTATGCCCCACCAAGACTATACTTTCTAAAAATGTCGAGAAGCAAATCAATTCGTACATAAATTGTTATTTGTTCCGTTGTATATATTTACTCACTTATTTTTCTGTCTCAGATCCGTGGTCAGATCGTCCTTAGCGAGAAACTCGTCGAACCACGGTTTAGCGTAAGATGGAAACGTGACTTTCCAACCAGGTTTCGGCATGAGAACATCGGCAAAAGTGTAGTTTGGCAGATCCTCCTCAGTGAGTACCTTAACGACTGGCAAATTCCACAGGTCCTTCGAATCGTCAAGGGTCTCAGTTTCCGTTTCGACTTTCGTCACTTTCGGTACCGTGGCTTCCGACACTTCGTCCACGGGAATCTCCGTAGCTTCGTTAGATACTTTTTTCTTCTCGTCAGCGCCATCACCATCAGCTTGTACTTCATCCCGAGAATTCGAGACATCCTTTTTCTCTCCGGTATTCGGTACGATTTTCACACATTTTGATTCTTTGTCATCGTCGTTCTGCAATGCATAATCCATCGTCTCGAATTCAGTCACATCTTTCTGATCGGATTTCTCGTAGACGAGATCGCCGACAATTGGCTTTGAGCCGAATTCTCGTATGCGCCGTGAGACCATGTGATTCCAGACAAGGCTTTGATAAGCATGAATGTACATCAATCGAGCGTTTCTCGGTAGATAATCGAGAGCACCCTGTGGATTATTTTTATCGCTACTGGCAAGACCGTACAACAGTTTAGCCTCGATCTTACCCGATCGTGCAATCGGTCTGAGCGCTTCTGAAGCGTCTTTCGTTTTCTGATAAATTTTACGAGCCTCTATCATGTCTCTATGCTGTTCACCATCGCGTGGCTTCAGTATAAGATCTATGGCCGCCTCCCACTTTCCCTGTAACAGAGCTTTGCCTATCTCGTGAGTCGGTATCGCCGCTATACTACCGAATCTTTGAAGACCGTAATAATTAATAAAACCATTGTCGCGCAAAGATGTCACCGCGATTTCGATCTCCTCGTCCGTGGCATTAACACTTCTCAATGCAATTCTAAAACGATTGCCGTTTAACATTCCCAGGTTAAGCGGATCTTTACAAAATTTAAAGTTTCCAACGTGCGCCCCGGGCACTTGCCTCGCCGCATCGTGAATCGTATGGGGACTGATTTTTCTCAAGCTCACCCACTGCGTAGTACGAGCACGGCGATCCTTAGTTCCGGCATAGTGAAACATGTCGGGTTTTATGCGCAATTTGATCGCTAACTGATTTAGAGCATCCATAGTGTCCATGTTTACTTTGTGAAGAAGAAAGTGACAATAGTTGCCATCTCGGGCGCTCCAATCGACACGGTGGTCGCTACGAAACTTATGACTAGAGTATTTATGTTTCTTGGCAAGTATGATTATCTTTTTCTCACCGCGGTCAACCGTTTCACTGACGACGGAAGGAACTTTCTTGGCGATGATGTGAATATTTCGGCGCAATAGTTTGCTCATCTCCGTAACATCTATCTCCATAGTAGATCCATCCTTGTCGGGATTGGCGACCGTTGAATTATTTGCAAACGCTTCGAGTTTCTCTCTCACGTCGGACGGTAGCGAGCTTTTAAGTTTTTCCATATCTTCGAGGTCTTGAGGCGCGGGTGGAATATCCTGAGTCGTCAATTTACAGATCTCGCCGTCGCAGCTTATCTCATGAACATGAAAATCGCCGAAACGTTCTTTCAGTAAACCACTGAAGCGTTTGTGGTTACCAACGAATTCGGTAATGCCAGTGTCCTCCTCCTTGAGACGTTCGCCAACCACGTATTTAGGACGCTTGCCATCGTACGAATGCGTCGCTTGAAAGCGTTTGTAGGGTCTTCCACGATAACCCCCACCTCCGCCACGGTGTCCTAAAATCATACAACAAATTCACGTAAATTGATTGATAAATTTAATTATCTATTCCCTTTTCATGTATTACATGGGAGGTTTGACCTTGGATTAAATCGATAACATAACAGGGCAAGTGTCTTTGACGTCTCTTACCCGAGTCTTGTCTGTGACCACCATCCTCGTTCTGATTCTCCGATGAACCCTGGCGCGAATTTCCTTCGCCACGATTTTGACGATATCCTCTATTGCCACGCCGTGGATAACCATTAGAACGCTCTTCCCTTTCGCGCCAAGACGATCTCATGATCAGTCGCCGTTTTTATCGTTTAAGTAAAAGACAACCGTTTCTCCTATCGCTTCAAGTATACTCGACTTGATTAATGTAATTTAATTTTCTTTCTTCATTACTAATTCAACGATGTTCAATGGATAATCGGTATATAACAGTTGCGTTGAATTTGTTGGTTAGATTCCCGATTCGTGCAACCAAATGTCTATAAAGGTTATGTTTGTTCGGAGAGTCACCTAGCACAACGAATTCAGACGACTCTGAGTTCGTTGCCTAGCAGTACGCTGCTACCCTCTATGCTATCCGATACTGTTTGTGGTGAACTAGCGACTCTATAGTTCCTTGCATTCGTTTACAAGCATTCATAATCAATTATGAGTCTTTAGTTGTGCATCATTAATCACAAGATAATTACAATATTTATAAAAAAAAAATCACAGGATCGAAATGGATTCAATTATGACGTAAAATACGATGGGTTTTAGCAATTGTTCATGAGTCTAAATATTTTTATTAAACTTATGTATAATCTTCTCTTATTACGCTACATCGTTTATAATCACACGGTAAACAGCCTGAAACAACTTAATGATAATGCACGTCTATCGTTATCAGAGTTATGGAAAACTCCAAAGCTCGGGGATTTCGTTCGTCGACGATATTACTGTCGTCTCTGTTAGAGTTGTCGCATCATTGATTCCGTCCAATTGTTTAAATTTCTTCCACGAAATTACTTTTTTTCACATCGCCTTGGTCCCGAACGCAGAAGTTCATTGAATTAGGTATTTTGTAAAAAAAAAAAAAGAATATGTACGGCGGCGAATCGCATCGTCGTAGATTTTTCGAGTTGTCTCGATCAGAGAATGATGCATGTTTTCGACTGAAATAATTTTATTTCGGTATTAGAAGAAAAACAAATGTCATTTATTTAATAAATAACGAAGAAATAATTTAATGAAAAATCTTATGTACGTTACCTTTGCTTTCGTAATCACCGCACTACTCGCCTTTGTACCGTTCTCCACTTCTTGTTTCTTCGTCTTAAATAGCTTAGCCATTTTTCCTGCGAACAATTGTTATCGAATCTTACAATTTTTTATGAAAAAAACGAAAAAATTAATTTTCGATTAATCAATAAAATCGGCAAAATTTTACCGGCTCTCGTTGGAGGTGAATGCACGACGTCCGTGTCGTCCTGTACGACCTTGGTTACATCCTCGACCGTGCCATTGTCCTCGACATCGTCAAGATTATTTTGCGCGTCTGCCTCGGCAGTTTCGTCGGTGCCGGCTTTCGATTTCGCGGATCTACTTTTCTCGCTACCCGCCGATTTCTTCTCCGAACCATCCTCGCTCTTCGTCTTTTCTTCCTCGCTCGTTACCAACTCACCTCCGTCGATCGGAAGCACCGATTCGGTCGCGTGCTCGTCTTCCGACTTTGTATTTTTCCCGGCACTTCCGGTCGAGCCGACTCTCGAGGACGAAGAACCTTGTCTGCTCGATTGTGAATTTTCGGCACTGCCGATCTTTTGCCTGGGAGGTTTCGGCGGTGGTACCGGAAGCGGAGGTGAATCGACCTTTTCCCCGGTCTCAAGGTCACCGTTGCTATTAACCGATTCCTCAAGGTCATCCTTGCTACCGGCTAATTTCTCAAGGTCGGCGCTACTACCGGTTAATTTCTCAAGGTCAGCATTGTCACCAGTCGCTTTCTCAAGCTCGGCGTTGCTACCAGCCGATCTCGCGCGTTCCGCGCTAGCGATTCTGCTGACTCCCAAACCGGAAGACTTTGGACTAATCGGTAATTCGGACTCTTTTTTCATTTCGTCGATATTATTCTCGTTGTTTACGTCCGTTGACATTTTCTCGTCATTGTTGTTGTCCATAATGCGTTCGTTCTCGTCGTCCTTCTCGTCCGAGTTCGTCGACATCTTCGAAATCGTTTCCTCGTAATCCGCAATTTTCATCGGGCTCTCGGGTTTCTCGACACTCGTGACGGAATCCGTCGGGCCGTTCGTCCCGGATTCCGTCGTGACTTCCGGCGACGCTGGATGTTCCTCGTTAAGGTTGTTCTCCGCGTCCATTTGTTCGGGCTCCGACTTGGCCGAGGTCCCATTTCCGCTCGGTATTCTCGCTAATGGAATTTTCAACGGTGGCAAAGGATTATTCTTCTTTTGCGAGCCGAGCTGGTCTTGGCCATCGATCTCCTCGTTGTCCATCTCGCGCCTTCGTCCCACCAAAATCGTGTGACAACCTCCGCACGCCACGTCGGTGACGACCAACTCCTGATATTTCGACGCCAAGGTCAACTCGTGTACGTTGTTCTCGTTCTCCTCCAAGCCGAGCTTACCGTGTCTTCCATCGCCGCACGTGAACAATTTCCCGGATTCTGGAGCGATCGATGGAAGAACTTAATATATTTTTTTTTCTTTTTGCTTTTCTGTTTGTTTTCAATTAAAAATTATTCCTTTTATTAAGAGAATTCTTTCGAATTTTAGCAAATTTCATTCTCTTAAAAATAACTGAAATAATCGATTATTTATGTGTCATAGAATTTACCAGTGACGATCGCGACGTGACTCTCGCCGCATCCAATTTTCTTGATAATTTCACCCTGAAGAGCTCCGCGTGGCAAAATTTGAGGCGTTTGAATTTCCGTAACGTCCGTGCCCATTCCCAATTGACCACTGGAATTACTACCGGTGCAATAAATATTTCCATCCTCTGTATAAAAAGAGGAAATACGATACAATTTTAATATATTTATACACATTGTCGTTGTAAAAATAACTCGTTTATTTTTATCCCTTTGGTATGATTAATATCGTTGCATTAAAAATGATTTACCACCAAATACGAGAGTGTGGTGTCCGCCGCAGGCGACGAGAATCGCGGGTCCTGACAATTGCATCTGTTTCGGTGCAACCTGAGTCCTGAAGTCCAACGCGATTCCTAATTTACCGCTCTCGGCTTCACCGCAGACGTAAACATTGCCACTCTCTGCGATTACATGCAATGACTATCGATAAAAACTGATAATTATCGATAAATAATATCAAACGATAATAAATAATTTATGTATTTGTTTTAACGAAAAACAAACAAACGAAACATCGACTTTAATCTCGATAATCCCTTCCCATACGAAAAAATCGATTAGAAATCGATTCAAACGATAATAATTAATTTATCTAGTTTTAACGATAAAAATAAACGAAACATCGTCTTTAATCTCGATTATCTCTTTCCCCACGAAAAAATCGATTAGAAATCGATTCAAACGATAATAATTAATTTATCTAGTTTTAACGATAAAAATAAACGAAACATCGTCTTTAATCTCGATTATCTCTTTCCCCACGAAAAAGTCGATGAGAAATCGATTCAAACGATAATAATTCATTTATCTATTTTTTATCGATAAAAATAAACGAAACATCGTCTTTAATCTTCGTTATCTCTTTCCCCACGAAAACAATCGCTTCGAAACAAACGATTTATATTACAAAAATAAAAATAAAATGTCGCAAAAAAATATGATCGTTACCTCGCACGATAACCAAGACCTCGCCTTAAGTAACGATTCATCGATAATGCACCGATCGGTACGCATAACGACGCATCGTATCGCGAGATTACAGCTCGTCCGTTACGATCGTTAAATATCAATATATTCTCACCGGTTAAAAACGCTGAGTGATAATATCCGGCACTGATTTGCTTGACCGGCTCGGGTACGTGAACTTTGGTGGGCTTGTTCACGAGGCCGGAAGTCCCTGGAAGACCCAACTGTCCTTCGAGATTGCTGCCCCAAGCGTATACCGTGCCGTCTTTCATGAGAGCGAGGGAATGATGCGAACCAGCCGCGATATCGCAAATTTTCGGACCGTCGACATCGGAATCCCAGATCATAAATGGCGAGTTCGAACTATCGCCAACGGTTTGACCTCCTCGACCGAGTTGCGACTCTTGATCGCTTCCGCACGCGAAGATCTTTTGTTCGGCGGTGCATATCAGCGTGTGAGCTCGTCCACAAGCCACGTGTGTCACTTTCTCAGGTTTCAGTACTGCATCGATTTTATTCTTATCAGTTTATTTTGTCAACGGGCGAACGAAAATGAGAAATAAATTTGAAAAGGAAAGAAAAGGAAAAAATTTAATACAAAAAAACATAGAAAAATCATAATAACGATGTGAAAAATTGCGTGCTCGATCGGGCATGCACGATTACCCACTCTTAACGCACGAAGGCTTGCTGACGTGATTCTTGTGGCCAAGACCCAGCTGACCCCAATCGTTGCTCCCGAAGACGAACAGCCTTCCACTTTCTTCATGGGGGAGAAAACGAGGACGTCGCGCGTGCGAGAGAGAGAGAGAGAGAGAGAGAGAGAGAATGATCCAAATGTTATATAAAGGAAGTGGGAAACAAAAAGAAGAAAAATTCGATACATTATCGTTTCGTTTCTTTCTCGTCTCGACTCGCAATCCCAACGAGAGAACACGAACGAGTCCAGAAACGATGAGAACTACATTTTCGAATTTTCCATATTCGATCGAAAATATTTTTATCGAATTAACAAACAAAACATAAAAATTGGCAAATTTTTGAAAAAATATCTTTCTCTACCGATATAATTTTTTTTGTTCCTCGAAGTGATAACGACGGGAATAAAGATTTTCGCTCTTTTGAAAAACGTAAACAAATTATTCCCGTGACTAATAAATCGTTCGTCCCTTTTGTACGGAAATTTCCCTGTTTCACGGATCGCGATACGTTTATCGGTATTTTATCATATTCCAACAATTGTGTATGAGAAAATCGTACGTAGTGGGGGTACGTGGGGCGGAGGGTTCGATGTATATTATCGTCGATGCGCTTGTGGCGTGTGTGCGTATCGATTCGTCGGACAGTGGCTATCCCGAGAGGTGTGTGTTATGCTCGAACGATATATCGCGGATGGTAGCCGTTGTTAGTGCCCCGATGCATTACTCGCGAGCTTTTCTCCCTCGGCTTTACGACCGAGTGCCGCAGCTGCTGTAAATCATGCGAGCTTCGATCCCTTCCACTTCGTCATCGTTGTAAAATTCACCGGAGTATACGTCATATACGCGAGGAACGTGCATGCGATCCCCTACGTACCGTATGGGCCATTGAATTTTTTATGCATCTTATTATTTTATTCTACGTATTATTTTTATTTATAATATTATTCGATGAGATTTATTCGATGAGAACAATAATTAATCATAGGTGGGTTCGATGTTTTGCACGGTTAATCGTTTCGAATACTTCGCGATTGGCAACTTTGATCGCCGATTGTATTGTTCGAATAGTTTACATTGGCGCGCTTACGTATCGTCGATTATTGGCAACGTTTGAACTGGTCTAACAATAAGAGCGATTATTAGCGAGCAGAGAACGAAAATTTTTGAACCACATAAGTGAATATATTTTCGTCGAGATGTTGATGTATAATCGGGACAGCAACATAATTTAAATAGAAAAAATGTTATAAAACATTATCTTATACATAATTTTGAATGATATTTTTTTATAACAAAATCATTTCGATTGAAATATTTGTATGATAAATTATTTGTATTGCAAATTGTTTTATGAAAACTTATTCAATTTGAAAAATTGTATGAACAATTATTCAAAATATAAAAATATATTTGAAATATAATGGAAATTGAATGAATTTAATGATAATTTTTTGAAAAAATCGGCTCTATGCGAAATAAATAAACCTACCTATGTGGAAAGATTGGACTTTGCGTCGTCGAGGCTGACGCGCTCGCGCGCTCGATTGCAACTTTGCGAACGGGGTGGGGATAATGACATATACGAAAGCACGTGCTCGCGAAAGTAGTAACGGCAGGGCGGGATAGTTCATCAGGAAGTCGTTCACATATTGATTTTGGCATAAATCATTCACGGCTCGTGTAATGTCAGAATCGATACATACATATATATATATCTTTATTCCTTCTCTAATATTTTGCGCTCTCGTTAACTCTTCGATACTTCAGTCTTGTTTCCATAGACGAACCGTCAAAACGCCATAGATGCCTCTCTCCGCGCGACCAATTTTCCGAAGATTGTCTTTTTTAAGTGCGATCGTAAGAAAAACAATAATTTTGTCAATAAACACTGCTGACCATGAAGAATTTTGTACCAAGCGTCAAGAAATTTCATCCACATATATTACCTACATTTCGCGCAATAATTCGTTTTACGCGCGAGCAATAACGAGAAACGCGCGGAAACAAGAATACTTCACCGTCTCCTGGAAAAAGTATTTCCGGGTGGTTTCAAAAATTTATACCTGAAAGTTACAGAACGTCGAGGAAATCGTGTCGGTTTTCGTAACGAAACAATTTTATTTATGAAAAAGTAGGTCGTTATTATTTCTGATCATTATTAATGATAACGATGTAAACATGTTAATAAGAAAATGAACGAGATAATTAACCGAGAAAAATAGAATAAAGATATGCGCACCGTCGCGTTAATGGTCGATCGACGTATAACTATTATTACGAATTCAGCGGGCAATAGTCCCAGGGTATTAAGCGTGACGCCGATGTACAAACAAGGGAGAACGTAGAGAGATATAACGGAGTTATTGTAGTTTATAGGGTTGAGCAAGCGATTGGATCGATTTGCAGGAGGCAAAATGTGGCGAGACAGAGGTTGAAGACTTACGGCATACAACGGCCGAGTGTTCGTCACCGCACGTCACGCTGACCACCGGATCTTTTCTTATGAAGAAATGCGACGCTACGTTTTCCGCAAATCTGCTACGACCGATTGTAAACACCGCCCCGGTATCTGTAACAAAACAAACAAAAAAAAACAATAAAAATTAAAAAATAATAAATTTTATCCACAGCCAGCCCACATTTTCGTCAAATTTCAATCGTCTCGTGCTAATTAATCACGATTTAACTAAATACGTTTTATTCGAACATTGAAATTCCGAGACATTAAAAAAAAAAAAAAACGAAAATATTGGTAATTCGAATAAAGTTTTTGTTTATTCGTGCGAAACTGTCGCTATTTTTGTTTTTACATATGAAAGGAGTCTCGTTACAATGTCATTCACCCGGTTATCCATGGGTGGAGGGGTTATTATGTTTTCTTCTCTCTCTCCCGTATCGATTAAACAACAGAATTAAAAGTAGTGGCCAGTGAAGGAGTGGGTTTTATAAAGCCGGTGTTTCGTGTATGGTCATCGGGGTAATCGGTCGTCCATTACTTACGAAGGTCGTCAATGAAAATATATATAATCAAAAATTCGCCCCTGCTGAGAATAGTTTCGTACACCTATATGTACGCCCGAATATGTATATAGTACTTTTTGACGTCAAATCTCTCGTTCTCTTTTGCTCTATACATACATAATATATAAAAGGCTTTCGTACATAAATTCTCTCTATATATATATATATATAGATTTTATATAGACATAGATTTTAGCGTACAAAAACGCGCTTGACCTCGAAGGCGTCGTCGACGACGAAAGCGACGATGACGCTCGTTTCGCACCAAGGAGGTTACGAGAAAGAAACGAAGACGAGAAAAATGTTCACGAGCCTCTTTACGAGGTCCTCGTCATATCGGTAATAATGACTCGCGCCAATCGGCCTCTATTTCAGTGTGACGTTTTGATGTCCGTGTCCGACTCCACGTGGTGAAAAAAGAAACAAAAGAAAGAAAAATGAAGAAAAAGATCGAAGCTTATACAGACGGGGGTGGGCTCCGACGTTGCTCTACCACCACCGCCCGTTTACGATTTTATTTTTCAACCGACGTGAAAACCACAGCCGTGAGTTTCTTTTTTCTTCTTGTTTCTTTTTTTTTATCGCCGTGAATAATCTCGCTTCCAACTGGCACGAAAAAGAAGAAAAAAAGGGGAGCATGAATACTTACTCGCCTTAAGCGGCTTACGCTCGGCGGTCAACGAAAGAAAAAGTTGAACGTGTGCAAGAGAGAGAGAGAGAGAGAGAGAAAGAAGAAATTGTTCCCAGACGCGATCGTGTGGGCGGTTGAAACGTATTAAGTCAGTCGTATTTTATACATATATATATATATAACATCAGCGATTATTTTATATAGCGTCAAGTGTATATTTAATAAAGGACGAATATATATCGTGCTACCTAGACTCGGTGTGAGCAATTTGTATAGACGCTCTACGGGGGAGGGATATTCCTCAGGTTGTCGGCCGTGCGACACGCGAATTTTCACGTCGGTTCGAATTTTTGTATCTCGCGGTTCATTGTTTATCGTTTATTTGCTTTTTCTTATCGCGCGAATCCAACGTCATAGTCCGAGATCGATTCTTACGAAGCGGCGAATTCGAATTAATTCGACCGATTCGAAAAATCGATATTTTTTTGGAAATCGAGCGTGTTGTTAAAAATTGTGTGAAAGTGTTATGAAAAAAATTCGTTACTTTTTCCTTATGATTTTATCATTTCGGAATTCGTCGAATTTTGTAATGCTTATACAATAATGACTGATTGGAATTATCAGTGACGGTTCGTTATGAGAAATTATCGTGCTTGTCTTCTTCATGAGAGCGTCTCGTTCTGCCTGACAGTTACCGTTACGTTTACGAAAAAGCGACGTGGCGGAAAAAACCGAAATACCAGGGACGATCAACCTCGCGTACGATAATTGCTCACTTGAACAAACGAGAGTCTTCGAGCACGCGTAAAATTTTCATCTGTTCAAATTTAAAAAATAAAAATTCAATAATTAAACAATAATAACATAAAATTTGTTTATAATTAAATAGAAGGCTATTAATTAAATAAATTTCTTTATAAGTCAATACAACAATTTGAATTAAATTATAAAAGAAAAATTAAATAAGACGCTAAATATCGAATACCAACGTAAAAATCAAACAAAATTATACAAAGCGCTGGTCTTTAAGGAAAAAAAAAAACGTCGCCGTTGCATGGCGTTTTGAGAACTCGTAATCCAACGAGCTCAAGGTTCGTACGATATTCGCGACATTAAAAAGTGATTAATTGATATATTTCTGTTCTCGCTTCCCGCTATTTCTGCGTCACCGTTTCGCACACCGGTTGAGGACAGCAATGCAAATTTCGGCCGTCCACTGTCGTACGACGAACATGAATCAAGCTGGTATTTCGAGTCCGTCACGTATATGTATAGACATGGAAGAATTACGTACGTACTACACAGAACATATATAGAAAGGTCGGTACGATGCAATTCCACGCTGGATGCAAGTCCGGGGGTGGGATTTACGCCTTCGGCCACGCCGGCTTATCAAAAGTTCAAACGTCCCTTTGCATAATTCATCGCACATTCATCTTTCTCGAGTCTCAGAAGTGAAAACGCACCGTACATCTCTCTCACTCTCTCTTTCATTCTCTCGAAAATGAAAAAATTGTCTTCGTGTGTATTTGCGTGTAACGAGATTCTTGGGCAAAGTTGCGAGTTCGAGAGATCGTGTAAACCTTAACCCCTTCCCGTACGAATTAGTGCGACGAAATCCGGAACAAAGCGGCACGTTTTATATATATATATATATATATATATATATATATATATATATATATATATATAGAGAGAGAGAGAGAGAGAGAGAGAGAGAGAGAGAGAGAGAGAGAGACGTGGTAAGAACTGAACCACGATTGCTACAGACGAAACATAGGCACGAGTCTGACTCGTTACGTTTACGTTTGGCTCGACTTTCAGTCGACGAGTCCTAGTCGTGATATTCACATTAGGGACAAAATCTTGATCACGAGCCAGACTCGTGAAAATACGGGAAGAGGTTAATCTCGAGTCCCATCGAGACATCAAAAATCGTAACGATTGACATGAAATAATTTTTTTAAAAATTCGTATTTAAAAAAATTATTTTATTGTCACCTTTCGCCGCAAGGTTATTTTTAACCCGGAATCGCACACCTCGTCGCGCTATGCGGGCTCGGAATGTTTCCAATTGTCGGCAGGATAAGATCTTTAGTCACGGACGGACAAATTTTTCCGGAGAACTTGCGGAAAAATGTGTGCTTTTGTATTTTTATGTTTTTTTCGAGGTAATAACAAAACTTGCCACCTTGCCTTAGGTCGTCGACCTAGAAGCGGATCGGCGATCGATACGAACGACGCGTTACTGGCGAAAAAAGAGAACAAAAAACAACAGAGACCAGGAAAAAAAATTGTCGCTCCGCTGGTCACTCCGCGATTATCGAGGTCACGGGGAAAACCCCTCCTGCGAGCTGGAGGAGAGGTTCGACGGTACGCACTTTGGCTCTCGATAATAATTGCGGCAAGAACATATGCTCCCATTTTCGTGCGATGAGAAAAAAAGAATAGAACAATAATAATAACAATAATAACAATAACAATAATAATAATAATAATAATAATAATAATAATAATAATAATAGCAGAACGAAAATACATTTTGCGTGATTGTTTCGTGAATTTATTACAAGCCGTGCGGTATATAAGGAACAATTTTATTGTCAGTGAAACTTTGACTTTGCGTCGAAGCTTTAAGATAAACACCGACGCCATTATAATTTAACGCTTGGACAAGAACGCAAGAATCCGCGCGATGAAACATGACGCCGGGTGAGGCCAGTGCCGAGATACGTACATTGTCTCGCGAACGTTTCATAAATTGTTTTTCTAACGTTCGAAATATTGTACCTACGTTTTATTCAAAAATGAAAAACGAAAAATCAAAGAGAGAAACGCAGTACAAGGGACACGAGGAATTGGAAGGTGCGAATAAAAGCTTGAACAACAATGTTTTATGTGCGTTTTGTAAGAATTATTATATATTTTTTTGTTCGTTTGCGTTTGTTTATCAACTCTTTACCAGGTATGTTGTCTATGTCGGGGAGGCCCATGTTTACACCTTGCGCCGCGAAACGAGCAGACTAACTGCCGGCTTGGCGTGGGCCTAGCGTGGTGCCAACTCGAGCCTCACGTTGCCAGGCAACTGGAAATCAATTCTGAACGATACTCTAGCTTCCCACCTCCCCACCACGACGATCGCAAAGAAAAATACAAGAGGCGGGGTGTTGCGAGAACTTTTCTATCGTTAAAAATTGTAAACAAACGGTGAATCGAATAACGCGCGATCGTCGTTTTTATCAATAACAATCCAGGATTTCTTAATTACGGAGATTTATCGAATATGGGATGAGGAAATATCGATATTAATTTATAATTTGCGAAACTATTTTTAAGTTATATTTAAATTACATCACTGTGGGTAAGGAAGGTTTGCTACTTTTTTATCGCTATGACATTACCATTTTTCATAAACGTTACAAAAACGTATAAAAATCGTCAGTGTTCATAATACCTGTTATATCTGATGTATAAATTCGATATATATGTATATATATTCTTACTTTTTTATGTTGGAGTAAATTTTATTATTACTGACCAAGTTATTTCGAGAATTTATCGTCAGCGGCGCTATGCACTGGAGAGCATTCATTCCGAGCCGTAGATGGATTCGAAACGTTACGACGAACGCATAATTTTTTTGTCGATTTGCTAATCACGATTGCATACGCATGTAGAAATCAGCTGTCACTTATATGACGAGTTAGTCGAAGCTAGTTCTACTTATCGAGGGGCCTTGATGACATCAATTTTCGTCTGTAATTCGATATCTTTACATGTACACCATGAATGTCACCGGGTTTTCTACATGTGGGAAGTTCGAGCTAATATCACAAAGTAAAGCTCGTGGTCTTTCGTAATACGTATGTACGGATAAGAAATTCGGTATGGAACATATCGTCAAGGAAATGGGAAATGAGAATACATTCATTCAAACAGAGAGAAAAAAAAGGAAATATTTTTATCGCGTCTCGTATGTCCGCTCGTGGTCTTTCGTAATACGTATGTACGGATAAGAAATTCGGTATGGAACATATCGTCAAGGAAATGGGAAATGAGAATACATTCATTCAAACAGAGAGAAAAAAAAGGAAATATTTTTATCGCGTCTCGTATGTCCGTCGTTGCAACGATCGAATAAGACGACGAAATGGACGATGCTGAAGAGATGGCATCGAGGATGACGGCGATGGCGGCGACGGCGACGAGAAGCTGAAGAGCGAGGATGAGGCAAAGCACCCCTGGAATGTCTTCATTAAAATACCCAGTCTCATCATTTATGCAGAACAAAAACACAACGAGGTGAGTCTCAGTCTCGCTCTCGCGGTGGCGGCTGGCGCTTCGTGGCTGGACGAATGAATAAGAGAACGTAGACGAGACGAGAAGGAAAGATGCGGTTGCTTTCTCGCATTCTGTCATTCTTGCTCTCTTTCTCTCTCTCTCTCTCTCTCTCTCTCGCTCTCTCTTTCACTTTCGATTTTGGCAGCAACCCGATGGGTCTTGGTCGAAACGATTTTAGTTTCGCGTGTCACGACACGAGAGTGGAAATATGAGAAAAAAAATAGAGACCGAGGTGCCCTCGATGTCGCTTGTGCGATTGAAATCTATCGAGAGGTCAATCTCTCCTTCGACCGATACGCTCGTAATACTACATATTTTATTGTTACATATAAAGGTTGTTTCACATTATACGGCACGGTCCGCCACGTGACGGCAACGACACGTACCGTAGGCAAACATTTGTAGCATGGATTTCAGTGGGATTGTATATACTAAGCAGGAACGACCTCCACGTTCCGGCAACGCGGAGGTCGTTTGGCTCATTGGTACTTTGGCTCATTGGTTGCGTTTCAGGCAGCCCTTGAAAAAGTTACTCGTTAAATTTCCTGTGGGACGAACGAGATGGGAGCTACAGCGTCGCGAAAAATCGATTTTTCGAGGTTTCGAAACCTACAAAATTTCAAAAAGCGAATATTTCCTTAAATTGCGATATACCGAGATTATAATGGTGATATTCGCACTGCGCGGGAAATTTCCGATTCCATAACCTCCATTTGAACCCTTTTTGGAGGAAAAAAAAATTCACCCCCGGCGGGTGCCGATGGTCGACACTCGTAATTTATTTTCTAGACTTTGGGGGATCGGACGGGGTCAACATTGTTTTTCGTCCAAAAAGACTTTGTCGGGTCAGTTTGGAATCGGAAATTTCCCGCGTAATACGAATATGATGAAATAAAGGGGTTTTGGAGGGAAACAATTTGGCCCCGTCGCCGAGGCTTTTTCTTGCAGGTCCCTGGTGCAGGTGCCCCGTGAGAAAATTCCTATTCAGTAGACGCCATTTGAAGCCTTTTTAGAGGAAAAACAAATTTCACCCCCGGCGGGTGCCGATGGTCAACACTCGTAATTTATTTTTAAGACTTTTGGGTTTCGGGGGGTCGGATCCAAATTTTGTTTTCGTCAAAAAAGAGCTTTAATTGCCGTTAGATGATGGTCCATGCCGTATAGTCTGAAACACCCTTACCCCAGCTTGAACCCGATATGATTCCACAATCGATGCGAAACTTTGAAAAAAAATTCCAACATTGCCTCAGTGGCATCGAAAGAAATTCCCTTCGAATTTTAATGATACGAGTACAGCGAAACGATCGAATATTGATCGAGACGATGATCTATCGAGATTTTTCTCCGAGGAAAAAGTCGTTTTTGTCGTGAACGAACGTCAATATCGAAATGATATCGCTTTTCTTAAATAGATTTCGAACGTATCGTAATAGTCTGATGTGCTTTCCAATGAAATCGTCATCATTCGTATGAAAGAAATCTGATTTCATTTCGATCGAATCTGCTGTGATCAAGTTCCTTAACCCTTAAATGCGTCGTGTTGCCGTTTGTCAACAAATGTATTTTCTGGCTCTACATTCACTGTAGGAACGGCAACAAAATGCTCACATATATTTGTACAGTGCAAGCCATTCATGCGTCATATATTTTCTAACCACAAATAATGCCCAAATATATAATTTTGCAATAAAAAATATTTTTACAAAGATTTGATTTTTTCTCATACTTTTCCCTTAACTTTTTTTAGTAATGTTTGATAAATAGAAACTGTAAATAAAAAATGGCGCATTTAAGGGTTAATACCCCAGAAAAAAAAAATATATTGTATTTTCGATAGTTTTTCGATGCCTCGAGGAAACAACTTGCGTCGTTTTGTACCCACGTACAAATTTAGAGTCCAAAATTAACCGTCCGCCGTACGCCCGTATGTGTGCAGCTGTAAATGTTCGACCCAGCAATGTAAATACAGTCGCGTGCTGCTGAGTAAATAATACCAATAAACATAGCGGTCAAATTTTTCTAATCAATTCCAAATTTGTTAACAATAAATACGAATCGGGAACTAGTTTTGCTAGAGCCGGTACGCGACACATATTTCTGCTCGAGCTCTCAAAAGAAAGTGTCACCGACTATTATGATTCCACTTGCGTAAGCAAAATTACGACGCATGCGCAGAATCGACTTTATAATAATAATGTTGACGAGAGAATTTATGATTATTGGTTCGATGACGAGCCTTCCAATTCTTATAAAAAAGTTTGAATTTATAATTAAGCTGATATAATACGACAAAATACATATAGTGTATATCGTACGTCGCGGGAAGAGATTAGAGGTTTGCGCATTTTCGACACCTGATCAAACGTAGATGACAGCCTTATTATATTTTGTCGAGTGGCGAATGTATGGATTAGCCTTGGTATTTTAGAAAGATTTTTCCTCTAGTTTTTAAAAATGCCTCTACGATTAAATGTTAATAACGAGAATCTTCCACGATCTGCTTGACTGATTCTGCAAGTCACTACCTAACAAGGTAAAACAGAAATGAGAATCGACAAAAATACATATATATGTCATTGAAATCAGATTGACACTAACAATGAGAGCCTTACAATTTTGTAAACTCCGTTAAGTGCGCAGACCGTTCGTTACATAATAGCGAATGTTTGACACCTGATCAAACCTCGGCCTTAGCGTCATTATTTCGCTCATTTCGCCATAAGGGTAACGATCACCACTAATAGCGAAGACCAATTGCTTTCTCGCCATTCTTTTGTAAAAATGTCCTTAAGAGTCAGTGTTACGGGCAACGAGTGGTTCGAAAATCCGATCCATACTTTAACCGGTACTGAGCAACCGATCGCGTTAAAATTTTGCGGGTATCTAAAGAATTATGGCAAAAAGTGGTTAAATGTTTTTTTCCCCCAAAGTTTTGAAAATAGTGTTGCAGGCGAGGAGCTATTTGAAAATGCCATTCGTACTTTCTCGGGCCCTGAGTATTAAAGTTTTGAGGGTATTTAGAGAATTATGACAAAAATTTGTGAAAAAAAAGATTTATCCACTTTTTGCCATCATTTTCCGGATGCTGATTGTTTTTTCTTCTATTTTTTATGCCTCGACGTTTCTGAGAAAAATTTGTTATCGCAATCTCGTCTCTGATTATAAAGATCGTACCATAAAATCGTACCGAAATCGTACCGAAAACATAAAAAAAAGAGTCGAAAGTTATCAGAAAAATTGCAAAACATAAAAAAATTGACAAATCTTAAATTTTTTCATTTAAAAAAGTTAAAACTTCTATCTGATCGCAAATTTCTCATAGATTTTGACAATCAGGGTCCTCTTCCCGACTTACAGTAAAAACTCCGTCAAAAAACGAAACGCGCATGAAAAATTAAGTTTTATCTGTTTTTGATTTTACATTTAAAGGAATACGAAAAGGAAAACGTTATATTGGTATTCTACGCAAAAATTGCCGTTTTTCAAGTCGTTGTATATGTATCTCCGTATGCTATATCCCGCTTGAGGGTGTGCGACGTGTATGATCGCCTTGGTCATAAACGGAGAATTTCGTCGAGTGTGCGAACTATGCGAAGCGTTGGAAGTCTTCATCACCATTTGCGCGAGGATTCGCGAAGGATATTCGCTAAAGGACTGTGCATACCCAGTTATATTTGAATGCATGTATGCGCGTGAAAACCAAGAAGCGATAGGTTTCCCGCTGCGCACGAGAATCCCTTTACCATCGATTCGGTACAATCAAGGAGTATGATTCCAACATTCCTCGGTAGACATCGAGGCACGCGTGTTTGCTCGCCCTCGCGCAACTTACTAGAAATTGAATTATGTCCGAGTTATGTTGATTATCTGCAAAAATAATATTAAAAAATCGTGTTATTGGCTTGATCAACGATCGATAACTTCCCTGACAGATCGAACACGAAACTTACCTAAACTTTGCCCTCTGTTAAATGCATGTAAAGTACCCGTGATATTATCCACAACATACTCCCCGTAATCCGTTAATACGTTCTTTACGTAACTAATTATTTAAGTAATACCGGGTGTGAGATGTGTTAGAGATATCCGTTCGAGGTATACCAAATGTCAGTGCGTTAATCTGTAATCGATCATTGTGATTGAGATAATCATGCAATTAGTCGGAATACGAGTGCAATAAACATCCAACGAACAAAGATTGTTTACATTATTACAAAGATTTTTTTATGTGATCGTTTTTTGTAACATTTGATAGCTGATTGTGTCGAGCGTATGATCCACGTAATGACGAATCAAATCGCCACGAGGTCGGCACGTTACGCTCCTGATTCGTAAGATCCGCCGATCGTACGATCGTCGCGTCGGTGATTCATAGTTTTCACGAATGCTTTAGACCTTTTTGTAATTATTGTTTAATATATATGTGCTATGGTCCAGGAGAATGTTGCTGTCTACATATGAATGCCGGTGTTTGCGATTTACTCGATTTAGAGTCTGGTCGGATTACGATTGCAGTTTAAGCAGTCCTCGATATTAGCCACAACTTGGCTGATCATCACCACCACGACCATCGCTAGGAGTACGTAAAACTGAAAAATTGAATCAAACGCATCGTTTTTAATCATACGCAATCACATTATCCTCTTTCTTCTCCATATCCTCCTCGTCTTCCGCCTCGTTGTTTTCTCGTTCCTTTTCTTACAGCGAAAAATCCAGATCGCACGAATTTTAATTACGATTACAACGGAGCACACTTACTTTTAACATTTCTCGACCAGTACGAAATTTATAGTTATCGCACCACGTTTTAATTTCTTTTCACCGAACAAAAATAATTCCGCCAATCACGTTGGGTCGTGCATCGGCACGAGATACGTGAATAAGACGATTCAATGCTGCACGCATTTACTTATACCCTCGGGTTTCCGCTCAACACTTGTGCAAAGTTTGATATAATGTGGAGTTTCAATAGGTCTGTCGACGACATGTTGCCAAAATCGAGCAGGACGGTCATTCAAAATTGCTCATCAAGAGGAATTATTTACACTGCTTTAAATATATATACGGATTATTTACCTAAAAAAATAAATATCATCCTACATAGGGATTGACATTACCGGACAAAAATGATGTATTTCGCCAAGATGCTGCTACGGCAAGTATTGCCAACCTGATGAAAGATGTATTTTAAAAATTGATGGAAAAATTACAATCAGTGCGTTCTGGGATATTTTCACGCGCAAAGAATTTCTCGTTATACCACGTTGAAACAAAATAATTAAATTATACAATTCGTAGGAGAAAATATATATATGTATATAGTCCAAGCAGCGCTTTACGAATTGTCGGAAACTAATCGACCGTGATGTCTCATCGCAAGTGTTTCTTTCGTTGTACGAACGAATCCATAACAAGTAATTGATAAGTTTCCGTCTTTATTTGTAGCCGGTAAAACGACGCTTGTTTTTTCATGGCATTTCGGTATTTTTCGTTTTCGTTATTGATTCTTCGAGTTTCCGAGCGGTGGCGATATATTTCATTCGTTGTTTTTCCAAGAAGCCTGCTGATCACCTCCATGATATTGAATGGCTCTCCATGGTAGCTTACTTACAATTAGCCGACATATTTAGCACTCTAAATACCTATGCTGCATTTGAGCTTACAAGGAACAGATGATATGGATATTTTCAATGCCGAAGATAAAATCGAAGCAATGTTTGAAGCAACTGATTTATGGATAAATCTTTCACTTCAAGATCATTTTGATGATTTTGCTATTCTCTCGTCATCTTTGCTATCAACTGGCGGGGTTTTACTGCAGATTACAAGTAGGGGAAAGGTGTACGAGATGATCCGTTGGAGGAAGATGATCTTTTTCAATTACGATGAGACTATCAACGCTATCTACTTGTTTTTTTTTGGTAAAACGTAGTCCCCGACCCCCTCCCGCAATAGTCAATTCGTAATGGAGGCGTGAGTCACGAATGCATTTTTATGAAAAAAAAAACAAACTTGTGTGGTGTTGGTCTAAGGTAAGGCTTGATTTCAAGCTGAAGCAACTTTTAATGTAGACAGTCAATTATAATTATTAGTATAGTTATGGTTTTCTATAATGTTCAATTTGCTTGTTTGATTAGCATGGTAACCGCAATTAGTTTATAGGTAACGTTATCGAACGTAGAATGAAAAAGTTGAATTTGGGGCAAGATGATCTTTTTGTTGATGTACAAAATGATCCGTATATACAGGGTCTTCAAAAAGTCCCGGACCGGTTGGATATCTTGAAAAGTAGGCGTCGTTCAAAAAAATAGTTGAAACAATAGTTATAGGAAATTTCCCTGGCTGTCCCATAGTAATATCTTCATCTTCAAGGTCATATTAAGGAATACTTTTTTTAAAGCATTCCATAAAATGGTTAAGATCGTATCTAGACATACAATTTTCCGCCTTTTTCATTTTCAATATCAAAGGCAGGGGTTGTGCCAATTAAAAAATGGATTTTACCTTGAAATGACCTTGAAAGTTAAGGTCATGGTCATGAACGAGGTCGCCGTCGGATAGCCAGGGCATGTAGCCGAAATCAAGCAAAATAGCCATCCCAAATAGCTCATCGAGGTGAATAATTTTCACTGTTTAAAATATATATGCGGATTATGTACCTACAAAATTAAATATCATCCGACGGAGAGATTTGCGTTATCGGACACAAATGATGTATTTCGCCAAGTTGTTGCTATGGCAAGTATTTCCAATATGACGAAACATGTATTAAACAATTGATGGAAAAATAAGAATCTCTGTATTCTGGGGGATATTCGCCTGCAAAGGATTTCTCGTGATACCACGTTAAAACAAAATAACGCAATTTTTAAATTATTTGATTCGGGTATCTAAAATAAATCCACACTATAATTGTTCAATTCATAGGAGACAATATATATATACTCTAACAATAAGTAAACCAAGTTTTACCAATTGGTGAAAACTGATCGACCTTGACGTTCCATCGCACGTGTTTCTCTTGTTACACGAGCCGATTCATAGTAATAATGAGTATTTTGACTGATGAATTCATCGCGCTATGTATAGACATCGAGGAGGAACAGTCTTATTGAATAAAGATCAGGCAATTTCCAGTGAACAGAAAAATTCGATAGTTGAATAATTTAATTAAATCATTCATAAAAATTAACAAAAATAAACAATTAACTAATAATGTTTCACGATTATTTAATCGTAATATAATATTAATTTCTCAATGAGCTAAACGAGCCGTCGCAACATTTACGCTCATTTATTTTAGTCAATAGGGACAAAAGAAAATGGAGGGAACGCGCAAAACGAAAGACAATTGAGATTTTATCGTTAAGGTTCGCTCCTTTCTGTATAGGTCCTTATTTCTCATACCCTTGTACTTTTTTTGTTCTTTCTGTCTTTACCCTTCCCTCCATCGTTCTCTCGCCCGCTGTCGCCCACTCCCGCTCTCTCTCTCTCTCAGAGAACACGAGGGTGAGAGCCCGAGTGCACGGACATCTTGGATTTGCATACGATCAGTTGGCGATTAATCGCGATAGAATCGGTTCTTTCGCGCACGAAACGTTCCTTCTCCGCCAAAGATTTCTCTATTTTTCGGTCTCAAGGCCAGAATTCGCTACACGACGATTGGTAAGTTTCCATCTTCGTTTGTACACGGTGAAACAATACTTACTTTTTCAAGGCATCTCGGTATTTTTCGGTTTCGTTATTGGTTGTTCGAGTTTGCGAGGGGCGGTGATATATTTCGTTCGTTGTTTTTCCGATCGTAGTAGACTTTATCGTGGACAAATTTTTAATTATACCGTCCTCGCGTATTCAAGGTTAAATCAATATGTTAGAATAAGACAGATGTCACCTTACGACATGCGCGCAAATACTTTTTATACTTCACTTTTGTTTATTTTGTATTTATTTTTATGGAACGTTTAGCGACATATTACATGGTTATGTCGACATACAAATTTCATGGAATCTGGAGATTCGTAACTAGTTTGCGAATTGACCACTAGAGGCGGTGCACTTGAGAGCATTCATTCTGAATGTATCGTTCGCATGGTAGCTTGCAAAATTTGTTAACGTTTGCTACGACGTGTATATTTTTTTCGTTGAATTGATAATGGATACTACATGCGCGTTTCCGAGTTATCAATCACTTATGCGATAAGGTAATCAAAGTCAGTTATTGTTATCGTGGTGCATCGTTAACTTCAAGTTTCGTCCATAGTACCATATCTTTCCGTGCATAACCTTAAAAAGTCACCGCGTTGTTTATTTCCGACAATGTCGACCAAGTATCGTGAAAAAATGAATAAATCGAAAAGTGACAAGAATCCTGCTCGTCTCGAACAGGAAGTAGTTGAAGAAGAAGAAGAAGAAGAAGAGGAAGAGGAAGACGATGACGAGGAGAACGAAAATGTGCCTGATAATGCGGAAGATCCCACTAAGAATTACGAATTCGACGGTGAAACGTACATTTACACGGATAAGAGTACAAACGTTACGTATAGATTTGATAGAGCGAAAAATGAGTGGGTCGTGAAAGATAAAGATGAAAATACGACAAATACTGAGACGAGAGGTCCGGTGGCCGCAGCACCAGGTGCTGTTTATGGTTTTGAGAATGATACTCATACTTATACAGATCCGAGCGATGGCAGTGTCTACATGTGGGACAAGGAAAAGAATGCTTGGTTTCCTAAGGTGAGAACTTTAGAGAATAAACCTTTTAATCGAAGCCTATAGAATTTGCTTAAGTTTCAAATTTGTAATATCATCGATACTTGGGGGGGAATTACACATCTTATATGCTGCGTCAATCCATATCGCCATGTTGCAATATTTTATTTCGTCTTAATTATCCATTGGTTTTTCGACACTTTTCGACGATCGAAATTTTTCGAGTATTAAATAAATAAATAATAGAAGGATATCGCTTTGTTTTTTGTACATTAAAACTATATCCTCGTCTACTTAATTTACCTCGATTTATAAAACAGAGAAAACCATAGAAACGAGCGGCGAAGAACAAATAATATTTAATGTTCATTTGTTTCCAGGTCGACGATGATTTTATGGCGAGATACCAGATGAGCTACGGCTTCGTCGATCCTAATCAAATGTCAGAGTCGAAACAGCCACCGGAACCGATCAAAGTACCTGAAAAAGTTGATAAGGAACAGAAAAAAGCTGATGCCAAGAGAAAAGCTGCGGAACCACCAACGTGGTTTGAAGTGGACGAGGCTCACAACACTGCGATCTACATATCGGGTCTCCCGTTGGATATAACGATGGATGAACTCACAGAATTAGTGACAAAGTGTGGTTTGATAGCGCGCGATGAGAAAAACAAAAACAAGATAAAGCTTTACCGGGATGCTAATGGCGAGCCAAAAGGAGACGCTCTTTGCACCTATATAAAAGTGAGTAAAACATTATTTTTATATACGCTCGCTCGACCTACTCTTTATTGCATATTTCCAAATGGAATTTTCCATATCGGATAAACAGATCTGACTTCACGAAGGATCTAAATGGTACGATAATTATTAGCGCAAGCATAGAGAATTATCAAGCGAATAATATTAATGTATATGAAAGTCGGTGGTTGTGTCGATATATTTACAGGCGGAAAAAAATTAAGCGGTGTGTAAAAAGTAATACGTCGACGTTACAATAATCGTACGATCTAATTGTTATGTCTTACACTTACTAAAATAGCTAAGGAAGCTCTAAGTTACGAAGGAGGAACGAGCGAAGCGACTAGATCGATCGCTGGCCTCTCTTTACATTTTTACGTTAAACAACGACGTCGTAATTAAATTAATGCAAGCGTCTAGGGCAGGTAGTCCGAATTTCTTACCACTAGCTCGACGAATTGTCAATTCACGCGATTCTTACAATCTCGAAATTAGAACGAACAATAAAATGACATGGCACGAAGTTAAGTCACTAATTCGCACGTACATGGCGAACCGCAAAGAAACAAGATTTTAGAAAGATCCCGAGGACTCGCTGTGTCTCGTGCTGTCCTTGGCTTTTCTTCCGAAAATTTCCACGAAACTCCTTTAATTTGTCTCATTCTCTCTCTACTCTCTCTTTCTCTCTCTTTATCTCTCGCAACTTCCGGTACTAAGACCGCGTTCGGTCTTCCAATAAATTATATCAGTCAGCGGAGAATTCTTTCGAAGCTGATTTTCCATCGGTATTTTCTCTCGTTAAACTTCTCATGTTTTCAGCAATACCTCCTCGCGCGCCATATCATTGATCTTCGCTTGGAAATGGCTCAAAGCCGTGTAATCATTGGAAAGTGCTTGCTGATGTGTCCTCGCTGGACCGTCGCCCAAGAAAGAACCGTATTCGTGACCCTGCGGCGCACTCTGAGTTATCCGGGGCGACTTTTTCCCAGGATTAAGTCTGTTTGAACGATGCCTCGTACGATTCGCAGTTCTCGTTCCATTAGCACTGTGGAAACAATAATTCATCAATTGTTGCCATTCAAATAACACATAATGAAAAATCCTTGTATCTTTTTATAAACTGTTAGAATGATCCAGCAATTCTGATTAATTATAAATGGATCAAGTTATATATATCGAACTAGCTATTTTTCGCCAAGCTTACTTAGCTCGTCTAGACGCATTGCAAAAATGAAACGACCTCTATCTTGAAGAACTCTTAGTTTACTTCTCGATTAGTCAAGAATCATGGACTTTATTTGAATTCAACGCATATACTTACTTTGCTGGTGGTCGAGATCCCAACTTGACACCATGCACCCACGGTTGATCTCTGTTCTGCATTTCCCAGTCACGCTTCCACGCATTCTGGCCACGATTGCGTTTACGAGTTTTACCCTCCCCTTTTCTATACTTCTTGCCTTTTCTCGGCTTTTGTCTTTGATTCTGTGGCACGAGATTGTCGTCGATTCTCTTTCTTCGTCGTCGGGCTATGAAATTTCAAATTTTTTTTTTTTACGTAATTCACAATTTTTGTTATTTTCAAAGAGGTGCCAATTAATTTTTCATATTTTTTTTAAATCGAATCAACTATTATGCAATATCTGAATAAAGATTGTTTTCGTTAAACTATTTCCTAGATTTTCGTCGTGGTAAATTGTATCACTCACCTACTCTACCCGCGGGCACTTCGCATATGTAATATTTCTTCTCGACGCAGTTCCTCGCTGCCCATTTGTACTGTACATTCGGGTCCATAATGATACAGTGCCAAGCATATTGTTTGGGATCGCCAGGCTCGAGTTTCTCGAAATTCTGAAAAACGATTTTCTCACCGGACACACCCCATTCCCAGACCATCTGTCGCCAGTTGTAAATTCCACCGATCCATCTCTCTAGTTTCGCTGTCAGAACGTAGGAACACAAATTTCCCATTGGAATCATCGAATTTTTTTGATATTCGTTTACCATAACGGAATGCCAGGAAACATATTAATAGAAATATAGAAGGAAAAAAAGAAATCACCAAAGAACGATTTTACTCACTGAACTGTTCGCCCATCAGATATTTCCTGAGAATTCGGTCTTTTCCATTCTTGTCCAGAGCAGCCAGAGTGGAATTTCTATCCTTGCAATGGAAATAAGCATCCCTCCAAGGTGCAGCACCACCGCTCAAGTAGTAACAATTTCTTTTCAGACGAAAAAAGCCAACCGGACACGCGAACCTACGAATTTTTCCACCCTCGGTGTTTCTGACTCGATTGTCCAACGGTGGATTCACGCTGAAACTCCGTGGCTGAACGAGAGCACAGGATATTCCTTGAAGAAAGAGAAAGAAAATAAAAATCATTATTTATGAAACAACAACAAAATGCGATTAAGTTCTTACGAACGAAAGATCGTGAAATTTCGTTACAACGATACTCGAGCCAGAGTCAAGAATTGTTCACTCTCATTATTATCTTCGGAGCCTCTCGATCGAGGTTCGATGTATTTTCATCAAAGTTTCAGCGTACTCTCTCTCTCTCTCTCTCTTCTCTCTCTCTCTCTCTCTCTAAATTTATCGACGTTGCTCGCTACTTTAATATTTACCCATCCAATTTGTTACTGGATCAAAGTGTTAGAGAGTCGAGTAGACGCCAGGCAGTAACAACGTTACGCTCGAATGCGCTTTCGTTGGTTCGTCCTTGGACGGAATTCGAGGTGCATTATGCAACTCGTATATCGAGATGACGAAGTCGCGCGTCAACGGATCGGAAGTATAACTTGTGACGCAGAATATCGAGTTGTGAATTTTTATCACCAACGTAAACCACGAATTAGTCACCACTAGTGACAATTATGACTTGATCCTCGACATGACTAAAATATTATTCGTGTTCCCATGTTTTTCCTTCGTACACGAAACGTCTCTTCCGTGAAAAATAAATTTTTTTCTTTTTTCGATTCCCAGACAATGTGAAAAAAAACGTTTGATTTACGAGCTCGTAAATCTTGTCACGAATGAGTTATTTTATATTGTGGGATTTAAACGTATGCTGATTATTCGGAGATTAATTTTTTTTAAGAGATTATAGAAGAATAGGTTTGCGTGGGACGAGCGACCTGGTGCGATTTTTATAATCGGATAATGGACTCGATCCAAGGATAGGACAAGCTTTTGTCCATTCATAGAAAAAAAAGTCTCCTATTTCAGAGGTCTCTCGCCCTTTTTCATTTCTGTCTCGCACGTTGGACAACTTGAAGATTCATCTCGAAATGTAAAACCACCCATGGGCGCTGTTTTGGCCCGGGGAGAATGAGTAACGACAATACTTGATCCCTAACCGCGTGTCATTCGATCCCTCGCACTCGATAAATTTATTTCTACTTCGTGACCCAAATGCCCGAGACCCTTAGGTCACTTTACGCTTGCTTTTTCATTCCTGGACTTTGGTGGGTCCACAAACAAGGCGCTCATCCTCAACGCCCCCGTCTCGTCACGATTCAACAATTATGCTCTACATTAATACACGCCTCTTTTCTTGTCTCACTCCCCATCTCTCGCGAGTCGTCGAATAATTATCCACGATTATTTCTATAGAAAATTCCCTGGAATAATTATTTTTAATATAATGTATTTATTCTTATTTATATTCGAACGTGAAATCGAAAATAATTGAGAAAAAAGCAATAATGCAAACAGAGACGTTGTGAATTTGACCTTATGGCTTTGGTACCATTTTTCTTCGCGTTTCTGGCAACAACCACTCGAGCCATTTCGAGTTCACCGTTTCTCCGTTTTCATTCTTGTTTATATTCGAACGTGAAATCGAAAATAATTGAGAAAAAAGCAATAATGCAAACAGAGACGTTTAAATTTGACCTTATGGCTTTGTTACCATTTTTCTTCGCGTGTGTGGTAACAAACGCTCGAACCATTTCGAGTTTACCGTTTCTCGGATCTTGCCGGCTCGATGACGCACCGATCGGTGATTTATCCGTCAGTCACGCACACACGAGCATTAGACGATGCGTCGTGCGAATATACGTGTATAGAGAATCGGAAGAAAAATGTGAAACGGTTAGGTCTCGGATGAAGAAAACTTGCAAACGTCTCGGAATCGTTACTAGGCGAAGACCGAGTTTCTTAGCGTAGAAGTAGATCTTGCAAGGTTTCACGTGTATAGGATGCGTGAGCTTGGTACATGCCAGCGAAGAACGCGAGAGCAAAAGCGATGCCGCTCGCGTCTAAGGTTAATGGTCTCTGGTATTTATCAGTAGCATTACCAGCGAGATTCTCCTACTGTATATCTTAAACAGTAATTTATGGCTCACGCGATTGAACACTTACACTCACATATATCTTTGTCCATGTGTATGTGTGTATTTATGTAGTGCATAGCTCGTGTATTATTTCTTCCGAGAGTAGCAAAAGTGGTGCTTGGACCATTCTTTGCAACATAGATAACGAGCAAAAGGATTTATTTAAGGCAGGCCCCCACTTTTCGCGTCAGAAAAATGTTTTTTTTGTGAATTTCTTAAATACATTTAATGTTTTTTTTTTATATTAGTATTTCTTAAAGTATCTTGAATGAAAATGTGTTAGGTGAAAATAATAGTTTTGATTTCGAAACAGGGTGGTATTTAGAAAAATAAATACGATAGCTATAACAATTTAAAAAAATTATGTGCAAGAATTTTATATATCCGACTATTATTGCTCGAGTTATCGACCCCACCAGTTCGAAAAACGTGGTTTCGAGAAACATTTATTATACTTCAGCAATTGTTTTATTTTTAATACAAATTTACTTGAATCTACGTATGAAGAATAACATATCTTTAATTAAACTAAAAAACATATTAAGTGAATTAAAACAAATCACGAAAAAAAGTTTATTTTCCTGACCGTCACAGTGGGGTCCTGCCTTAATGCCAAGAAAATGTATCTAAAAATTGGAAAGATTTATTTAAATTGAACGTGGCCAATTTTCGGTTTTTTATTTTGTTATTCGAATCAGAAAGCACATTGAAAAAAAGATTTTCAATGTGCGACTCGTCGTGGCCTTGGTAGACTCTATAGTGAGTTGTAGTGTTTTCAGGACTAGGCGCAATCCAGGCGCATGCGTATAACTTGCACTTGCATATTTTTCAGCTTTACATCTTATTAGACTCCCGCCGCGAATCATGAGATGCGTAGTACGAGAATCACAGTCAGCTCTGTCTCACGATGCGCTCGTCCCATCGTGCATTTGTATGGCTATCCATTAAAGCAGATGGAGATTCTATTTTTTATTGCCCGTTTTTCTTCAGTTTCGTATTTTGCGCGCTTACTAGGCTTGTGCAGTGAGGCTGCTCTAATTTTATGATTAATTATGGCCAATTACAACGAACGATAGGCTACTGACGATACTAGAGAGATATCCGGCGTATTTTACATTTCTCCAAATAAATAAATAAGTATGTATGCAAATATTCATATATGTACGTATTTATTTATTTATTTATTTATATGAATTTATTTTACGACTCTACGTACTTCTTTCCCTACTCAGTGTGGTTCTATTTATCGTTTTCGCCTTTAACAATCTTGTCCAACAAAGTAGGTTTTTACTACCCAACTTCAGACAAAAACACTGCGAGGACATGCGCGCGCAGCCGCATGCCGAAGCGTCATCGAAAAAGAGCAAAACTCAACGGCACGATTTTCGAATGTTTTGGTGAAGTTATTCAAGCGTTGGACAATAGACGGAGTGAACGCGTTACCCTTTATCGCGCGAAAATTTAATGAAGAACATAAAGTGACTTCGTACTTAATCGTGCGTGTTTGTAGCGTGAAATTCTTTGGACCCATCGGTATCGCGCGTAAGTGCGTGAGCGTGTTGAGGCAGGCCAAGACGCGTGCGAGCGGGATATGAGAGAGACCGGGAGGTTATGTAATCTCGACCGCTTTGTTAACGGGTGATCGTGTGTGGTGAGAGCTGAAACGTTGTCGATCGTTCGTTCAAGGCATCTTCGTTTATTAAACGATATCGGGTTTCGGATATGAGTACGGTGTGCAGCGTGGCACACTCGACACACACCCATACGATAAAGTACGTGTGTATTGTCGACGCATTCAGGCTACCTCGTACAATGCGCAAGCGCGTATAGTGTGTACCAGCATAGAAGCGTAGCAGGAAGGACGGAGGAGTGTATCGACCACTTTGAAACAGCTGACTGTCTGTGCGTGTGTTTGTTCGTTTGCGAACTGCGTGTACCACAGGACATCGTGTATGTATAATATGAATTCTCCGAAAGGTTTTCGCATCGTCGTCTTCCATCCCGTCCGTTGTTTACATTCGTCGAGCGAACAGTTGGTTAGTAGAGTACACCGAGTCTCCAAGAGAATATCCTCGTAAAACCTAGGGACTCGTGTTGTCCAAGTTTAACGATACATAACTTATAAACACCTTTCCAACTTTTCTGTCAAATTAATCAGTCCTCTGCCATCTGTATAACGGGATGCGCAAATGTCGAAATACAGTTGTTTGCGCATGGTGGTCATGGCAATCCCAAATAGTGCATAGCTACCGAGCCATTGAGCATTCAAAAAGTGAAAGAGGTATTCGAGACTCGCGACGGTTTATTCCAACAATCGGTAATCGACATCGCGTCTCCGGAATATGTACTGCATTATTAACTTCAATTGTACAAAAAGTTCGAGTACGTACAGTAAGGAATTGTACATTCAAGAAAGTTCTCCCGAAGTTTCTCACGCAATACGTACATCGCGAGGTCACGGTCGCGTTCGGACTTATGCCTTACGTCGTCGAAGACGTTGCGGCCTACGACATCAGGGCCGACGAAGTCGTCGATGGACGAGAACGCGGTTGTTGTTGCGGATAATGACGAAGCGCTGAAGGCGACTACGGTCGATTTCAGCGCGTTCCATTATATCGTGGCCTATGTCACATGTAACATGTAAGCATTCACGTTGATATTCGTGGTTGTCCTTTTTGAAAAACGGCAAAATGAGATCGTGGCCGAGGCACGAACTAACGACTTCACAATGATCGATGGCTTTTCGTTCGGCTAGTGAAGCTCGGCCGCGAGAGAGAGAGGGGGTACTTTCCTGAATGATCACGTGACACGGTGCCATAGCCGATGTCGCGTTCGACGACGCTGCATTTTCTCGCGTATTTTTTTCGACATTCTCGTATAATTAGATGTTCGAAAACGGAAAAGACACTTTATAATCCAGGTAGTAAATTCGATAAATGCATAAATATAGTGCGGGATTGCGTATGCGATAATAATAAGCTCGAGTGGAACGTTTACAATGCGTGTGAAAAGTTTGAGAATCGTCGTAACGAATAATCGTTGTAAAATACTTCGTCCCGAGTCGTCGCCCGCTCTTTGCACCATGTGCACAATACTGCAAGCAGTGAGCGAGTGCAAACAAATTAATCTCATGCATGAAAAACATATACGAGTATGCGGCATGTGTGTCTAATCAAACTCCCATCCGACCAATGCATAACCTATACATAATTTTTTTCACTTTTTTGAGCAAATTACTCGACCCCTCGTCACATAAATTTTTTGTTCACAGTAATTTCTTATCGATTTCTTATAAAATCATCTTAATTACATTTTTATCGTATTCTTTAACTTTCTACGATCACCCAACAATGGCTAAATCCACAAAATCCTTGAATTCATGAAATTAAAAAAAATTAACATCGCACCTCGGCCTCATACGATTTTAAAGACGCTTTGAAATCGCCTTCGCGATAAATTCGTCGATATAACGAAGGGTCGAGGTTATGTAAGGAAGTGACTATGAAAATGAACAACATTAGAGATTATGTTCGTCGATTTATTGCCGTCGGGACGAACCACAAGGGCTTTTATCGTCGCGAGAACCCGCATGTACACATACACACCGTTCGTTCGGTCTTCGTTTGCTTTAACTTGGAAGGTTTTACGCGCACAATCGCTCGTTCTCTCACAGTTCCTATCGACATTCAATGCAAATTTTGTTCGGTCGACGCGATCGTTCCGACAGCCGTTACATGGTAGGAGATATAGACACGGGGAGACACGCACACACATTACATATATATATATATATATATATATATATATATATGTGTGTGTGTGTGTGTGTGTGTGTTGGTCACGGGGGATCGTAAATGCAGATAGCGTTTATTGGTTCATGGAATATCGTGACAAATGCAACACCGGCACACTTATACACACAAGAGAGTCCTTCTTTCATTCCCTCCCTCTCTTTCTCTCTCTCTCTCTCTATCTCTCTTCATTTCTTTTTCACCTCATCCGCCCGACTTTACATTTTTTACTCTCATGTTAATACCCCCTTCAAGAATGTCGTTGGAAGATTGCAGAAATGAATTTTTACAACTTCGCCCTATTCCTCCGGGTGATAAAAATTATGACGAAAAAATAAAAGAAAAAACACAACATATTCGACATCAAAACCCGTTCGCGCGGCATACTAATGCTCGTGATTAACGGGATTGAGATACGATGGAATTATACAAAAATTTATCAACTCTCGTGCGCGCATGCTCGTTAATGTTATTACGGTTGGGAATCGCGCTAACAAGTGGTCGTAGCGCGTAACCGTTGTAGTAATTCGGTGCAACGACGGCGATACGAGAAATACCTAATCGTGTACGAGGACAATAGTGGAGTATAAGAAGAGGGCGGAGAGGGTTCGAGGAGGAGGAGGATATACGTTGATGGCTAAAAGGAATTTATTGAAGCGCAGCTGGATCGTTTTCTCGGAGAAAACAATTATATTCTTATTTATCGAACGTTTTGCGCGCCGAGCGTAAAACGTATTATCGTTAATTTATTCCGAAAGTTGCCACAGTCACTATTTATAGATTACGCGGTCTATTTATGAACCATGACGTCAAATATACGAGACGCGAAGTTAATATACATTAAAATTTCATTATTTTCTTTTACTTTATCACACGATTTTTTACACGCTCGGGAATAAATAATCGTGATCAATTGAAATATTGGGGAAAAAATTTGATTTCCGATATTTTGAGAATTTTTATCGAAATCGCGTTTAATTCGTTGACCTATTAAAATTAATGGAAGTCGGAACGCCAACGTCGCATCTCATGAATAAATCAAATTTATCCGCGCGACCCTCGATGGTGAATTTTTTATTCATACTTTTTTTTTCTTTTTTTCACAAACAAATAATATTTCGCAATTTTTTACAAATTTTCACGTTCTTGATTCGAGCGTAATTTTCCGATGATTATAGCCAGTTGAGATCGAGAGTGATATATCGGGCGTATTAATTAGTCAATGGACCCCTTTTTCCAATAAGACGTATTGCTTGTCTCGATCTGCCCACGGACCTACACCCCCCCCCCCCGCCCGGCGCGAATGTATTTACGAGCCGCGAAATCGTACCGTGGTAAGAGCGAGCGAGAAAGCTTTCATTCACGATGGTTACAAGGCTGTATCGCGCTATATCATCCAACCCGTTTTATTATTAAAACGCTCTTAGCCGGCATCGAGAGAATGCGCGAGATAGCGGGCGCGGGCGTTTTTTTTTTATATTAAAATACACTATCGACGACTTCGGTATCGAGCCTCGACGCTCGTCTATTTCACGACGATAATAATGATGATCCCAGAGCTTTATCGAAAAAGAAAAACAAAAAAATTAGAAAAACAAAAAACAAACGAACACAAAAATGAAACGCGAGAAAAGCCGATTGAGTAAACTCCCCCCGACTACAACCTTTCGGTCACTGATACACACATTTTTCGTGTTTATTATTAAACTACAAAACTTTGTTATTATAACGATAAGCACCAGCTCCCACTTTGCAACTCCAACGAGACGATTTTTCTATCCACGATGAATAATATGTTTGTTCGTTTTTTGTTTTTTTTTTTTTTCATGATTATTATAGACTTTGTATCGTTTGATAAATGGCAAACGGAAATATTATTTGTATATGCAAAATTAATCACGCTCGAAATATTATCGTGAATTATTTCGGGCGATTTGATTCAATGCCGGGATTTTGATCGTAGAATAATAATGATGTAACGAAAAAATTGTCTCATTATAAAATAATAATAATAATAATAATAATAAATATTAATCAATAAAAATAATAATCATCCTTCTCTTTTTTTTTTATTTCTTTATTATTTACTTATTTATTTATCCGTTTTTTACATCGTTATTGAACTAAATCTGTTATCTCAGACGGAGAACGAACGAGATTCGTTCGGAAGCATGTTGAATGAGACATTCTCGCGAATTCGATAAACCTCCCGTTCTGGGACATACACGCGTATCGGTCTCCATTACGTCGAGTTGAATTTATCGCGGCTACCTGACGCTTTTAGAACACCGATAGTCTAAGCAGGATTGTGTCTACCTACATCGCTCTAACCCACACACCCGGCAATCAATGTATCGATATATTTCTCTCTCTCTCTCTCTCTCTCTCTCTCTCTCTCGATATATATATATATATATATATATATATATATATGTATATAAATGCTTAGTCGCCCGTTTAACAAAGTTTCAAAATAGATCGTTCTCTCTCTCTCCCTCTCGCGCGGGTGGTCCCCCGTCTGGTTTCATCGATTCGACGTCTCGAATTAACGACGCTTCGAGTCGAATTAATTATTCCCCCCCTCCTTCTCTCACCATCTCTCCCACTCTCCGGCAATACGAGCGCTAAATTTTATTTTTACCTGTTGCACACAGCATCAAGATCCAACACTGCCACATTATTCGTTCGTTCGCGACAACGCTCGTCATATCTTTCGTCGATAATCTTTTGTCGTTATTTTTTTTTCTCTCCGTATGTTTTTCTTTTTTTTTTCTCTTTCTAATTCCTCATTTATTCACCAGAATTGTCGAATCTCGAGATTAATCCACGCGACAGTCTTCATCATAAACACTCGTGAAACGACTGTACTTGTTTTTTTCGTTTTTTTCTTTTTTCTTTTATTTCCAGCAAAAAATGATCAAGTTCACATCCCGAGGAGGGTATAATTCGGCACGATTTATTCCAACGGTATGGTATTTTGTTTTATTAAAAATATTTCGTCATGGATCGTCGAATCTCATGGGGAGTTCTTGACGTCGATTCGTGGATCGATATTATGCAAGGAACGTTCTACGGTGGAGGCTCGCGGTAGACTGAAGCTGCTTTTGCTCCGCTGTACCGTGCCATGCCCGGAGAGCTTTGAATCCCGGCAGCGGCTGCCGAGAGCACGCACTTCCCCTGTTCTCTCTCAACTAACGTGTATATATATATATATTGTATATATTGTGTGTGTATATATATATATATATATATATATATATACGTTAGTGCACAGACAACGGGGGCAGTTCTTCTTCTTTCTCTCTCTCTCTCTCTTCAAAAAATATATATATATATATATTTAGTTATAAAAGGTAGTGACCGTCTCGTTCACTACAGTTCTCGATCTTCCGTCGCGGGACTTTCCAGAGCATTCGCCGGTCATTCAGCAATCTTTCGGGTTCCCCCTTGCACTCATTCACAGAAATGAAGACGTCGAGTGAGCGTGAAAAAAAAATAAACCACCTAGTCGGGGACACCGTTCGACTGTTACAACGAAAGAATAATTTCTCAGGATAATAATTATGAATATATTTTGTACGGTATGAATTTTTAGGCCGGAAATATAGGTCGTTAGAACGAATTCGTGTTTAATCCAAGGCTCGAATTTCAGTGGTAAATTACGGTTCTTATCTAAGTGCGATCTCACCTTGAACTATTCTACGTGTTATTCGATAAGCGCCACGAGAAATAATTTTTTTTCAAATTCTTCTATATTAAAATTTGAAAATTTGTTTTATTTGATTTTTGATTTTTTTTGGATTACGTCATCGTCGAATGGTTTCGGATAATTACGAATTTCAAACGGAAGTCGATGCTCGTATCGCGATTCGATATCACGTTAAAAGATTTAAAGCGTCATCCGCGAAGCGTTTTGAAAAATAATTTTCCCAAAACTCTTCGGATTCAAATATTTTTGACAATTTATTAATTATTAGAGATTAGGTCATAAAATCATTTAAATTAATCGCGAATATTTATCAATGCAAATTATTATTATTATTTTTTTGTTTTCAAAAATACTTTCGAATTCCCTCGAAAACATCAATTATACAATACGTTATCGTTCGACGAAAATCAACGATAAAGAGAACATATTACGATCTCGGCGATAAAAATTGTTACAATTTGAATCCCTGACGCAATCGGCAATAACGACTTTAATAATCGACCAGAGTGAGGAATATGGGGTTAGATGAAAAAAAAAGATATGCACGGATTTATGAAGCAACGGGAAACGACTGATTACACGCGACGATAAGAAAAATTCACGTTTCAGTGTATATACAGACATGTATAGGTACGCATATGATTCATGCGATAGCGATTTTCTCCGCCCTCCCTCCCCCATACCCGCGACATCAACATCCCCATATATGCGCTCGCGGATGCTCGCGATTGTTACTCTTTTTTATTTTCTTCATCATTTTCTCTTCTTCTTCTTCTTCTTCTTCTTCTTCTTCTACTTTTTCTTCTTCATCTTCTTCTTCTTTTTCTTCTTCTTCTTCTTTATCTCTCCAATTCCGCGTATCAAGTTATCCGCGCGAGATAAGAATCTTCCTGGTTATACAGATAGCTAACATCGATTCCGTCTCTCGGTCGCCCGTAGCCGCTACCCACGTCGATGCATCATCCTGCGGGAGCGGCGAGGTCGCCCGTTATACCCGACGTTACCTCGAACTTTGAGAATCGCAATATATATATGTAATAACGTACCGCCATATTGAAGGTGCGACAGTATACATGTACGTACATAAATATATATGTATATATTTATATATTCATATATATATATATATATATATATATAGCGTCATGGGTTTAGCGCTGATACTCTTGTAACACCCATAATGGATATTTATACTCGGCGTGTTCGAACTCAATGTGCAACACTCGATCATAAATATTCGTAATACATAACTTATAATGGCGGGGTGTATATAGCGCGATAATATTTAGACGGCTCGAATCGAGCTGTAGAACCGATCGGTTCTGATAAGAAAACGAAAAAAGAAAAAGAAGACGAAAAAAAAAGGAAGGAGAGCATATACGCAAACGCAGGCGCATGCGCGTATGTCGTCACTCTCTTGCATCGTTTGTCACTAGAAAATTGTATCGGTAGGGGCAATTTATCGTCAGCCTTGTTTCTCGCGATCGGACGTGTACACAGCTGAGACTTTTTTTTTTCTTTTTTAGGATAATTTTATCGACTATAATAACGCGGGTGTGGACGTTCAGAACGAGCCGAGGTGAACGAGCGAATGGATCGATCAAGCTATTTTTTGTTTTTTTTTTGTTTTTTTTTTTGGAGAGAGAAAATAAATCAAGAAAACGAGAAATGTTAGAGGACGTGAAAATGATCTTTTTTGGTAGTCTCTTTGCGGTATTTGGTACAAGGATAAAATTTGGCTGCGCGTAAGACATTCGCTTTGTCCCAACGGCACTCTAATCGCTATTTTTGGATATCGTTTATTCAACGCGTAGAATCCGTACGCAACGTTACGCTAATCTATTCTAGGATGATTGAATAATCCGAGGGAGAACCGAGGAGAATTTTGAACGAATGTAGAGACGATGAGAAATCAACAAAATATCGAAATATTTTTCTTTTCTAATAAAATTTTTATTATGACTTAAAAATTATTATTTCGACACGAATATTGCAATTTATTGTTTAAACAGAATATAGGTATGTGTTGATTTCAACTTTATTATAATTTTTAATTATTTTAAAACGAGGAATTCAAATTTATTTCACGAAGAAAAATCGCGAATGGCTGTTTTATTCGAGATGGGTCGAGCGGAATGAGAAGCTATGTCATAATATTGTGATCTTTATTTCGAGGGAATGAGCTGAAAACTTGGGAACGAAAGAAGTGGGATTCATAAAACTATTAGTAAATATGCGTCGAGTTTAGACCTGTTTACACTTCGTTCAAGCGTTTCTGGTCTCGTTGAGTCTTTTAGTTTACGGCCGTGATTCTAACGACGTTCTTCGTTAGGTCATCAAACCTTCGAAAGAAATAGTAGCAAATATTGGACGGATAGTTAGCCGACGTCCGAGGAAACGCAATTTTCTCGTGGCTCGAGTTACTCACGGTTTTCAACGTAGAGACGGATCATCGGTATTGGACGGATCGACGTTGATGCATCCAATTGGCACTCGGCCACTCGCGAGTTGTCTCGTGCACTCACGCTTCCTACTCTCCTGCAGCCGATCCTACGTTACGAAAGTAGGTTTATTGCATCGTGTGTCTAACTTTCTGGATCCACACACATTAGATAAGCACTTTAGTCCAGAATAAACGTGGGATGAAAAAAAAAACACAAAAAATTTCACTTATTTATTTTCAACTTTTCTCCGGTGAATTATTAAAATCAGGGAAAAATTACGTAATGTTGGGGTGTCACGAGAAAGTTATGTCGGATAAAGAAGTTGAAAGTTAATGTTTTAAAAATAAAGCAATATCAATGAAAATTTGGGATTTCTCAATTCAAAGCTTTTTGCTTGTGCGTAAAAAGTCGCTATTTTAGGTGGTTGTAATTCTGATTTTGTTTGACTATCGGGAAGTGAAAGGAGTGTTTTCGAAAGCTGATGCCAAAATCTACAAAATGGCGTTGGAGTTATACCGATATCTGGTTTTTCGTCGGTGCGACGACGAGTCGAACATTTTTCGGATCTAAAGGGGGAGGGTCCTTCTATACTTGGGTCAGGTTAATTAAAAATTTTGTTTTTTCGAAACTGACATTAACGACATATCTTTCCATTGGAAATTTCCCGTAGATTACGAATATACGACGTCCTTTTTCCTGTCATTTAATAATTTGTGCATGTAAAAAAAATTATAGTCGACAAAAACTCGAATAAATAAAAAATTAATAAATATCGAAAATTATCAAAAAATTGTCGTTCTTATCTCGTAAAATTAACCTTAGCCCTCTCTCCCTTTCTCTCTCTAGTTACGCCCTCGGTCGTATATTTACTCGTCGAAAAATCAACCGTCTAATCACTCGTAATTCAATACGTCGGCCTTGTCCGGCCCTTCTAATAATCTTCTCGGAAATTCACTCGTATATATATGGAGCTTCGGAATGGACCACTCCAGCCGCAGTGCGCACGAGTCTCGACTTCTCGATTGATCGTCGATAATGTTGTTTAATAAATATTCAACATTTTATCCCTAAGCTTTATTTCTCTTCATCGACGATCGCTCGATGATTCATCCACGAAGCTGCGTCCATTAATTCTTTCGATTTAATTTTAATTACTTGTTATTCGTCCACACGAACTTTCCTTTTCAAGAAAAATCGCGTTTGAGAAAAAAGTAAACGAAATAAAAAAATCGCGAGCTGTCACGAACGTCGTTTCAATTATCATCGATGAGTCCCCGGCTGTGTTTATCGTCAAAGGTCGCGCATTGATTAATTGGCCGTAATAAACATTATCGTTAGATAGCTTCGAATATCACGAGCGTGCAACTCGGTAAACGTGCGCGCTTGGATTCGGATTACTCCGGGTCGTATTCATGATTATCTCTTTTTTCCCCCGTACGTAAATATACGATTCGTGATTTATAACCCTAAAGAGCTCGTTAATTGATTTAATAATGCGTTCGGACTGTGCAATAAACGATAACGTCTTTGAAAGAATTATTATCGAACTTGTAAAAATACGACTGCAAACATAATGATCGAAAGTTCATTACACCGGAGCGTAATTAATGAGTCGAACTAATGACCTATTTTTGTGAATCCCCCTTGTTTTATCTCGACAGACCTCCAATTGGATCTTCGATAATGAACATATACGCGTATTATTACAATGGGGCTATTGTTGATTTTTTTAATATCTTTTTTGTTATTTTTTTCAATATGTATTGATCGAAATTTTTTTTTTTTTTTTTTTGGGTCACGAACAATAATTTGTATTTCATTCGGTGGACGAATGTTCGAGGGAATATATTGATCGAGAAAGTTAGTTAAATTTGATCCACGATGTAATTTTATCTCGTTCTTTTTTCTTTTTTGTTTTTTTTTTCTTCATGTATTCGAATTTTTATCCGACGATATCCCGAATTTTTGTATTCTCTTCGCACAAATCCTCAAAAATCCATAAAATCCTCGTACCTACGAGATATTCGAGACGTGATTTTTCAAAATTTCGTTACCGGCATCCATTTAAAGCTACGCTGAACGAAAACGATGATAAACTATTTCGCGTTATTTTCATCCGGCTGCCAGCTTTCCCAGAAACGATACGCGGTTGCGCCGAAGTCTGAACTGTAGTAGTAAATACGCGTTATCTTACTCCGACGTTCCCTCTGCTAGCAATAAATTTTGATGATCGCCGGCTCGCAGCCTCGACAGAGAGAGAGAGAGAGAGAGAGAGAGAGAGAGAGAGAGAGAAAGAGAGAAAGAGAGAAAAATGATCAAAGCTGATATCGGCCCGGTACCCGGCACGATCACTCGGTTAATTTCTCTCCGTGTTAAATACACGTGATATGGTATGCGCTCCCAATTGGCCCCTCTCGCTCCAACCTGAATCATCAGAATTCTACATTATCGTTGCATGCCGAATTATAATTGCGTCCTGCAACCAGTTCCTCGAACTTTTATTCATTTATAAAAATAAAAATAAATAATAACAATAATAACAATTATTATTATTATTATTAATTGTTTTAATTCGCCTCATGCTTATAAGTAATCGCAATAACGATTATTCTTGATAATTATCATTATTAACAATTCTTATTTTTTAACTTTCGCATTTTTATAATTTTTACGAATTATTATTATCCTAAAATACAAGTAATTTTGTATTCGAGCCGTGCCTCTCATTACGACGATCCTGAAATAAAAATGATCCAATTAATGGAATATGACTCACGATCAATGTCGATACCTACCAATCGATAATTCATTATAACGATAATTCATTATAACGATAATTTCCAATATCCGTAATACGAGACTCCTAATAACACTCGGATCCAGCTTATGATTCACGACTAACGTGATTCATGACGTTCTCGAGACGACGTGGGTTTGTACCGAACGAGAGCTATCACCCGCCGAAAGTAAAAGAACCCCGGTAAATGATGCGCTTGAAAACGCAAGAAAACAGAGACTTCGTTCTCGATCCAGATTCTCGTACGTTACGTACAAAAAAAAACGGCGCTCGGTGGACCTATTGGGAGATGTTCGCGTCTGGTCGACGAAGTTGAGGCCAACCGGTTTGAATTTTCGTACGAGTTTTGCGATGACTCGAATTACCCCTACCTCGTCGCAACGGGCACGACCTCGGAGCGGTCCGAACGAGCCTGTACCACGTTCGAGAAGTCCGACTATTTGCCGGTCTCGTGAGTTACGCAGCTCGTATAGTCAACGACGCACACGCGTCGATATCGACTTATACACGCGTAGCTATATAAAAACGTGTATATAAAATTCAGGGGCTGCGGCAGGTGCGGTCGTTTCGTTTCTGGTATTACACTCTCGTGGCTCGGGTCCAGTAGCCTCGGGTCTCATCACGAGATTCGCGCGGTTATACGACGAATGCCGCACTCTTCTCGGCTATAAATTTTGACCAGGGTAAAGGAGGAACTCACGTAGCCACCGAGTTGGGGAATCACTGTGTTTGTCATTTTGAACGATCCTCCGGAGAGAAAGAGAGAGGGGTGGTCTTATAAGAGAGAGAGAGAGATCGCCGAGACCCGAAATGTTTTGTAAGACGAGAGGTAGATTTTTTCTGGGTCAAGCTCATGAGCGTTACGTCATCTTTAAAAAGAAGAGAATTTTGAAAAATTCTCGTTTATTTTCGTGGGCGGAGGAAGAGTTCTGGGTTGGATCATTTTTTTTTAAATAGAAAAATAAATCCTTTCGAATTATTTGCGAAATATATTCCATATTTTTTATGATTTTTGTAATTTTTGAGTTTTAACGAAATGTGAAATTAATCTTTTTGAATTATTATTTAATGTTTTTTTTTTGTTTTTTTCAAAATATGCTTTTTGTATATTTATGCGATTTTATCGTTAACAATGAAATATTAAATGTATAAATCATCAATGTGTTCAAATCAATGTGTTAAAAAGAGAAATTTTCTAACTTTCGTTTGCATTAATCGAGAATTCGTGGGAGATTTCAACCTTGGCTTTTTCGCAAATTTCGCGAAACGACGACGACCGGATTTCACCGTTGAGTTTCGCAACTTTAGCGATCGCCTTCGTGGACCATACGCACGTGGGCTTTTTTCCCGATGTATTTTTATTATTCGATTCGTCTCAAATTCTTCGCAAGGAAAGAGAAGAGTACCGCTATTTACGATGGCTAGAATTACATCGACCCTTTCGTACGTAGAAACGAGAAGCTCCTTCTTGCAAGAAAATTCTCATGACTAAACGCGAATATTTTCGTTCGTTCACGACGCGGCCTATCGACGCTCGAGTATCTAACTAATGTGAAAAAAATGAAGGCAGCCGCGTTATTATGGCGAGCTGTGTCGAACCATAAAGTATCTTCCGGTCATTCCGACTCTCGTCCTTTATCCGCGACCGCGGTCGCCTCGATTAACCCACTTCGCGCAATAGCACGCCTGCCCTTAAAGCTCGGCTCGCACAACCCCGTTCCGCTCGCCCCTGCCCCTCTATATATCCTCTCACCGCAATTTTATCCTCCGGCACGAATTTACGACCTTTATACACCGCGCATGGCAAAAGGTAACGAGAAATCCGATATTAATAATTCTTTCACGTGGAAAAAGTAGAAAAAAAAGAAGGATCGATGCCGGGAAATAATTGAAAAGGGCGAATTGTTCACGATTGTGAAAGGCTGAAACGAGAGCCGCTCTGCGACTCGGCTAGAGGGTTTCGAAATTTATCACGCTCGTTGAAGATAATTAGGGAATTTTTCGATAAAATTTCGTTGTTAAAATCGTCACGAAACGAATACGATATTTTACGTCCGTCGGTCTCGATTGCGTCGATTTCCGACTCGATAAAAATTCATCCTGGTAACTATAATTAATTTTATTATTCGAAATGAATAAAACATCGTTCAGTTTTGAATAATTTTAAAACATAGATTTTACTTATTTCATACATTTATGATTTTTAATTTATTCGTTATTTCCTCGGTTTAGACGATTTTCATTATTTTATTACAATCTTAAATTACTTGTGTTTTTCGTAATTATTTTTGTATAAATTTAATTAATACGTTGTTATTTTTTTGCTATTTTGTATCAACCTTCAGGAAATTCTGTACATAAGGAAAACATATAAAAAAGAAACAGTTTGTACCAGATTCGTTTTTCTGCTCTGGATGTAACACGAAAATACATCAAGAGTGCCGTAAGCCCGTGCTTGCACATCCCGCGAGCGCGTGTCTGATCTACTCGAAAAGCTCATTCTGTCGTAACGAGCAAGATAACATGTGCATGGCGTACATAATCTGCTTCCCTCCTGCGCTCGGCGCAACCTAGCCGATCGAGGATTCGTCTAACACACAGTTATGGGTCCATGTTACGTACAGGGTGGCCCATTTTCAGAGACTCTTGTCGATATATCTCGAATATCATCGCGTTATTTTCTTTACAGATCAATTAGTGTCGATAGTTAGAGTTCAATCAATTTTAAGAAAATTCGAATTCATTTATTTTTATTTTTGCATATAAAAAAAACATTTTTTTCCAATTTAATTGTGTGTCACTCGTTACTAAGAATTGTTTTCAAAGAAGTTTGGTCTCATCGCGAATACTTTTCCAAGACTTGGATTTTGGTTAGTTTTTGGCATATTTAAATTAGATTTTTCAAAATTTAGAGTAAAAAAGTCCGTTTTAAAACGACCACCCGTTACGTACGTTGAAATTTAATATTCGTCCCGCCTTAAAACAAATCCTCTGTGCACATATTCCAGTTTTCTTGCCACTATATACAGAGATTTCGTGTACTAAAACGAGCATAAAATAGTCCCAGTACAGAGGAAACTGACCACGACCCGAATTATTTCCGCATAACAATTTCGCGTACAGGGTGGTCAGTTTTCGGTCTCGGGAATGTTTGGACAAAATTGTCTATACATTTTCTAGACTGGGTGGGAGTATGCGCATAGCGCCAGGCCCGTTGTTTTATACGCCGCACGGCTAATTCGATCCTCGATTAAGCCGCACCCGAGAGAGAGAGAGAGGGAGAGAGAGAGAGAGAGAGAGAGAGAGAGAGAGAGAGAGAGAGAGAGAGAGAGAGAGAGGGAGGGATGCTCGTGAGAGCTCGAGAGTCTCGTTGAGATCAAAGCGCACGCTATACGGAAACCTCTCGCCGTGTTTGTGTGTTATAACGCTTTTTTTCTCTTACTTTCATCGTTCACGCCACTGTTTCACTTTTTCGTGCGTATCTGCAGCGTACAAACATATTAAGAGCGAGCAAAATACCTGTAACGATATTTTCCATATTTCTCTCACACGAGCCGATTGCAGGCCTCAACCCCGTGCAAAATGAATTATTTACGGTAAAATGATTCGCAACAGATATGACCGTGCCTCCTGTGTGCTTTCGATGTTTAAAAATTTTTTTTTTTTAGTTATTTCATACACGCTGACCGACCTTCTCTTTTACCTACGTTGAAAATTATTTCTTGGAAGCAATTCGGTATTTAAATATTTTATTGTAAATATATATTATTGATTAAACAATTCGTTGGCAAATTTATTTCATAATGAAATATTTTTATATGAAAACTATTTGATATTTAAATAATAGTTTAGAATTATTACGAATTTTCAATTTGATAGAAAACAATACGCGAGATACGTGAAAATATTATTTTTTTCATTGAAGAATTATTATTACCGTGAATTAATTTCAATAATTTGTTGAAATTATACTTTCTGCTCACAATAATTCTTTATAATGGTTTTATCTCGCGATCTTTTGTAATTTTTTTTTTCGCGCCAGTGTAAGTACGTCGAGTAGAACGAGTGTGTATTACGAAGGCCGCTGGTGCACCTTATTTCATTCTCGACCCCCGGAGGGCGAAAAAGATCTTTCCTCCACGTGTCCTATATCTATGGTTCTTTCTCGAGAACGTGTGCGTTAACGAGAGAGGATACACAGGTGCGCTCAGCGATTGTGTTCAAATATACGGCTATGTGTGAACAGACGTAAAAGATTGAGAGGGAACGAACGTTTCATCGCGGAAATCGATATTTATCGATTTTATTATCGAATTATCATCATCGAGATTTTCAATCTTTGAAAACAGTCGTTTATTCAAACAACATTTTCGAGAAAGAAAATTGCAATCAAGATATCTGATTAAAAAAAAAAGAAGAAGAAAAAACGTCGAAAAACAAAATTTTACATGCAAAACACGATCCCGAGAAAACTCGCTTCGCGTGTAATCATACTTTAGATTAAATGATTTCGGCGTCTCAAGACTACGAGAGTCTAGTCTCACGAGGCTTAATTGAATTAACGATAATCGTAACAGGCTCGGCGATACGGATCGCCCGTTTTGCATAATTCCGCGCGATATCAGTCGGACTTAACGATCGAGTCCGCATTCCCAATAGACGTTTTACTTCAATCTCCAAGATTTGCAATCTTTATCGCCGCATATATAATCGTATTGATCAATCCCATTAGCCGTAAACTTTAAGAAAAATCCGAAGGAATGATACACGAAGAAAAAATAAAATAAAATAAAAAACCGTCAACACATCTCGTTATATACAAAAACTCGCCGGTACCTAGCAAAAAAAAAGAACAAAGTCACCGAAAAGAAACGAGTAGTTGAGATTTTAATTAGTTGAAATTAGTTCGTGGCGTCTTTAAATTTTTAATTTACATTTAAGTCAAAAACTGAGGTTCGGGTTAAATTTCGTGGCACTCGAGTCTGTGTCATATCTTTTAATTTTTGTCTAACCCCCTTGGCACGAATTTTTTATAAGATCAAAAAAATTAACATTTTTCTTTTCGACCCACCCTTGCTTATGAATATGAACCGAAATATGTATATACAGGGTGTTTCTTTTATTTCTGCGATCCGAAATAACTCGGTAATTATAGACGTCACAAAAAAATGTTCCAAACAAAAGTTGTACAATGTGGAGGAGGCCACCAAATGCGACCATTATCTTTTATTTCGGTGGAGGCGTTTACGCACAGTGAAGATCACCTTCAATTTTTTAAATGGAATGGTACATTTTTGTTCAACCATCTTGTAGAGCATTTTAAGCCGCATAAAAACATTAGGGGGTCAAAGTCGTTCAAGGTCATTCATTATGTCATTATATATTATAATTATTATATATATATATATATATATGAATATATACATTGAATTATATATATAGGTATGTATACCCGTAATGACCGTAGTCTAACGATCTGGGTATTGGGGCCATAGTTTGCACAGAGTTAATAGAATGTCGTTGGTAAAGTGTGTTCGTTGGATATGAAGAGTCATATAGTTGGAATATATATTATACACCACATGTATGTATATATATATGTATATATATATATATATATATATATATATATATATATATATATATATATAGAGGTACTGTTGATTCGTCATTACAGACATTGGGTTGGATGGCGAGAGTGTACGAAGAGACTTGGTGCTGAGTCCAATTTGATGAATAATTGGATAGTAACTGTATACACAGTAGTACCTACTCGGTCCACACACCGGTGTTGAAACTCTCGCACGCGGGTTCTCCTAGGCTAATTAGAGAGATTGGTTGAAACGTGAAATGTTTCGAATTGTTCCCGACATTCCCTCGCGACAAATCCTCGTCGTCGAAACAATACCCTACGTACGTACACACGATTCAATTTTCCTACGCAGCATCGCATTTATTTATATCGAAGCCGTGAAGTTGTGTCGCGATTCATTCTGTAAAACAAAAAAAAACCCCAACAATCTTTTTTTTCAGTAACATGATCTTTTCTTGATTACCTTGCTACGATAGGAAATTTGTCATCGACGACGAATCGTTCCGAATTGTACGAAAAATGTTGGAATGTTGGAAAATTTTGTCTAAACAAAATATATTTTTTTTGTTATTTTGTTTAAAGGTTTGTCTGCGGAATTGGGCACCGTGAGAGACGAGAAGGTAGAGGGAAATATATATATATATATATATATATTACAGTATGGAGGAAGATAAATTTGGCTCGGCGCCAGCCTGCTAACGATGATAGACATACACTCATCCGAGCCAGTATTCGAACTCAACTAATGTCACTATCGGGTCGTTGAGCTTCGAAACTTCCCACTAACTATGGCTACCGTGGGTCTATAGGAGTGAAATATGTATAACTGTTGGTAGAGTAATGCCAACGGCTTCCTCGTTACGCGCGCGCCTTTGGTACATGCCGACACGACGAATTTTCCGACATTCGATTATACTTCGTCCCCGACACGGTGTTGGTGTACGCGTACCCGTGGTTCACGCTCGTGAATTATGGCAGCTTGCCATTTTGTTGGGCTTCAATTATTCGATGTATGCCACGCGGTGAGTGCGAGAGAGCGAGAGAGAGAGAGAGAGAGAGATAAAAAGAGAGACAGAGAGAGAAGAGAGTAAGCTACGCGTATACCTCGGATATTAGAACGTACAGCTGGCTCTCGCTAGAGGAAGAGATTGATGGATCTCTTAATCAGGAAAATATAATCGTGATAACTACGAGCCTTAATTATATATATATACATATATATTTACATAAAATCTTACTGATGCATCATTTATTATCTCTCTTATCAAGCGTATAATTTTAATCTCCGATTGCAATGTTCTATCGTTCTTACAAGAGTGTCAAAACTTTTTTTTATTTTCTACTCGACGATTAATATCGACTTGTTGACGTCGCGAAGTTTACCTTGATCGATTTTGCAATCGTCGTTACTTGTTACTGGTGAGAAATTCGCGTGATTTATCGTGTTTAGTTGGAAATCTGGCGTTGCTGCGATTATCGATCGAATAAAGGGGAGAAATTTCATTTTTGTTTTTCCGGAAAAATGAAAATTAGAGTATCGTCGTTTATTCGCGGCGATACTTTCGCGAAGATTTCGTCAAACGAACGTATATTTTCTTGGAAGTCTCAGGTTGAAATTATATCCGTCGTTTGACTCGGAACAAGCAGTCGTTTGTGTAAACGTACACGGTTG